>VXBZ01004553.1:0-27644 GCA_013399135.1 Heliornis fulica | reverse complement strand
TTAGATTAGGTTGTAGAACACACCTTCTTCTTAATACCCCACTATATCTTGAGTTTTAGAATCTTACCTACTTTGTTCATCCAAATGAATGCAGACTTTAACTCAAAACAATAAATAAATTCTTAAGAACAAAAATCTTATTGCCCTGGATTAGCTGCTTTACTTGCAGTGCAACTTGGAGTGATAACTGTTTTAAACTATTTGTATGTAAATGGATAAAAACAGTTTTTATGCTAATACTTTGGATATTCTTTTTAGAATTGTACAAAAGTGGTTTTGTGCTTAAACAGGCTTACTTCTGTTTACTTCAGAAAAAAAACCTTAAATGGCTCTTAAATTTACTTACAAAATGTGTTTTATTTTAAACAGATGTGGCAGTAAACAAGGGGAAGAAGATTATAGACCACTGTTTGAGAACTTCATTCAAGATCTTCTTTCCACAGTCAATAAACCAGAATGGCCAGCTGCAGAGTTGCTACTTAGCTTATTAGGACGATTATTGGTAAAGGATTCTTGTTCCTAATTATTACGTTATTTTATTTGTTATTCCAGTGAAACTTGTTTCTTTCAGCTCAAACTATTACAGGAATGCTTTCTGATTGTTGACATGCAAATTCAACATTAAAGCATTTTCTTACGTGTATCACATTTTTTAATGTGTAGAAAATAAAATTTAGGTCACTTAATAAAAGTCACATGTATATAGTTTCTCATGTAAGCCAACTTCGACTGTTCCATGACATTTTCCACATTAAGAAAAATATCAGTGTATAGTAACTAAGAAGTGTGAATATTCATTGGGAATAAAGTCAGACTAATAGTTGCATTAATTCATATTAAATTAGTCACCACAGATTCACCAAGCGATGAAGTCATGCCTGACTAACCTGATATCCTTCTATGAGGGCATGACTTGGACGGGTAGATGAAGGGAGAGAAGTGGATGTTGTCTACATTGACTTCAGCAAGGCTTTCAACACAGCATCCTCATAGGCAAGCTCAGTAAATGTGGGTTAGATGAATGGACAGTGGGGTGGATTGAAAATTGGCTGAAAGCCACAGCCCAGGGGGTGGTGATCAATAGCACAGAGTCTGATTCGAGGCCTGTAACAAGTGGTGTTCCTCAGGGGTCAGTCAGAGAGTAATCTTATGAAATTCAACAAGGGCAGATGCAGAGTCCTGTACCTAGGGAGGAATAACCCCATGTACCAGTACAGGTTAGGGGCTGACCCACTGGAAAGCAGGTCTGAGGAAGAAGACCTGTGAGTCCTGGTGGACTCATGGTTAACCACGAGCCAGCAACATGCCCTTGTGGCCAAGAAAGCCAGTAGCATCCTGAGGTGTATCAAAAAAAGTGATTGTCCCCCTCTACTCTGCGCTGGTGAGGCCTCATCTGGAAGACTGTGTACAGCTCTGGGCTCCCTGGTTCAAGAAGGACGGGGAAGGTATGGAGAGGGTATGAAAAAGAGCTACAAAGATGATTAGGGGACTAAAACATCATTATGAAGAGAGGGTGAGGGACTTAGGACATTTTAGCTCAGAGAAGACTGAGAGCAGATCTAATCAATGCTTATTATACACTTGACTGGTATGTTTCAGGAGGATGGGTTCAGTCTTTTTTCCCTGGTGTCCAGCAAGATCTCATGACAAGAATCACAGTTCCATAAATATTTTTTATAACAGTTTATTTTGCTTTTTTTAGGTTCACCAGTTCAGTAACAAATCTACAGAAATGGCATTAAGAGTTGCATCACTTGACTATCTTGGAACTGTAGCCGCAAGACTCAGGAAAGATGCAGTCACTAGCAAAATGGATCAAGGATCTATAGTCAGAATACTCAAACAGGTGTGTGAGAAATTTGAAAATTTTAAAGATGTATTAAAAACCAGCATTGTGGAGAATGAGTTTTCATTGTTTTCATGTTTTCATACTTCTATATGCTAAGGGGTTATAATTCTCCTCTGTTGGCGGTGATTTTGACAATTCTCCATTAGACGTTGTAGGGAAATATTTTAGAAAAATCCTTTTTTATTTCTTTATCTCCAGAAGTGATGTAATACTATTGAAAGATACTGTAAAATATACATACCCAAGCAGTGACCTGTTTTTTTCTATTGTTTTGGGGTTTATTTTACAGGATTAGGCAGTAACTAGGCATTGGCATCTGTAGAAAATAAAATTGCTGTGGGCAATTGAGTGCTAAAAGCATTTATTCAGTTATTTTTGAAGCTTAACATCAATGATGGTAGAGTGCCATCTGTACATTGTGGAAGTTGTGTACTATACAGTACTGTCGGTCAGGGTAGACAATGTGTTGTTTAGAAATTATTTTTAACATAAGCACAAATAACTACTTGGAAATGCTAAGCTTCAATTTGTTCAAATGGCAAAAAAATAAGATCCGTTAGTATACATATTCAACTTCAGTCATCAGAAAGTTCTTAAATTATTGTTTTCATTCAGAAATGTACTTATACCTCTAAAGATTTTTTTTTTCCTGCTAAATTTAATACTTAGACTGTTGGATATTTCCTTCTACCCTCTGATATCATTACCAAGATATTCTGCAATGATTGCTGAATGCTTATAACTCTGTCTTCTGTAGTTTGGACTCATGAACTGTAGAATTACATTTAGGAGAAAATCTATTCAGTTTTTACATTTTTAAGCAGTACATTTTTTTCATAGAAATCTGTTATAGATTGTCAAATTGATTTGCACACTTGCGCATGTTTATCTCTACGCTGATATTCCAGACTTCTTACTGTACCTTTTTCCATTTGCTGATGTTTGCAAGCTACAATACTGCTGCATTTGTGACAAGATTCTCAATCTGTGCTGTTAATGCACAAATTAAGATGGTTATAAATTACAAGTTTTATCACTGAAGAAAAAGGTTTAAGCCATAATTTCTTCTTCTACTTTTATTATCAATATTGAATATGATTTGTTGTGGGCTTCATGGTTACTTTTTGTTTGTTCTGGGTTTTTTAGTTATTTGAAAATAG
Organism: Heliornis fulica; assembly: GCA_013399135.1. NCBI lineage: Eukaryota > Metazoa > Chordata > Aves > Gruiformes > Heliornithidae > Heliornis > Heliornis fulica. The sequence goes on along the minus strand of VXBZ01004553.1, from coordinate 24,635 downwards.
TTAGACAATTAAGGTTTATCAAGCAACTTTTTTTTCCATTTTTTTATCCACAGAATTTAACATTGGTTGAAATTTAACATTGGTCCATATATTAGGGTGCAAAGTATATGTTAATAATCCTATATTAATATCATGTGCACTGTAGACATGTTTTGAATTCTTGAACTCATTCATTTTGGAAAAAAAAATCTTTTCTTCTGCTTTAGTATCAGCAAAAGGACCTGCATATTTCAGTACGCAGAAAAAAGGGTGGTTGGTATTTCTGGTTTTATTCTGTCTTGTAGATGTCGAGAAAGTTAGTTTCTGAATTATTAGAAAGTTAATTGATACTGATTTATTCTCTATAACCCTTCTACAGGGAGGAGATCATTGTCTGATGGTCATATACAAAACCATTGTTCAATTTACATAGGCTAGAACATTTTGAGATCAGGATATACATATTTCCTATTAAATACCTTCTTGGAAAAAATACATTTAATTTTTAACATTAAAACAGTTCAGATATTTACAAATATGATGCATAGCCTCCAGTACTAGTTCTCAGATTAATATTTCATATGTAATCCTTTTTGTGCATCTTAAAAATGCTTCACGGGAAAATTATTATTACCCTATTTCTGTAGATAGGCTTTATGCACTAGGTGGCATTTTTATGAAATGTGTGTTTGTTCTTAAGCTTTTTGATGGATAGAAACTTTGTTAAGTCTCATAGAGTGTGATCCTTTAGTACTGGAGCTCAGGAGTGTTTGGGAACAATCTCTGTAAATTCTTTCCTACATGGAAAGAATTCCTGCACTTTCTCTTTAATAGTTAAATCCCTTTAAATAGTTATATCAAATATTTTTGCAAAGGGATATGTTCTTTTTATTTCTTTAATGTTTCCCATATGTTTTTACTGTTCTCTGTGTTTCATATTTATTTTCATTTGACTTTTTTGCCTTTTATATTTTGTTCACCTGAGAAGTCGTTGTTTCAGTATTTAATATTGGTGAGAGTGCTAACGATTACTTTTATGGGCTAAACCTTGTTTCAGTCTACTATGAGTGATTTCAGCCCTTCTCTTTTTCTCATGGACAGAGGGTCTTCACATAAGATCATAGAAAAATCAAATCAGTCAGTCCGTTTTAAAAACGGTCTTATTCTTCTGTTAAACTTTTTTAGTCTTTGGAGACACAGTCTAATTTGGTTTAATCTGTATAAAGTTTAGAAGTAATAGATTAAAAAATTACAGAACACTAACTCCAGTGTATTTTATATGTGGATACGCAGATTTTCAGATTTTCAGATGATAATTATCACTGTGAAATATTCTATTTTATAAATAACTATATTTCTGATAGGTTTCAGGAGGAGGAGATGAAATTCAACAGCTGCAAAAGGCTTTGCTAGATTATCTGGATGAGAACACAGAAACTGATGCATCATTAGTGGTAAATTTCAGCTTTCTGATGTCAATTGTATATAAAAATAATTTCAATAACATGTACTAAATAAAATTATTTTCAGTCATGCATATTAGTGCTTCAATTAAATTGACACCCTAACATATACAGTGGATTGTGTTTTCCAAAATATAATTGATGCATTAGACTTACTTAATCTCATTATAAATCTGTTAATTTCTCTCATCTATATCTGTTGGTTTTGATTTCTGTGTATCCTGCTGTATATCTCCAGTTTTCTCGCAAGTTTTATATAGCGCAGTGGTTCCGTGATACAACTATGGAAACAGAGAAAGCAATTAAATCTCAGAAGGATGAGGATTCATCTGAAGGGACTCATCATGCAAAAGATGTTGAGACCACAGGACAAATCATGCATAGAGCGGAAAGTCGCAAAAAGTTTCTTCGCAGCATCATTAAAACTGCTCCATCTCAGTTCAGTACATTGAAGTACGTTTCAACACCACTGATTCCTTTATTAAACATGCATTTTAAGTTTTTAATATTTTTTTATAAACGTGCCCTAATTAAAATATTGTATTTGTTGCAGGATGAATTCTGATACTGTGGACTATGAAGATGCGTGTTTGATTGTTCGCTACTTGGCCTCTATGAGGCCATTTGCCCAGAGCTTTGATATTTATTTGACACAGGTAAACTAAGCTGGATGCATTAGTACAGTGAAAACCAGTTTGTTTCTGATTCCAAACACTTATGTAGTAGTGTGCAATACCTGTATATTGTTGAGCACATGATAACATCATATGCTTTCATATTCTGTATTGATAACAAATGCTTGTATTTCTTTTTCTTGCATGTATTTCATGTCTTATTGTACATACATTATTAGTCCATGTATGTATATGGCAAAATCATTATGTTAGATCTACGCAGTAAAAGCATAATTGCAAAATGTTGAAATATTTTTTTACAGTTTCAGTAAGATGCATGCTCATTGGTAATATTAACTCATTAAATTGATCTTAAATTTATTTGAAAATGCAAGCCAATTTGGTCAGTTGCTTGCAGTACATGTTGCTGTCACTTTGGAAGCTGTCATTTGACCAGTGTGGTTCCTTTCCTTTTTCTGGAAGAACACTGCTAACGTGTTGTCATGGTGACATGTTTGATCTCCAGTACTGGTTTAGTTGTTTAGTTTAAGTTGTCTTATATATTCTATACTGCATACAGAGCCATTCTTAAAATTATAGTACCTGAATCCAACTTTCCCTTGAAAGAACCATTTTGAAAGCCATAACCAAATGGAAGAAGTACAGTTATTAAAATAAAGGGACTTAAAGTGAACATATGGACCCTGTGTAAATTCTGTTTGGACCACAGAACATCACTTGCATGCACCTTTTTACAATCTGAGAAGATATACACAATTTTTAGTAGATATTCTTCTTTTAGTTAAATCATTTGCATGTTATTCTGCAGCATTTTTTTTGCCTATTAAACATTGTTTGCTACCTTCAATCTTTATTTTTGTTCTCTTATTAGATTCTGCGTGTACTTGGTGAAAATGCTATTGCTGTTCGAACAAAAGCGATGAAGTGTTTGTCTGAGGTTGTTGCTGTAGACCCCAGTATTCTAGCCAGGGTAAAAAAAAAAAATATCCATCATGCCACAGGCATTCTTCTGTAATGCTTGAAAGAAGTATTTATTTCTTATTTTGTATCTGTGTTTTATTTGGTCTTTTTAGCTGGATATGCAACGAGGCGTTCATGGACGGTTAATGGATAACTCCACTAGTGTACGAGAAGCAGCTGTGGAGCTGCTGGGCCGATTTGTGCTCTGTCGTCCTCAGCTTGCTGAGCAGTATTATGACATGCTGATTGAAAGAATATTGGTATGGTGACTTGTGATATTTATGATAAAATAAAACATAATTGTAAAATTTGTTTTCATCTGAGTTTATATATTTAATAATATGGAATTATGATTCCCAGGAGGAAATTATATCTTCTTATTTTAATGGGGAGCTTCATGCTTTTAAATCATAGGATCATAGAATGGTTTGAGTTCAAAGGGACTTTAAAGATCATCTAGTTCCAACCCCCCCGCCATGGATAGGGAAATTTCCACTAAACCAGGCTGCCTAAAGCCCCATTCAATCTGTCCTTGAACACTGCCAGGGAGGGGGCATCCAAAACTTGTTCCAGTGTCTCACCATCCTCAGAGTGAAGAATTTCTTCCTTATATCTAATCTAAATCTCCCCTCCTTCAGTTTAAGGCCATTACCCCTTGTCGTATCACTACATGCCCTTGTAAATACTCACTCTCCAGATTTCCTGTAGGCCCGTTCCAGCTTCCTCCAGCTTTTTTTTTCAAATCATCACTTGTTTCCAGTGAGGCTTTTTTACATCAACAAGTAAACATACATAGAATGTTGTACTGCATCAGAACTAGGATTATGTTCCTTTTGATTCCTTTATTAACACATAAATTAGGTTAAATGAGGTATAAATGAGGAATTTTGCCACATCTCTGAAGTCTGTTATATGGGCAGTTCAGTAGTGTGAGTGATGAAGAAAGATCTACAACACAGTAATCTAAAGTTGCCATTTGTAATCCAAAAGAAAAAAAAAATAAAACTAGTTTGTTTTTCTGTGTTTTGTTTTAATAAAAGGTTTTTTATTAGAGTTTTTTTATTAAAAGTGGATTTTTAACTAGATGCTCAGATAAAATGCAGTGTTAATTTAACTGTAAGATAACTCTAGGTTTTAGCATGCATGTCAGGTTTTTAGTCAAATACTCACTTGGTATAGTTACACAATAAAATATATTTGTGAAGGGTTTTGGAGATGTGCTTATGAGCATCCATAAAGCCCTTTATCCTGACATTCAGCTTAAACAGGCTTTGAATAAGGTAATATGAAATGAAGCTCCTCATCCATCTCATTAGATGAAGCCTAGGAAAACTGAAAAGAACTGCTGCATGTATTTTATATCCATGGATAGCTTTGATCCAAAAGCTTTTGAAGTATTATAGTCCAGTTCTACAAAGGGTCTTGTCTGTTCCACGAAAATAGCTAAAACATCATTTCATGTAGTTTTTAAACTCTTTAATGAAAAAGTAGAATTATACATTTGCAACATCAGGAGCTCTTAAATGGGAGAGTATGAATGTGTTTTGGGGATTCAGACAGAACCTTTAGAATTGTTGCAAATAAGTGGTACAAGTTATGCTGATCTTCTGTATAAATGCATTCCAGAATATTTTAGCTGCCTTTTCTAAATGTGTTTTGCATGTCAGATTGAGTTATCTTTAAATATTAATTCATGCAATACATAAATTAATTAATATGTCTGATATGTTTTTAAGAGCATAATGCTTTTCTCCTCACAGGATACTGGTATCAGTGTCAGAAAAAGAGTCATAAAGATACTTAGGGATATCTGCATTGAACAACCAACATTTCCCAAAATTACAGAGATGTGTGTGAAAATGATTCGGAGAGTCAATGACGAAGAAGGCATTAAGGTAGAATGAAATATATCCTTCAGGATTTTGATTACCATTTATATGTTTCTATATTTGGAACTAACCCCACCCCCAAATCGAAAAGTATTTTATTGTGCCTTTCTAAATCACTTTTAATTTTTGAGAGCAAATGTCTTAGCTTTCTACATTGCTGTCTGACTTTATTTTCTTTCCTGTCTGTCTTCTGTTTTCTTCAAGCTCTTGATGACAAAAAAATTTTAAAATTTATTGTCTAGAGTTGTGGAGTTTGTTTTCTTCTTGCAAGTGTTTCTGGCACTTTTCTAACAAGTAAAATTGATTTGTAAAACTCCTTTCTGAAAAAAAAAAAAAAAATTAAGTCAAAATTAAATACTTGTTGGTAGTATATGCCAATTTTGTAAGTTCTGAATATAAAAATTATAAAGTATTAATCTGTGCTAAATTTGCATTATTAATGTTTAATGAATCATTTATTCCCCATAAATGTTACTTATGTGATCATACTCTCTGTGAAATGTATATGCAGAAGATAGTAAGATGTGTTGAATCATAAACCTGACACTTTTTTGCTTGATTTGGCAAAAAAAATTTTAGGTTTCTGTGTAATTAAGAATACACCTGTAATAAATTTGTATCATGCTTTCAGTGGGATTTGAAATATGCAACTTAAAAGCTGTAGCACTTTAGATATGTTAATACCAAGTGGCTTTTAGAGAAGACTATTAAATAAGTAGATGAACAGCTGGATCCAAGGTGCGTCTAGGAAGGGAGGACGCCCTTGTTCTCTCTCCTCCTTTTCCTTGCCTTTCCAACAACCTCAGAAAGATGAGGCAGTTTCTTTTTTTTATGTTTCCATGGATGAGGAACACTTATTACAACCATATGCTTTAGAAGTAATGTGGGAATAATTAGTTCATTTTCATTCTATTCCATCTTTTTCTCCATCCAAAACCATTGGAAGGCAATAAACATCCTATGTTTATGTAGGAAGACTTAGCTTGTCTCTCTTCCCCACATTGTCACAGTGTTCCGAAAATGCCAAAGTAATCTACAATTGTAGCTATTTCTGCTTTAGAATTTGTAAATTCTAAATGAGGAATGGAGATTGGTGCAGGAAAGTGGTTAACTCCATTTTCTGTAGCATCAATTCCCAGTGATCATTTTAGCGAAGCTTGCTTAAAGGTCAGTATATCTGCTGTAATAGTAGATCTGGGACTGTATCAGATAACATTTTCTACAGCAGTCTCACTTAAATTGGATAATTCTTTATAAAATTACATGTAATGTCAACAAATCTGTTGTATAAGCTTGTTTATTTCTGATTTTTTTTCCTCCAGAAATTAGTAAATGAGACATTCCAGAAGCTCTGGTTTACTCCAACTCCGCACCATGACAAAGATGCAATGACCAGAAAAATACTAAACATCACTGATGTGGTATGTTAAACAAATTTGAATTAAATTGTGTGCAAAATTTGATTTGTTTTAGTATCGTTGAAATATTGTCTGTAGTATTTTAGAATAAAAAAAAAAACCAAAAACCCCACCAAGCAATTTAATTATCAGATGGTTTTCACTGTATGCCTCCTGACATTGAATATATGCTAGAATTATTCATCTGATGGAACAAGCTGTAGAAAACTTTAAATGCTCACTAATCTGCTGGCAGTTAGAACTGAGACCACATATGTTCAGTTTGTATAAAATACTTGTTCAGTTAAAACACAATAAATTTATGTTATATTTAATATTTTCCCGGAAATGCTAGTAGCGGCATACAGTAAAGCCTAACTAAGAATTTGTCTCTTAAAAGAAAAAATTCCTCGGTTGATAACATTTATTTTGAAAGGTTAATAAGCTGTTTTAACAAATACAGTGTCATGTTCTCACCCAGTGCAAACTAGTATCTACATAATTTTACCTGCTCTTTAGAAGCAGCAAATTAAATAGCACTTTGCAAAAAAAAAACCCCTCTGTTTCAAATAAAATGCTTATACATTTGTAGTGAAAATGTGTTCTGTAAAACCTCTATGCTGAGAAGGTATTTTAATATGAGTTATACTAAGATGTGAATATCAAAGTACTTGCTTCACTGTTTAAAATGATGGCTTTAAGCTCCATCCTGCTTTTCAATATTTTTACTAAATGGTAGAGTAGTGAGAATTTTTACAGACTGTGGATTTCACTTGAGCTTAATTCTCAGTCCTGCTAATTCTATTTTGTAGCACCTTGACTTGTTTCTAACATATGATACCAGTAAAGGCTTAGTTTCATAGAATCATAGAATGCATTAGGCTCGAAGCGACCTATAAAGGTCATCTAGTCCAAACCCCCTGTAGTAAGTTGGGACATCTTTACTAGATCAAGTTTCTCAGAGCCCCATCAAGCCTGAACTACCTTTCTGGGCAACCTGTTCCAGTGATCAGCCTCTTTCATATTGATGAACTTCTTCCTAATATCCAACCTAAATCTCCCCTTTTCTCCTTAAAAACCCATTACCCTTTGTCCTACTGCTATATGCCCTTGTGAACAGATGTTCTCCAACTTTCTTAAGGCACCCATCAGGTACTGGAAGGCCGCTATAAGGTCTCTCTGGAGCTTTCTCTTCTCCAGGCTGAACAAGCCCAACTCTCTCAGCCTATCTTCATAGGAAAGGTGCTCCAGCCCTTTGATCATTTTTGTGGCCCTCCTCTGGACATGCTCCAACAGGTCCATGTCCTTCTTGTGCCGAGGGTTCCAGAGCTGGACACAGTATTCCAGGCGAGGTCTCAGCAGAGCAGAGTATAGGGACAAAATCACCCCTCATAATCTGCTGGCCACACTTCTTTTGGTGCAACCCAGGATGCAGTTGGATGCATTTTCTGAGCTGCAGATGCACATTGGTGGCTCATTTCCAGCTTTTCATCCACGGGTACCCCCAAGTCCTTTCCTCAGGGCTGCTTTCCAGCACATTTCCTAACCTGTATGGATAACAGGGGTTTTCCTGACCCAGGTGCAGGAGCCTGCACTTGGCTTTGTTGAACATCATTAGGTTCACCTGGGCCCACTTCTCCAGCCTGTCCAGGTTTCACAGATTCACAGAATGTCAGGAGTTGGAAGGGACCTCAAAAGATCATCTAGTCCAACCTCCCTGCCTGAGCAGGATCACCTAGATTAAATGACAAAGGAACACATCCAGATTGGTCTTGAATGTCTCCAGAGAAGGAGACTCTACAACCTCTCTGGGCAGCCTATAAGGTCCCTCTGGATGGCATCCTGTCCCTCTGGCATATGAACCTCACCACTCAGCTTGGTGTCATCAGCAAACTTGCCGAGGATGCACTTAATCCCACTGTCAATATAATTAATAAAGATATAATAAGATATTAAACAGCACTGGTCCCAGTATAGGCCCTTGAGGAACACTGCTTGTCACTGTCTTCCATCTGGACTTTGAGCTATTGACCACCACCCTCTGGATGCGACCATCCAGCTAACTCCTATTCCACTGAACAGTCCAGCCATCAAATCCATAATTCTCTGAGACTATCTGACTGAGTCTCTCTGACTATCTTGACTTATCAAGTTGTAGGGGACCATGTCAAAGGCCTTGCAGAAATCCAGATAGATGACATCCATAGCTCTTCCCTTCTCTACTGATTCTACTCCACTGTAGAAAGCCAGTATTTTGCTTGGGCAGGACCTGCTCCTAGTAGAGCCATGCTGGCTGTCTTGAATCACCTTCCTGTCCTCCATGTGCCTCAACATAGCTTCTAGGAGGATCTATTCCATGATCTTCCCAGGCACAGAGGTGAGGCTGACAGGTCAGTAGTTCCAGGGGTCCTCCTTCCTGCCCTCTTAAAACTGGGTGTAATTTTTTTCCTTCTTTGAGTCACCAGGGACTTCACCTGACTGCCATGACTTTTCAAATATCATGGAAAGTGGTTTGGCAACTACATCAGCCAATCCTTCAGGACTCTGGGATGCATCTGATCATGTCTCATAGACTTGTGTAAATTCATTTATGGGAGGCTAATTTATGTAGAAGACTCCATTAATATAAACCTTAGTTTTGAACTTAAGGTGCAGTTTTTTCTTTAAGCAGGACTTGCCCCTAGTCATTCCAAGGACTCCCTAGTTCCCTAGGACACCCATGCTGATGATCTTCAATCACCTTCCTGTCCGCCATCTACCTCAGCATAGCTTCTAGCAGGTTCTGTTTCCTCATGTTCCCAAGCAGAGAGGCATATATAGACACACATTCATTTTTAATATGTCAGACTTGTATTTGTGCTTTAATTTGTACAAAACGTTCTACAAAACCAAAATGTGGTTTAAGTTAGAGCCAGCAATCTCCAGTAAAATGTGAAAGCCTTGTGTTGTATGTAATACGAATTGTTGATCACTTAAATGGTGACAAATCTTTTTTAAGTGCAGAAGGCAGTTTCTGATCTCCAAATCTACTATACTGTATGTATGCAAAAATACATATATGTGTGTTTCCTGATCTTTTAAGATGATATCTGTATGGAACTAATTTTTCTTCAGATGCCTTCTTTAACCAGTTTATTCTCAAAACTACTTTTAGGTTGCAGCTTGTAGAGATACAGGGTATGATTGGTTTGAACAGCTTCTTCAAAATGTAAGTAATGAATTTTGAACATATGGTACAAACATTGTAAGGATTTTAACATTTCTTTCAGTACTAAAATACATTGAAAGGAGACTACAAGTGCAATCTTTACAGTAGAAAATTTGTGCCCTTTAAATGTCAGACCTTTTTTAAATCTTCATTGGTGTAATTTTATTAGTCTCAAACATTAGTTTCTTTCTTTATATATGATCTTATTTAAAAATACTTTTTTTTTGGTGAGGGTTTTTTTCTTTCTTTGTTTGTTTGCTTTTAATTTCATGGTCTCTTCAATAATGAGTGGCATAACATGAAGTCCACAGCAAAGATACTTAATTTTGAAACTAGGCCTCTAGTGTAATGTGGATTATTTTTAAATGGTAGATAAGTGTATTTTCACATCCAGTATATTTATTGCACAATTTCTAACAGTAGTGAATCTTCACAGTATAGCTTACTTTTACATTATATTTTACTCTTTTTATAAGAAATGATTTAACTTTATATCTCTTAGCTTCTGTTATCTTTCTCCTCTTTGACTTGTATGTGCTTATTATCTTTCATCAAAATTAATAAAAGTATGCGGAGGGGAATTAGAGGTTTCCAAAGATTTTACTTTAGCCTACAGTGTAATGAAAATAGGTAACCAAGTTTACCAAAGTGCCTCCTAATGAGTGGACTGAAGAAAAAGCAATGGTATAGGTTCAGTTAAATTAACTGATTTAAGTGTTCACAGAGATGTGTTTCATCTTAGTTTGATATTTTTCTTAGTGTCAAAACCAACATTCCTTTTGAATTTGCTCTTTTTTTTTCCCTAAGAATTTTAAAAGCCTTCTAACTCCTTTTAGTTACTGCTGGCAAGTATGTCTCCGTTACTGTTTTCTGCATTATTTCATTAGGCACAAAGTTAGCTTTCATTTAAAAAATCAGTAGAACTGTTCTGTTCTGTGTTTTTGTCACAGTTAATTTTTCTTCACTTGAATTTTGGTTTGGTTTTTCTTTTTTACTTATTTTTTTTCTTCACCATCTAACTGGAGAAGTTAAATGCTTTTGTAGTGCAAAATCCTGTCGTATTTGTTATAAAACTAGCATGTATACCATGTAAATGAATGCACCCCTTAATACTAAATCATTTTCTGTTTCATCTTCTATAGTTGTTGAAGTCAGAAGAGGATGCCTCATATAAACCTGTGAAGAAAGCTTGTACTCAACTTGTTGACAATTTGGTTGAGCACATTCTTAAATATGAGGAATCCTTATCAGGTAATATTGTTTACAACCCAGTAGCTCCTTTGAATTACATATGACACTGTGATAGTGGGTGTGAAATTGCTATCACAAAAAGTTACTGTTCCAAAATTCCTATTGCGAAACTGATGGTAATAAATTATTGCATTTAAGTTCATTATGAACTTTTGAACACTGTATAATAATAAAACTCCCCTAATTTTCTCTAAACACAATAACAGAACTACTTTTAAACTAACTTGTTTAATTTTTAAGATCACTACAAACAAAACAAATGTGTCAAGATTTATTTGCATTATGTTCTACAGTTTTAATAGGAAACATTGTCTGGGCCAGTGTTCTGTGTGAAAGAGAAAAACATAAACTATATAAAATATCAAATGATGTTTTGGCCATATGTTTTTCATTGCTCAAACATTACTTTGTGTATTTTATTTACTTTTAATTTTGTTTTTCTTTCAGATTCTGACAACAAAGGTGTGAATTCTGGTCGCTTGGTTGCTTGCATAACCACTTTGTTCTTATTCAGCAAAATCAGACCCCAGCTAATGGTCAAACATGCTATGACCATGCAGCCATACCTGACCACTAAATGTAGTGTAAGTAAAGAAAATTAGAAAATCAGTTTGGTTTTTTTTTTTGTCTTTTTTTTTTCCCTAGATAATTAGGCATGGAAATTAATGGCTGTCTTTTATGCTTGATGAAATTGAAGGTAGGAAAGGAAAAATGAAAATTGTGTTTCTATTTCATGAGCATCATATCTTCTGAAGATATTAGGTCCTTTCAATGATATCTGTAGTTTCAAAGACACTGTTCCTCACCCTCTACCTCCACATTTTAGAGCCAAAGGGAACTAAAACTTGTTCTGCCTCTTTCCCTTGAGGACTAAACCACACTTTTTCACCCGTTATGAAATAATTAAATATCTTTTGTTTTATAGTCACAGTCTTAAACAGTAGGTAAGATTTAACATATGATAATATAAACCAGCAATCATTTTAGTTATCATTTCTCTGTGCATTAGTATCTGTTTTGTTTAAGCCACATTTAGCCATAGCCCAACTTCCTTTGTTGACAAGGTGTTGTGTGTTCTTCAGTGTGTATGTGTCAGGAACAGTTCCTAGATTTGTTGTAGGACTGAAATTATCTGGACCAAAAGCTTTTAGGTCTGTCAGAGCCTTGATGAGAGGTGAAGTTCTGCTTCTACCAATTTATTTTTTCCCCCCAGAAGTTCTGTAGAAAACAAGAACATGCTTTAAATAATATGTAATTTAAAAGCAGATGTAAAGTATTTAAATATTCTTTTAAATCTTTACCAAATATCTTACATAAGATGCATTATTCTATTATGTAATTGTATTATATTAATATGTATTGTGTAGTATTAATACATATATATTACATCATGCATACTAAGAGTACTTAGCTTATAGGTAACACAGACAGAAATGTTAAATGCTATAAATAATGTTGTTTCAGACCCAGAATGATTTCATGGTGATCTGCAATGTTGCAAAAATCTTAGAGCTTGTAGTGCCGCTAATGGAGCACCCAAGTGAGACCTTCCTTGCCACTATTGAGGAAGACCTCATGAAACTCATCATCAAATATGGCATGACAGTAAGCTTTTAATTTCTACTATTCAGTTGATTCCATTACACATTGTGAAATACATCGGTTTGATTTAAGGAAAGTCTAAAAGTAAGAAAGACTTATATGAACTTTTATATGAAGACTTTATGAACTTTTGAGCCATGAAAAACCAATGTTCTTGGTTTACTGGTGTTTCTATGCACTGTTACTATATTTTAACAATTATAAGTATGAGCAAGGTTTCAGAGCAGTCTAGGAGACAGACATTTTATATGTTAGATCATTAGATTTAGTTCTACATAGCTTTTTCCTACATAATTTCGTTAAAATATCAGGTTTAACTTCTAAATATATAACTCATTTGTTCTTTCTTGATCCTAGGTTGTTCAGCATTGTGTGAGCTGTCTTGGAGCTGTTGTGAACAAGGTCACCCAGAACTATAAATTTGTGTGGGCCTGTTTTAATAGGTACTATGGTAAGTAAAATCAGAACGTGTAATTGTCACTTTTTAATTTTTTGCTACAAGTCTTGTCTTAAGGATACACCATGATTAAATATTGTGATCAAAATATTTATTTTACTATAGGTGCACTTTTGAAATTAAAAAGCCAACACCAAGAAGATCCCAACAGTACGATACTTACTGCCAATAAACCAGCACTCCTTAGATCACTCTTCACTGTTGGAGCATTGTGTCGGCATTTTGATTTTGATCAGGAAGATTTTAAGGGCAACAGTAAGGTAATATAACTTGTATTTACTTATTTACTCTCCCTGTCTTATATATATTGAATGTTCCACTTCAATTTCAAAGCACAGCATTCCTAGTCCCTCAAAGCTATGTATTTTTTCATAATGCATATACTATAGCTTTTTAGTCTGTAAACACATGCTTTTGCAAAGGCCATGCAGTAAGATTGTTTCTCCTTTTTGATATTTATGCTTTTTATAAGAGATTAAAAACATGTTTCATCTTCAAATATCTTTTTTTTTTTGTTTTAATTTCCTCAGGTCAACATTAAGGATAAAGTACTTGAACTCCTGATGTATTTTACAAAGCATTCAGATGAAGAAGTACAGACAAAAGCCATTATTGGCCTTGGTAAGAAACATTAATAATTTTACTATTCTGCTATAGTGAAAATCTATGCATTTCAGCAGGAACTCATTCATTGATGTAGTGTCAGGGGAGTTCAATTTTAATCCAAGTTCGCTGTATGATTGATTTGAGAACTGGTTATTAGAAAGTAGTCAAAGGGATACTTTGAAGTTGCTTGCTTCTGCAGCAGAATCAATGCTTTTGACAGTGAAAGCATTTTTTATGTGTGATTAAGTGTCAGGTTTCCAAAGTAATAGAGATGTTACTTTTTTATTCTGCACATGGAAGTTTGTTGTAACTCCAAAGCTTGTTTTTCAGTCCACAAAGTATGGTTAAAGAGTAACTAGTAAAAATACTGAAGAAAAAACCTTAAAATTTAAGTGTGGTGGCAAATATTCTGCACAAGTTTTGGGATTTTGGTAGTAATCCTTTTGTCCAGGGAGGTGATTATTCCACTCTACACTGTGCTGGTGTGGCCTCTGAGCACTGTGTGCAGTTTTGGGCGCCACAGTACAAGAGGGACATAAAACTATTGGAGAGTGTCCAGAGGAGAGCAACAAGGATGGTGAAGGGTCTGGAGGGGAAGTCTGATGAGGAGAGACTGAAGTCCCTTGGTTTGATCAGCCTGGAGAAGAGGATGCTGAGGGGGATTGTCATTGTGATCTATGGCTTCCTGATGAGGGGGAGCAAAGGGGCAGGTGCTGATCTCCTCTCTTTGGTGACCAGGGATAGAACCTGAGGGAACAGTATAAAGCTGTGACAGGGGAGGTTTAGGTTGGATATTAGGTTCTTTACTGAGTGGGGCTCGGGCACTGGAACAGGCTCCCCAGGGAAGTAGTCACAACACCAAGCTTGACTGAGTTCAAGAAGCGTCTGGATGATAGACTCATCGCGTGCTTTGACTTGGCTGGCCCTATGGAGGGACCAGGAGTTGGACTCAGTGGTCCTTATGGGTCCCTTCCAATTCAGGGTATTCTATGATTCCATGATATAATTGTATTTCAATTTTAAAAAGATTCTTTAGCTGAAGGTGTTAATATGGTATCTCAGTGACTTGCAGTATTACATAAACTAACATTAGAATCATAGAATGGTTTGGGTTGGAAGGCACCTTAAAGATCATCTAATTCCAACCCCCTTGCCATGGGCAAGGACACCCTTGACCAGGTTCCCCAAAGTCCCATCCAACCTGGCCTTGAACACTTCCAGGGGGGGGACATCCACAACTTGTCTTTGCCCACCTGTTCCAGTGACTTATCACCCTCAAAGAAAATTTCTTCCTAATAACTAATCTAAATCTCTCCTTCGGTTTAAGGCCATTACCCCTTGTCCTATGACTACATGCCCTTGTAAATACTCTCCAGATTTCCTGTAGGCCCATTCCAGGTGCTTAAGAGTGTGTACTTTCCTACTGACATTTCCTTCTGTGTCATTTCACCTTTGCTTTGGGATGTGTCACTGCTGTTGAGGAATTAAGCTTAGCCATAAGCATAATGGCTGTGGTTATGCATCTCTTCTAGATATGTACTTGCAAGGCATATTGAGGATACAAAGTTTTGTTAGGAAATTTAGCTAAACCTCTAAGTATCTAACTATAAATATTGTTTTAGTCAAGTTCACCTCTCAACAGAGTGAAAAAAAAGTTACAAAGTGGTGTGAGGGCAGCCCCGAGATGTGAAGTCAGTCCTTAAATGAACACAGCAGATGCCTTTTTTCATCTCTGATGACATATTCTTATGCCAAATAAGATTTCCTCCCTGCTTAAGGGGATAGAAAAAGAAGAATTTCCCTGGAAATACTGGTGGTTTTAGACTCTTAAGTAAGTAAATGAAGGCAAGAAAGAGTCATGCATCGATACACATAAACGCAAGTGCTTTTAATTTTTTAAATTAACATTAAGAAAGGGATTGGTCTTTCTCAGAGGTGGTCAAATTATAAATATCAATATACACCTGCACAATTATACTACATACTCCAAAGACAAGCTTCTTTACTTTTTCTTTGCCCTCCATCTCCCCTGTCTCCTCTCCCTTTTTGTTTTGCAGCTGAAATGAGATCTTAAACACACTGAGGTCTTCCCCTAGACTTAGCCTTTACCTACACTCTTCTGTGTGCACAGAGACTGTTTTAAAAACCTGACTCAGTCTTCCCTTTGTTACAGACATTTTTATACATTGGTTTTGCATCATTTTATTTGCTTTCATTTTCCCCCCATTCTTCATTTATGTTTATATGTTTTCTGTGTGTTCATTCAGAAAACTAGTTTCCTGTGATTGATTTTTAAAAGTACACTTAATGTCTGCTTTTCTCACAATCTTAAAAAATGAATCAAGTAGAATGATAGAATCATAGAATCATGAAGGTTGGAAAAGACCTTCAAAATCATTAAATCCAACTGATAGCCCTACACCACCGTAACCACTAAACCATATCCTGATGTGTCTTGTGTACACATTTTTTAAACACCTCCAGAGATGGCAACTCCACCACATCCCTGGGCAGCCTGTTGCAATGCTTCACCACTGTTTCGGTGAAGACATTTTTCCTAATATCCAATCTTAACCTCCCCTGGCGCAACTTGAGACCATTTTCTCTTGTCCTATCGCTAGTCCCTAGGGAGAAGAGGCCAATACCCACCTCACTGCAACCTTCTTTCAGGTAACTGTAGAGAATGATAGAGTCTCCCCTCATCCTCCTCTTCTCCAGGCTCACCTCCCTCAGCCTTTCCTCATAAAATCTGTTCTCCAGACCCCTAATCAGCCTACTTGCCCTTCTCTGTTAAACATAGTTTAAATTGGGAAGCTATTTTCATAGAATCATAGAATGGTTCAAGCTGGAAGGAACCTTAAAGATCATCTAGTTCCAACCCCCCTGCCATGGGCAGGGACACTTCTCGCTAGACCAGGCTGATCAAGGCCTCATCCAACCTGGCCTTGAACACTTCCAGGGAGAGTGCATCCACCACTTCCCTGGGCAACTGAACAGCCCCAACTTTCTCAGCCTGTCTTCATAGGAGAGAGGATCCAGCCCATTTAGAGGCTCCTGGCCTTTCTCTGGACCCGTTCCAACCTTCCTATGTTGAGACCTCCAAAACTGGGCACAGTACTCCAGGTGGGGTATCACNCTGACCCAGGTGCAGGACCTTGCACTTGGCCTTGTTGAACTTCACAAGGTTCCCATGGGCCCACTTTTCCAGCTTGTCCAGGTCCCTCTGGATGACATCCTGTCCTTCCAGCATGTCAGCCACACTGCTCAGCTTTGTGTCTTCTGCAAATTTGCTGAGGGTGCACTCAACCTCACCGTCAATGTCACTGATGAAGATAATAAATAATACCGGTCCCAGTACAGACCACTTGTCGCAGGTCTCCATCTGGACATTGAGCCACTGACAACTACTATGCGGATGCAACCAACCAACCAACCAATTCCTTATCCACTAAACAGTCCACTCATCAAATCCATATCTCTCCAGCTTATAGAGAAGGATGTTGGGGGGGGAAGGGTGAGTGTATCAAAGGCTTTACAGAAGTCCAGATAGATGACATCCATTGTTTTTCCTGTGTCCACTGATGCGATCACCTCATCATAGAAAGCCACTAGGTTGTTCAGGCAGGATTTGCCTTTGGTGAAGCCATGCTGACTGTCTCAAATCACCTCCTTGTCTCCCATGTGCCTTAACATAGTTTCTCGGAGGATCTGTTCCATGATCTTCCCAGGCACAGAGTTGAGGCTGACAGGTCAGTAGTTCCCTGGGTTGTCCTTTTTGTCCTTTGGCAAAAATGGGCACAGTGTTGCCCATCTTCCAGTCAGCATTTCACTCCAGTTCTCTGATTACTGTGGGGTTTTTTATGATACTCTTACAGAGTTTGTCTGCAGCACTTCTAAATCTACATACATGATCTAAAATGATATATACCATTGCTAATTTAGATTTAGTTTTTTATGAAATAAAGACTTCCCTGACTAAGAATGACCAGTTCTTTTTTTAAGAGCAGTTAAAAGCAGTTCTGTAATGTATATCTTCCAACAGATGTAGTCTTAGGAATGCTTCAGATAGATAGTTTTCAATATGAATAATGACAGTGAAAGGTATAAGTTTTATTTTACAGTGTTATTTTTTTTTCTTTTAAGATTTTCTATTTAAGATTTTAAATAATCATGGTATAATTTTCTCTGCCTTCATATGAATAACCCTTCCCAGTTTCAGCAGAATTATTTTCTTGTATTAGGAAAAACAGTGGGCTATTTCTAGCAATATCCCTCCCTCATTCTTGTGGAGCTCCTAGTCATTGAGATGCAGACCAGTACACTAGATATGCTTCAAGAGCATTATAACTCTTCTTAGTGCAACTGCCCTGAGTTGGCACCCCATCTTTATCTGTCAGAGTCCTGGCTAGTAGAACTCCTTATAAGCTTTGAATGGCATCCATATGAAAAAGCAATACTATTAAAAAAAAAAAAAGCTATGCTATGCTGTTGGGAGGGGATAAATTTCATATCCCTATTTTGAAGACTTAAAAATTAGAAATAGATAATGTGGAGTATTTCTTCTCTTCTTCCACCCTTAGGATTTGCATTTATACAACACCCAAGTTTAATGTTTGAACAGGAAGTGAAGACTCTGTACAACAGCATTCTTTCAGATAAGAATTGTTCTGTAAACTTAAAAATCCAGGTATTAAAAAACCTCCAGACCTACTTGCAGGAGGAGGACACACGTATGCAGCAGGCAGATAGAGACTGTAAGTGTTCTTCTGTGCTAATGCAACATGCAAAAGCTAACTTTCTTGTATATGGTTACTATATGTGTGAACTGAATCACTTAAGATTGTTATCAATCTTAATTGTTAATCAATAATATTGTACGTAGAGTATCTTAGAATATTTTTTTAAAATCATTATATGCATAGGTATATTAATTTATATATCTCTTTCAAGGTATATAAATCCTGAAAGCCATCAGGAATGCATAATTGCTGTAATGATTATAGTAATACTTTTTATGCAAAATCTTCTCTAAGGTTAATTTTCAGATAGAAAAGAAATAATTTTAAAAATTAAAACCTTTTTTGAGGAACAAGACTTTAAAGTCATGTATCTCTAGCTGTTTGAAGTTTATTTGCCATCAGACTGTTATGTTTCATGAGATCATAAACCCATTCTAAGACAGCTGAAATATGTGCGTATTGTAAAGTTTAAAGATTAGTATGCATCAAGTAATGGGAAAGTAAATGATTATACTGTGGTGAGTGTGCTATTACTTTTGTCATTTTTACAGGGAAAAAAGTAGCAAAGCAGGAAGACCTGAAAGAAATGGGTGATATTTCCTCAGGGATGAGTAGTTCCATCATGCAACTATATCTCAAACAGGTCCTTGAGGCTTTCTTTCATAACCAGTCCAGTGTACGCCACTTTGCTCTAAATGTCATTGCACTGACATTAAACCAGGGTCTCATTCATCCTGTTCAGGTATGGTAGGCTTTTATGATGGCAGTTTTTGTTTTTCAGGTTTTCTGAAGTTTTTACGCTTGCTAGATACATTTCTAATTTCTCTCTTCTGGATACATTACAATAATTTGTTATTATAGCAAAGGGCCTTTACAGAAAGCATATTTTGAAATCTTTTTTATGTTGTTTAGCCAGTGAGATTCCAAATGCTGTATTTTCTTGTCTTTGGATCAAGATGTAAAAGCCCAGCCAGTGCCTACAGAGCGCTTACAAATGTACATCGGAGCATATTTCTGTTATACTTCTAAATTTCAGATGTATGCCGAGCTGTTTTCTTTATTTGATCTTTATCTTGAAAACTGTGTCAGGTTGTCTCCACCTCAATTCCAGTGTTCTCCAAACGCTATGGAATTCTACATTCAGTATCAGAACTTCAGTTATCATCTTCATTATTCTTTACTTACATAATATTTTTGTAATTCTTTTTCTTATGCTACAGCCATTATGCATGTTCATTCTTTTTTTTTAATGTCTTTTTTGTAGTGTAAATTGATTTTAGATTTTTAGAGAAATGGAAATCCTACCTGAAACATCACACAGCTCTTTTGTATATAATTCTGGTCCTTGTGTATTTTGTACTATTTGCTTGCAAAATGTCTTCAGGTATTAAGTTGCATAGAATTCCTATTATAGTTTTTGCAATAGTCCGAATATAAAACCAAAAATGTAATAGAAGAACAAAGAGTGAGAAAGAGGAGGTATGACTAAATAATTATTTCATTTGTTTTTCAAGTGTGTGCCATACTTAATTGCTATGGGCACAGATCCAGAGCCCTCTATGCGAAACAAAGCTGACCAGCAGTTGGTGGAAATAGACAAAAAATACGCTGGGTTCATTCACGTAAGTAATTCTAATTTATCATTTTACAAAATACTGTAATGTGCTCTGGTGATGTAAAACTCGAGTAGACCTCAGCTGTAGAAAAAGAATATAAAGTAGCAAATCAACAATAACAATAAGGAGTTGTAAAGAAAATTCCAACTCTACCTTGTTTGGAGATTTCTGTTCTTGGAAATAAAAAAGGTATCATTTCAAACATCTCTTCCAATCTAAAAGTTTCCTTTCATTTATAATTCACAATAGTGATTTCCTCATGAATAGTACATAAGGACATTTATTTGATAAGAGGTAAGGACAGCTGTTTTATAATATTTAGCAATGATATTCCTCTTGCAGTAGACTAGGGAAGAGAACAACTTGTAAAATTAGAGGTCCTTACTTTATATGTATTAGAACATTAAGGCATCAAGGCTTTATAAATTGTAATCTAAGCAGAAGGAGCATAGAAAGATGTTAAGAACTGAGGGATCTTGCTGAAAGGAAAATCTCAGGGCTAAGTGAAGACTTGTGTAGTGGCATAGTGCCATTAGTTCTGCTTAAGATTTGAACTTGAGCTTCAGCACCCTCTCATCATTTCAGAAGGCCTCTGTCTTGGTTCATTTTATGTACTACATTGTGGGACTTTCCAAATCTGATTCTATTCCACTGAAATTGGAGCATCATACTATTCATGGTATCTAAACAGATATCTGATCCAGTAAGTGAAGTCTAGCAGATGAAATTTGCTATGTAGGTAGCTGGCATTTAAGACAATGTTTAGAGAAGAGACAGCTGCGCTGTACAAAAGAAGAGGTGGTATGGCAAGAGTTAGACATACAGTCTAGCTAGAGATTTATTGTTCTGAATTTAGAATAGAAGCCTTGAAGTAAGTAAAATCAGCTGGAAATTGCAGCATATATGTAAACCCCCCACCCCCATTTCCTGTTTCTCGGTCTTATTCTACTAATTATGGACTCAGTTGTTGGTTTCTCTACAATGTGTGTTTCAATACACATTTTGTAAAATATTCTTGAAAATTGTTTACATTGGAATATCTTGCTCCAGTAGGTGAACAGATTATCTGTATATTTCTAACATAGAATTTATGGTGAAAGCAGATCACAATACATTTTGATCTCTCACACAAATTCTGTTTTAATCTGTTTACCAACTTAAAAGGTATTGCACCTCAGTGCATATTTGAAAGTTATACTTTAGATGAGCATCTACTTAAAAGGAAATAAGCTAAAAAACTAGTTAGTTTCTGTTGTCATGTATTTGTTTAATTTTTCACTTTTTGTTTTATTGCTTGTAAGCAATGGTTTAAATGAAAATACATTTCCATTGCAGATGAAAGCAGTGGCTGGTATGAAGATGTCTTACCAGGTACAACAGGCAATCAATACCTGCCCAAAGGATCCTGTAAGAGGCTTTAGACATGATGAATCATCCAATGCATTGTGTTCACACCTATACTCCATGATCCGAGGGAACCGTCAACACAGACGAGCATTTCTCATTTCTTTACTCAACCTCTTTGATGATACTGCAGTAAGCATCGCATTTCCTTCACTTAAAAAGAAAATAAAATATAGCACTAAAAGCTTAAATTCTCCTTTTACAATGTATTTTTATGACATAAGTATTGATAACTCAATTTCCCTAAGGTACTTTATTTTCCTTTTTAATAGAAGATATTTACCTATATAATCGGTACAGAAATAATTTATCTTTAGGGATGACTAAATTTTTCATATATAACATGTTTAGAGTGGGTTTGGGGGGCATGTAGAATAAAATTTGTGGTCATGTTTTTGCTCTAGACTGTTAGGAACACAGGATAAGTGCATAAATCTAAGATATTTGCATGTATAATTATATGTACTTTTTTCTTTCTTTTTTTTTAACTTCCAGAAAACAGAGGTGAATATGCTCTTGTACATAGCAGACAATCTAGCCTGTTTTCCTTATCAAACACAGGAAGAGCCACTGTTTATAATGCATCATATAGATATTACACTATCAGTTTCTGGTAGCAACCTACTACAGTCATTTAAAGAGGTAAGTGCATTTTTATTTTAGTCTGCTTATTATGGCAGCAACATAAGTTTCTCTATAATTTGGTTGATTTTTCAGTGAATACAGTACCATTATTATCATATGGACCAGTAGCATTACTTTGTAACTAGCAGATAAAATCAAACAACCCTTTCTGTTCTGGCCTCCATCTGAGAGACACTAGTTAAAAACTTGCCTTACATTGCTGCTCATGTTATTAAAAAAAGGAATTATAGATTTTGAGATCTTAATATTAAATCTGTATCATTCCTTAATATTGCTGAGTTAATTGGAATTATCATTAATTGTGTGCATCTGGGAAGTACAGGAACCCAGAATCATCATGAAATATTGTTTATTGTACTTGGATGTATAACTTTAATAATAAAATCAGTTTACTGTTTCTGTTGTTGTCAAGCAGCTGATGGCAGTTGTATGTGTGTCACCTGGAGACATACATTGTTTATTGCAAGAAAAGAGTGCATGATATGCCTTTTCTTAAGGTAGCATATAAGAACTCTAATAATGGTATAGTATCTGTTGTGGCAATACTCAACTCTGTTCTGTAAGGAAAAGACCTCTGTTTCTTAAAGACTTCAGTGCCTTCATTTCCAGGACAACTTTAACAGTCAAAGGTCCAAACTGTCAGGAAACAAACCCATTTCTAGAATTTCCCATCCAACTAGTAAGTACAAGTCAGAGTTGATACATGGAAAGCACACTGCTTTCAATTCTCACCCTAACAAAGTAAATTTTTATTCTGATAGAAAGAGACAGTACTTTCTTTAGATGGAAACCAGTGTGTAGCACCAGCACATAGAGGATGAGATCCTATTTGGGACATCTTAAGTTCTGTTTATGAAAAATCATACTATGTATAGTAATAATGCAAGTGTGAATTTCTGTAGCTCTACAAGTAGTAGAACTGATTATTAGTAATACTGTATATGATGACTTGGGAGTTTCTCCGTTCAACAGTGTAATTAGCGTCATAGCATTTTAACAGAGACAAGGTTTAAAGTCAGCTTAGACTAGTCTGTACCAAAGTACAAATGGAAATATATGTAACATGCAAAAATTATATTCAGGTGAAGCACGTTTCGTCCTGATTTATTGTATTTGGCTTTCTACTGTATTTTACTATCTCCAAAACCAAACTTGAGCAATCTTTTTTTAAGAATAACATTCCAGTGGAGTATTTATTGCTTCAGTTCCTTCTGTAACCACCTTGCAAAGACTGTGGAATTTGGATCATTTTTTCAGGGCTTTTTACTATAAATAATTATAAACTTTGAATATCAAGTTATGAATTGATAACATTGTTCAGGGAATTCTTCCTAATTTAAGCCAATAATGATTTTGGAAATATTTTTTTTAGAAATTTACATCATGCTACTTACCCTAATTTTGGAAAATGTGTTAATTTCTCTGTCTTGCAGTCTATGGTGAAAGACAAAAAAAAGGAAAGAAAGCCTTCATCAGATGAGGAGACTGAGAGTGACAGTAACAGTGGTAGTGAGAGCGAAAGTGAAGAGGAAGCTTCTAAGCCTCGGAGGTTGCGGAAACGAGTAGACTCTGATTCAGATTCTGATGAAGAAAATGATATAAATGCTGTGATGAAAAGTTTACCGGAAAATTCAGCTCCTTTAATTGAATTTGCAAATGTCTCCCAAGGAATATTATTACTTTTGATGCTGAAACAGCATTTAAAGAACCTCTGTGGATTCTCTGATAGGTAAGAATATTTAGATAATAGGCCATCTTGTTATCTAGTGAGTTCTTTGTAAGTATTAAGTTTGAAAATTGGGGCTGGTTTTTTAAGTTGATAGTTAATAAATGCTTATGGAATAGATTTGTATAAGAGAAAAACATAAATGTAATAAGTTGAATGCAATGAAACTTTGACTTAGAAAAAGCAATGATTTAATTTCTTAGATTTCTTTAATTTCTTTAATTTCCAGAATGTCTATTGTATACAGAATTATTAAAATATAACTACTTATACTGAAAATTTTAAAAGCTTTTCCTTGAAATTGTTTTGGACTTTCGTTAAAAAGCTCTTCCCTTTTGTCTTCTTTGAACAGTAAAATTCAGAAATATTCTCCATCTGAATCTGCAAAAGTTTATGATAAAGCTATAAACAGGAAGGCAGGAGTGCATTTCCATCCCAAACAAACTCTGGATTTTCTGCGGAGCGATATGGCTAATTCCAAGATCACTGAAGAAGTGAAGAGGAGTATAGTAAAACAGTACTTAGATGTAAGTAAAGTTGCTTTGCAGAAAATCTGAAATAATTTCAAACTAGATAACAGAGTATAAACTTGAAAGTAGATGCTGATATAGTAGATGAATATTTTAAAATGTTACGTTCCTGGTAATCTTATGTGATAAATCACCATTTCCTTTCAGGATGTTTAGCAATATTATCTTTCAAAGTCTTCTAATAAATTTAAACACAATAAAAATTTTAACTAAAGAATATTCATTTTTACAGAGTATTTTCTAATTTCTGGTGTCTTGTATAAGATATAACTTTTTTTTCTTTATCCCCATTTCCATCACAGTAACATAGGTGTATTGTATTTCCCTTTTTAATTTTTCCTCCCCAATTTTTTTAAATGTTAACTAGAGAAAACTTAAAATTTTGGAAACATGGGAAGAAAGCTTTTACATATCTACTAGAAAGTGTAAGTAAAAAGGTTGTGGAATAAAACACAAGCTGTTGAAGTTTAAAGTTGTCTGACATCTGTTTTCCCTGTTTATCTTTTTATTTGTTTTTTATTTAATGTA
>VXBZ01004552.1:21498-47300 GCA_013399135.1 Heliornis fulica | reverse complement strand
AGGCGGGAGCCTGCGGGCTGGAGGAAGGGAGGGCACAGCGCTGCCCGGCGGCGGCTGGCCCCGCTCTGAGGCGGCCTCCGCGCCCGGGCAGCGCTCAGCCCACATGGCACGGCCGCGGCGCGACACCCCGCCCCTCCCCGCACGCACACACCGCTTCCACCAATAGGGAAGAGAGGCGCTAGACCCCCACACACACAACCCCTCCCCCTCCAACTCTTGGCAGATGCGGCGGGGAGCTCTCAAGAGCCTAGCCCAGCGGCGAGTGCGCATGCGTCCTCCTCGAACAGCTCGGTGAAGGAAAGGCAGGCATAGCGTGTAGCAAGGTTACGCCCTCCCGCGCCTTGGGAACGTGAGTTGCGCATGCTCTCTGCATCGCCGGCGACGCAGCCTCTTGCACACGGGCGGGACGGGTCTCGAGGCATGTAGGCTGGCACGCGGGGTGCGCGCGCCTGGCGCCGCCGGGCTTTGTGAGGGGCTGGGTCCCCTCAGCCGGGCTGCCTCACAGAGCGACGCTGTCCGCTTAGCTTCCTCCGTCGCCAGCCGCGGGTAAAACAGAGCCGGAGGCGTCCTCTGCCTCAGGTGGCTGAGGTGGAGTTTATGCTAAGCAGACTGTGGGAATCCTGAGGTGGACCTCGGTGAGGAAGGTCCTCAGGTCCCAGGTCTCGCTCGGAAGCAAGTTTGCTTCCTTGTTAAACTTGCCTGAGGGAAGGACTTCGGAACTTGGAAACATGCATCAGGTTCTGCGTTTTAAAAGGACTAGATACTGCACCTTGTGAGGGTCTGCAAAGAACCGTGTGGTTTGAGACGTCTGTCTCCATGACATTTTGGTCTTTATTATATTTATTGCACTGTCTGAGGAGGCTCACAGAAAGGAAAACTCATAAAAGCAGAAGAATTGGGGAAAGACCCGTGCAGCCACACCCTGACTGCGAATATTAATTTTGCATATTATAAGCAAGCTATCTAGAAATGCTGTGGGGGTTTTGCGTCATTACTAACAATGGCCTTCTGATGCATTGGCTTTCACAGTAGCTCTGCACCGAAAACCTCATTTATGCACGTTTTCCTTGTTACTCGCCTTGCGCCTATTCTTTCCCTGAAGGAAATCAGGGCCTCTCATTGTGGGGAGGGTTTGAAGCAGGAGCTTTTACCTGTTAGTGCAGCACCCTTCTACAGGGTTTGCTAAGAGACTCTTAAGAAATTAGAGAAGTTAAAGTCATTCATACCTTTCTGACTCTTCTATAACAATGTAAAAACTCCATCCAGTCATTACTGAGAAGTAGGAGGATTATTGATCAACTAATTGTTTTAGCCTTGAAGGAAACTACTGCAAACTAGATTACCAGGAGACTAATTCCTTTGCTAAACCTGAAAATGCCTCATTCTGTATAACCATTAACTTTTGGGTTGTACAAAGTAATAGGTAATACAAAATCCCAGAGACTAAAAGGATATATGAGATTTTGAAAATTTATAGGTCTGCTCTGAATGTTATCTGTTTTATCACTTGCTTAACCATTGAGCTGCTCCTGTAGCAGTATGTGCTTCACGTATTACCTGCTTGTATTGAACTGTTCTGATCTTTCTTTGAAAAAAAAGTCAGCTTCAACCAGTGAGGCAAGCTTGAATATGGAACGGTATTTTACTCTGAGGTCATACATTATCATATTTTGGTCTTTTGAATTAATGCCCACAGCAAGTAAGTTTAAAATATGAAGTATTTTAAAATGTAAATTCAAAACAGTAGGTGATTCCTTAATGTTCTGGAAGTAGATCTGAGGCATGGATCATGAAGTGATTCATCCAGGGTCACAGAAGGAAGTCTCTGGCAGCCAAACTGAAAGTTACACAGACCATGTGACATTGTCGAAGTGGAAAAAGGTTTAAACTTTCCATGACACATCAAATAGACTTTGTAGAATGTTGCTGACAGTTTGCAGCTTACTTTGTAAATGGACCTGCTTATAAAATGTTCAATAGACACTATCTAACTTCTCCCATACTGTACCTTTTGACTTGAACAGGTGCATGACACACAGGAACAAGACAAAAGCTATCTGTCAATTGACACTTTACTTATTTTGAGATATATTCACAGTTTTGGACATATGACATGTCTTCATGCCCCATCTTCAATGACTTCAGAGCAATATACCCAGAGCAATATATCTAGTGCATTAAGGGATGGAGTCATATAGAATTAAACTAAAAAAACACATTTTAGCCTGGTATGCTTAGAGGATACAAGTCAGAGCAGGGGTGAATTCCCGCTGTAATAGCCTCTAAAACCTTTGGCTGACCAAAACCAGCTTTGGGTTTGGCACAGAGTACTTACAAATTCCTCATGGAAACAGACACCTCAATACTGCCTGCAGTGAGGAAAGAACTTTAGGGTAATGCCCATTTTAGACACCAAGGAGTTAAAATACCTGAGGTAAATGTCAAGACACATATCCAAAGAAAATCAGTCACCTAACCTCTACATTCTTCAAGTTACATAGAAGACTTTAAAGAATTCCCATGTAATAAACTTAAAATAACATTTGTTACAAAATAATGAAACTGCAAAACAGTAAATTGTGCCTAGGTCATTACACCAGCCACAAAATTGGCAATGCATGACTGTACCAGCACTTCTATGTAAGAAAGTATCCAAACCTGGCCTTATTTCATCCAAAGGAATGTACATACTGCTTCTAGTGCACTTACAATCTAGGTCAACTGTTCATTTCTGTTCCTTATCGAAATCTGTGAATAATGCTTTCTTCTGATCCTTTATTTAATAACCAATTATATAATTAATCCAATAATTTACCTTCTTTAGATTTTCTTTATACGCTCCTAACTATATACTTTCTGGTACCTGAAAATAATAGTGCTATCTTGCTGTTGAAAACTGATAATGCTATCAGTGTTAGCTACATTCACAGAGAAGGAGGTAAAGAGACCATCAAAGTAACCTTTCACAACACTGAGCCCTCAGATTTTGAGCCCAGCTGACCACTGTCATTAATTCTGATTATTCAGAGGAAGTCTACAGGCTAACGCTTACACAGGCCAATGCTTAGAGAACACATCATTCGGGTCCAACACATCAGAATCATACAAGGCAAGTATAACACTTTAGCAGATGTAGTCTAACAGAAGTATTTCTGATCCCAGATTCCATCCATGTGTGCTTGCATTTTGCTTGCAATATGCGTACCCTTCTCAATAATTGTGTATTTGGTCATTTAATTTGCTTCATAAATTCTAAAATAGAGGAGGATTCTTCATAAAAAGAAAATCAATGCAGGTATTTGTATGAATGCACGTATTTCTTTTTTTTCACACAAAGCCAATGAGAAGGTGCAAGCTTTCTTGCCCACACTGTCATTAGAATGTGTTTTAATTAACAGTAATTTACTTTTCTACTTTTCTTCTCAGACTTTGTTTATGCAAAGCAAACAGCACCATCCCTGAAGTGGGCTAACACAACTGTCTTCAACATTTCAGAAGCAATCTGAATATGCTCCAGGAGCTGCAGACACACTGTTTTGTAAGAATGGTGTTTGTGGAAAATGACTCAGGAATCTGAACTCCACTTTTTAGGTGAACTATATAAACGCTATAGAACAGGCAGCGTATGCTTCTAGACTTTCCTGACAACATGGCCCAGTGGTAGGTCCTCTACAACCTAGCTAGGGCTGACCATGGTACAGGCTGTCTGTGGCACTGAAAGCTGTATCAAATCACAGAATATACACTAGAATTTTCCCCTGTATTCATGCATTCAATAGAGACATTATCAAAATCTTCACACGGCTTGACAAAACTAATGCACAGGCCACAAAAGATCGTGCATAAAAACTTGACTGATAGGATCTAGGAAGAGATACAAATACCTCCATAACATAAAATAAGCTATTTAGGCTATCCCATCCAAGCAGATTTTTCCAGAAATTAATAATCTTAGTGGAAGGTATCTGCATATGAATCCTTCTATTAGGAATTGTTAGTTTTCCCTTCTTTTGAAAATAATTACAGGACTAACACATAAGAGCTTCTAGTTCTGCATACCTTATGTATATAAATTAATCACTGGGATTTGTTAGAAAAAATAAATAAAAACCCCAAAGAAATAAATAGATTTCATCTGGGCAAAAAAAAAAACCAACCAAAAAAACCCCCCAAAAAACCAAAACCCAACCCAAAAACTAAAACACAGGAGGTTTTTCCACTAACAGCAACATTAGTGATGTCTACTTTCATATGGAATTGGGCCATGTCCCTACATCCCTCTTTATGCCACAGTAATCCCAAGTATCCATGTCCCATGGTTTCCCTTTCTCTTCTCTCCTAGCAAATGCTACAGTATGTTTGGAAGCAGAAACACCCGAATCAGTCTCACAAAACTCACAGAAAATTCCAAGTTTACCCCAGTTCTTTTTTCTCTAAGGATACCTTCCTCTGAATTCTGTCCCTCAACAACTGTTACTCTTCATGAAGAACTTTAATTGTCTTTGGGCTTTCTAGCTCACATCCAACTTTTCTCAAACTGAATAGTAAGCTCAAAGTGAGTCTCACAAATGGAATACCTAAGTGTCTAAATCTTGCTTCCTTTGGAAAAAAAAAACTTGAAATTCTGTGTCATGGAAGGAACTGACTGTAGGAAGCTCTAACTGGGATATGAAATCAGGCAATTTTTTAGAGATTAAAGCTGTAAGAAAATCAATTATTGAACAGGCATAGAAAATGTTGCTCTATTATAAAATACCAGGCTTTACATTTTGAAAACTAACATTAAATACTAGCTTACCTTAGTCTTGAAAAACAAGTAATTTTAGTGCGGTGACACTAAAAATAAATATTGTGATCTCAAGAGTAAAAAAATCATATCATAAATATGGTTGCACATACATGTATTTTTATGCCCTCTGTTACCACACTATCCAAACTCTTCAAAACACCATGTCTTTTACTCCTCAGCTTTTAGTAGCTTCACATTTAAGAATGTGTGTGTTTAATTGTGTGTGTATATTTATGTCATGAATTTGGGGACACATAAAAAACTTTATTTGTCAGTGATCATAAGGCTTGTTCCTCATGCTGTGGGAGCATATGACAAGTTTAAATCCTGTGTTGGCAAAAATTCTGTCGTGCCTGTTCTGGAAAGTTTCTTCATTTGCAGCTTTTACAGCTGTAGTAGAATTTAGAGGGATATCATGCCACTCAGGTGCTTAAATCCTATTTTCACAGAAGGCTTTGATTATCAGGACAGACTTTGAAATCAAACTGCATTTAGTGCATAGCCAACTGAACTCCAGGGCAAAGTTATCAACGTGACCTGTTGCTAAATACATATGGCTGCTGTGTTTTACAACTGCTGAAGTTTTTTTATAACATGGAGCTTGCTTTCTGAGTTGCAGGAATGAAATATGAAGCTCAGTGATGCAAATACTGTGCTCAGGAGGCTAATAGGAAAGGACACAATGTACAGCTAATCATGGAAAGAACATTTTTGTTATCTGCAGACTGATGAGTCAAAGAGAATCCCAGGGCTTCACTATGAGACCAGTGCTCTGCTGTGAAGGACACTCCTTTTCCTGAAGGCAAAAATCCAGTCCCACTTAAGATCACTGTCATCTAGATGCTTAATCTATGTCAGACAAATACCAATTTTGGCAGGCCATTTAGGATTCAGCATTAACCAGATGCTAGTTCAACTTCATCTGCATGCCAATCTTGACAAAGCACTAAAAATTCAGGAAAAAAATGGTGTTCTTCCAATTTCGTTTATATGTTCAGATGGAAAACCAAATTGCAATCTGACTCTTCAGGTGTGGTGCAGCTTTTAAGCTTCAGAAAGTGTTGCAGTTACCTTAATAAAAAATGATTTCAGGGTATTTCAGAACACTGTTTCAGATCTGAGGATGATAAAGAATATTCAGTAGTATTCTTTAAGGCAGCAGAGTGTTGTAGCAGAATGATTCCAGAAGTGTTTTCTTTAACTTTTGACAGAATGAATAGAAAACACAGAGCATAAACGGTGTCCGTACTGTGCAGAAACTAATGAATGATCTGGTAAATCTCCCTTCATAGACAGCATTAGAAAGAATTGATTTTTCTAATTCCTCATTAGAATAGGTAAAAGGCAGTAGTTTGTGAAATCAGTTTTACAGACCGACTGGGTCTTTGGCACTCTTGGGATTATTGCACGTATCAGGATATCTAAAATTTTAATCTGTTTCAAGGAATGATGCTGTTTAGGGATAGCCACAGCTAAAGCAGAAGTAATCTCAGATAATCTCTACTGTTCAAGAAAAGAATTTATGCAGACAGGCAGTTATACTGAGCATGCATTTATTTACAAGTATCAATGAATAGTTAACAGTGAAAGTGTTTGTTTTGTGCAATTGAAAAGGTGTTCATGAGTGCCAGCAGATGTAGTTGTGATCTTAATGCTCATATGCCCCCTAGCACTGGCTAGCAGTTCTTCATGGTGAATTCTGGTGCTAATGGCTGTAAAGGCTAACCATGGTTCTTTGCTTTCTAACAGAATTCTGTAATAAGTACAGAACTTCAGATATTTTCAAAACAAATAGAAGAAACCCAAATCCAACCTTGTTATGAAGGCTGGTTTCTATAGGCCTTGGTCATGCTAAACTGCCACTTGCAATTCTGCTTATATGTACTTAGAAACAAGATCTTACCACACAATTTTACATGTTTCCATTGAAGCCCAATGTAAAACTTTCCAATGTATCTTTTAAATAACAGATGAAAAGTACTAGATAATATCTATTAACACATCTATAGAGTATATATATGTACACACTACATTATTTATATATATATAAATCTCTTTGTGTATGCTATTAATTCATGGTTATGTGGTTTTATCCATCAATATGATGAAATATTTATTGCCTATAAAATTCCTTTAATAATGAATCTAAATAACCAAAATCTGAAGCCCTGGGAACACCTCTTGAGTACTGGAAGCCATTGTGTCATTCCTATCTCGGTGCAAAGCAGGCCAACTAGAGTCGTTGAAAGTGCATCTCTAGCTCTTTCTCAATGCATTTAACTTAAGCTGTCCCTAAAATTAATCTTTGCTTAAAAGTCAGAAAGCCAAATGCATCTGATTTCCTCCCTCCAAGGACTGATGAGTCCATCTTAGACATTTTTGGAAGATGAGTTCCTAGCCGTGCTGTTGTAACCTCAGGTAGGTGTCATGAGCAGACCATGGGCTGCCTGTGGTTACATCTAGAATCATCTGAAAAAGAATTTAAGAAAAAAAAAATCTTGCTTATTTGAGTGTATTCATGTTTTGAAACAATCTGGTATTTCATAATACCAAAGCAGTAGGTTAAAGTCTGGATATGATCGGTTCCTGGTTTAGGTAAATATCTAACAAGATAACACAGGATTATTCACAAATATTTGAGCATGTGAATAGTGAATGAAGCCTGTGACTGCCCCACAACCTCACCCCCCACCATGTCAATAAAGAAAAGCACATAAACCCCAAGAATTCAGATGTCTAGATAGAACAATGTGTTTCGGGTGCAAATCATCTTGTTCTTTAAGGGGAACTCTTCATAACAGATGCTCGGTAAACTGAGAAATCCAACACATCTTCAAGTAACTCATTGGTCATGATAAAGTACCAGGGGTAGTTTTGGTGTATCTAAGACTTTGACTGATCTGAAAAAGGTAGATATAGCTGACTAATGCCAGACATCACTACCTCAGAATCTGCTTAAAAATTGCTGCTACCATCTAGCCACTGATAAAGACTTACTAAAAGTTTTACACATCTTACAGGTAAAATTAAATGCCTTAAGTTTGTCAGAACATTAAATCCAATTCTGCCGCCACCCTCTTTCCTGATATGTCAGCACTGAAAGAGTATATTTTCTTCTCTGATTTACATGTTAATGATATCTGCTGCTAGGAATATTGAAACTTTGACTCCAACAAAGAAGTTCAGTCTTACCTCTTCCTCCTTTTTAATCACTATCAGGTATATGTGGATATATGGATGTGTTAGATTTGTGATTTGGAACCTTCAACAACTGGTAAGAATTTAAATTAAATTAACAAGAAATGTCAAAAAAAGATAGCAGTTTTTCAGGAGTTCCTGTGTTGCTGAACAATAGTTCCTTTAAGAATTTTAAAAGTATTTTCCTTAATTTTTTTTTTTTAATTGTCTGTAACATTTTAAGTCTTGGTAAACACCAGCAGATGAGTCCTAATGAGGCCAACATGGGATGTATGTGTATAGTTGACTAGAAAGCATCTCTAAAATAAAACAAAACCTGCACTTCTGTGATATGATAATACCTGACTCAACACCAATAGTCTCTACAATCCATGTCATTCTTGATGGATCCATATGGGACACATTATGTCTTTACACAGTATGGTTTTCTCTTATATGACTTTTATATGACTATGTGTATAGAGAGAATTCCAGGGACTTGCCTAGTCCTAGACTCCAACCTCTTTGAATTCACCCTAATAGCTTCTAATAGAAAATTCCACACCATAAAAGAGAGGACAACTCAATCAGAAGAGAAGGTCCCTCCATCGGGATGAAGTTAGAAGCTTTAAGAGAGTTACTGGTGAGGTACAGTATAAGAAGTAATGCATACAGCACTTCATTGCCTAGTGACACTGTCATCCTTGTCACCACATGTAGTTTTCCAGGTGCCCTGTCTCCCCTCAGGGATTAAATTAAACACATTCCTGCAAAATCATAAAAGGGGAAAGGACGTAAACCATAAGAACCATTCTACCTACAGCCTCGTGCTATTCTATTACTGGGACTGTCATTTCATAGTCCCCTGTGAAGAAATGCCTTATGGCTCTGAGAAATAACAGTTCAGTCTAAATACTAACAGGGCTACAAAACTTTAAGGACCTCCAGCTCTTTCTGATGAACATGATGGAAACAGCAACTGTTCCTAAAAGTAAACAAAATGTATTCTTCTAGAACAGGGTCAGAATCTCCTTATGTCTATGAAGAAACTATGGAAAAATCGCTTACAAGTGACATCTTGGTCACTTACCGGTCTAAGTAATGACTTCAGATCACCTGCTTCCAATGACAAGCTTTGGTGTTGGGGCCGTAACAGCGCCAGGTTTGGGCAGCGAAATTTCTTAAGCCCAACTTAGGTACCTGGTTTGTTTGTGTCACCAGTGGAAAGAGTTGCACAGTGTCCATGCCAGAGAGCTGCCTATCTTATATATGGAATTGATGCATATTAGTAGGCACCTTAGTACTCCCAAGTTCTGAATTTATGACTGCCTGTAATGAAGGTGCTTCAAAAAACAAGAGTCAGAAAACTTTGCACAGACCCCCGACACAGGTCTGCCAAACTACAGGGAAGCTCCAAATCCATGGGTGAGATCTGTTAGCAAAGCAGGAGGATGTAGCGGCAACAGTTTGACGTTATGTTACTCATTGCACAACACACCCCACAGGCAAACCTATAGGTGCTAGATCCAATTTGTCCACAGGGGTCAAGTACAACTCATGGTCTACCAGGAGACCATTTACCAGGCTACTCTATGAGCCTGGCTAAAGCAAATTCTCTGTTCTTGTTTGTTGAAGCAGATCTGCCCCGCAACAAAGAATTTAAAGTTTTACAAGTCTGAGGTGAGGCAAAGTGAAAGGGGAGCCTCGTGCAACTGAGGCCAGTGGTGTTTCCCTCTGAAGGGAGCACTTTTGTTCCAATCATTCACACATTACCATATCAGCATTTTTAATTGTTTTATTTGTGACATTCTTTAGAGAATATTTTTCATAAGCATAATAAAGAATTCCACTGATCTTTCCTCAGCTAGATATGACAAAGACCACTGGAGGCAAACGTAGTTACAATGCTTAGCGGAGAAATTAATTAACAACAAAAGATATTAAAGAAGAAATTTGCCGGACTTTGGTCAGCCTGGACAGTTGCTCTCTAGTATAAATTCACCTCCTTGGCTCACTTTGTGTCCTTGAGAAAAGGTAAGTAATTTCCCAGAAAGTTTTTGATCTGATGCACTCTCAAAATTTGTTTGAAGATGAATTGTTCTGTTTATCTCCATTTAGATTTCCAGAGCAGTTTGTTGGTAAAATTGTCCAAGCTGTAACTAGTGAAATATGATCTGATATCAGGTAGAGCAACTTACTCTTTATAGACTTTATTAAATTAATATCTCTATTCAAAAGAAAAACATTTCAATTAACTTTTAAAAATACTGAATTTGAATGTAGAATTCTCTACTACCTTCTACCTTCACTAAAACATCCACACCGTTAACATCCTATGGATGCTCTAGTAGAAGAATTTTGTGTTTAAAGTTCTTACAAAAGTGTCTTGCAAACATACCCCTTTAATGTTCAGAACATTGCATTTCTTACATACAGCACATTTGCTTTCTTCTTGAGGCTCTAGCACTAAAGATCGTCTATTTTTTCATATCTTTCACAGTTTAATGAAACATATACAGCATAATACAGGGAACTATCATAGTTCAGTTTAACAAGAAGGAGATTGTCTATATTAAGAACAGAAGTATTCTTTTTCTGAGGCAAAACAGATCCAATGAAATAATTTTGAATGAAATAATATTCAGGTAAACTTTCTAATTGTTTTTCTTGTAATGAAACAATCCTGGCAACATGTCTTAATTTATGGCAGTCTATAAGAGTTGTAATCTCTGAAATTGTGTTCCATCAATAAAGACTACTTATTCATGCACATCCTTCAAGGAAAATGAAAATATGAAAATAAAAGCTTTATAAAAATACTCTTAAGTATGCAGGATGTGATCTCTTGCATAGAAATGGACATTTCTATGCAGATACTAAACCCATGAGGCATATTTTTCTTACTGTTCTGCTAATAGGAGTTCCAGGGACTAGCATATTTGTGGAAGATGTGAATGTCTTCATGTAAAGTGGGACTTGAATACCAGCAACTGAAATCTATACAAAATTAAAATCTCACAGCTCTGGGAATAATAGAAGAGATTACGATAACCAGGAAATGCTGGAAGTCATCAGAAAATCACTTGAAAGGGATTGTTAGAACTGCTGTCAGTAAATAAATATAAACAAAAGGCAGATGCTTAAACTGAAAGGTCAAGAAAAAACAGCATCTGACACACATATCTCAGAATCTGTTTGCTGGCTGCTATCTGAGTATTTGTACCAGAAGCCTCTGCAAATCAAAATAAATATTTAACTTGTAAATCTGTGCTGCTACACTGCTTTGAAATTCCCTTTCCCCTCTTTCTTTCTCTTTTTTTTCTTTCTTTTTTTTTTTCCTAAAAGACCAAAGAGTTCTTATCATCACTAATTCTGGATAGGAATCAAGCTCTGTCCAGAATTCTTCAGTTAGCAGAAACTCTTTGTAAAGTCAATAGAGAGAAAATATTTGATTATCTGTAAGCAATCCAGAGTTCTCAGTGGTAACAATTTTCCTATTTCCTAAACAGAAAAAGAGTGTGAAAAAATGTTGTATGAGAGCATCATGCCTTGTTTAGAGCTGTGAATGCCACTGAAATGTAGTAAAGCAACAATTAATACTGGGAACAAGCAAGCACGTTATCTGCAATATATTTGCCTAGAGGGGAAAATAAGATTTGTTTCCTTAAGTAAACCGGCACTCTTAACTGTTACTTGTGCATAACTTGATTCTTACTGAATAGTTGTTTAAAAGAAGAGTTTATAAAGATGGTATGTTACTCAGTTGAATTGAGAAACTAACGCTATGAGCAAGAACTCAAACATGCCTGCTATAGTCCTGCTGGAAAATGAAACTTAATTGGCCGATCCTGTATCCACTGTGGCTGTTTGGCATAGGCAAGTGAATTTGTCCCAGAAATGCGACTTGATTTTTACTAATATGCAAGAGCTTTTAAGTCTGACTGCTGTTTCTGCCTTGCTTTCTGCAAACATGACCCCAGCCTTGTTGTGAGCTGTATTAACAGTCTGTAGAGTACGATTAAGTCAGTAATATCTTGTTCTAGTTGCATGCTTCACTTTGTGTAGCCTACATTTTTGTTATGTTGAAGAAAACCGTCAGAATGGGTTTGTAAATCTTGACCTATTACAGCTGATCCAGGATCAGTGTTTTTAATGAAGTTAAGCACTGCAAAATAAATATATTACTAAACAAATAATTCTTCACAGCCATCAGTAACTACCCAAGTGCTGATACGAATGGACTCAGATTTCATTTCCTCAAGTAACAACTAGTATCTCAGTAACTCTAGTCATTTCTACTCAGATATACTGAAGAAGCCTTTAGGAAAAGCTTGGTAGTATTAAAATTTCTCAGTGATCAGCTTTTTGTCAAAAAGAGTATTCCACTGCTATAAAGAAGTGTAGAAACTTCATTTGGCAAAACCTTGCATTTTGCAGTAGTAAGTCAAAATACTAAAAGGAATACACCCTTCCACTGTAAAAGGGTATCTGTAACAGGTGAAGTCAGCATGAAATAAAAGTAAGAGTTCATTGCTTACAAGAAAATACCCTGAAAGGATCAGAGTTTTTCCAGGGAAATTTCTGCTTACCAGATCCACTGCTGTTCATCTGAGTTACTTTTTCATCATCTTCATCATCACTATCATAGTTTAATGTCTGAAAAGCTATTTCTGACTCCACATCTCCCCGATTAGCATCTGACTCTTGCTTAGCAAAGCTTCGCAATGCCACAAGGCGGTGGTGTATTGCTGCGTACAGGTATCCAGTGTCTTTTGAGCTTGCCTGCAGAACATAAAACATATACAGTCCAAGCTAACAGAGAAAAATCTCTGTCTTTCACAGAGAAGCTTTCAAGCATTGAAAGAGCTATATTTTGTCCCTTTAAATAAAATCAAATCATGTAAACTTCACATTTAATTGACTGATTCATTTCAGAAAATAAATTTAAATACAAAAAATGTGAAGTTTCTTTAAGTGGTCTGAGTTTTATATGTAGCTGTTGAAAATAATGATTATTTTCTCTACAATAATTGTAAGCTTAAAATTTATTATTTCCCCTTAAGAATGGCTTGGTTTGTACTGACTACTTGATATTTGAGACCATTCCTAAATATGATTCTAGATGTAATAAAGCACTGAAATGTTAATATTTGTATTGCATGAATTTTAAATCCTAACTACAGAAAATTATTTGTCATTATAAAATCTGAAGATACTATGAAATCAGATGCTATGCATGAACAGTATATGACCATTGAGGAGGATATTGAGAGTTAGATGAGGTAGTACATAAAACCCCTCATCAGCCATGTTCTGAGTACTGTGATTTGTTCTGGTCATTACATCTCAAGGATATAGAAGAATTAGGGTAAAGAGAAGGGCACTCAAAATTATCAAGTGTCTGGTGCAGCTCCTTAAGAAGGGCTGAGAGTTCAGTCTTAAGAGAACGGTGAGAAGGGGTTACAACTCAGGTTTTTCAAAATTTTAATAGTGGTGGATAAACTGAATGTGGTACAGCTGTTCATCACACCATACAATAAATGCTTTAAGGTATGCTTATTGAAAGCAGGAGAGGACCAGCATAAAAGAAAGCACTTCTTCACAAACTGAGTCAGAAAAAGTCGAATTTGCTGCCTCAGAAGAGAGTGGGGACAAGCAGTATAAACTAAAAACAACAGGCCAAAATATAGTAATAAAAGTTTAAAAAAATAGACAAATCCAAGGTCAATCATTTTATAAAATAGACAGCAAAGAAATCAAGTAGGGGTACACACTGTCTCACACCTGAAACAATACTCATGGATGCTGGAGGTGGATGAGGTGAACAGACCATACAAAGTGGCCGTGCCATCTTGTGCTTCATAACAGCACTGCTCTGGAAGTGCCAGCAGAGTGCATCTCATGCTCTTATGATGTAAGTCATCTACCTGGGGTAACTGAATGCAAACAGTCTTGTGTAGCCCAATTCTCCACTTCCATGCCCTGTGGAGTGATTTCTGTCTCTGTCATTTGGATAGGAAATGTCTTGTTTGGATTGGAATGACACGTTTTAGTGTGTACAAGTGGAAAAGCAACGAGAACTTGGAAGCAGCAGCACATCAGAATTGCTTCAGTGCTATCCAGACTTGGAGAACAAATTCTTTACCTACAGCCATGCAAAGAAGAAAGCATTCCAGTTGTTCAGGTGCCTCAACAATAAATGCAGTTCTGAGCAGACAAACCAAACTCTCAAAGTAACATGTCTTTTCAGGAAACACAGGGTCATAGGTATGAAAAAGGCAACTTTTCAATTTGATCATTTCTAGCTGTAGCTTACTACTTATTCAGTCAAAAAACAGAATTCCCCTGTCACTTTAATGATATCCTTAAACTCCTGTGGATGATCTCAGTTCCCAACCTAGGACATATGGGCTAATTATTAGCAAATAAATCCACTGTTTTTTCTCCTCAACTTACCAGCCCTTGGTAGAGAAAAGCAGGATTCACAAGACTTATGTCTTATATAAGATATCAAAAATTCTGTGTTCTCAACTGAGACAGAGCATAAAGGACCATTTGCTAAAGCCAAAGCCTCATCAAATCTTCAGAAGCTTTGTTGAAAGATATGTAGGTGGGGTTTTTATCTCTTGCTTACCTGAATTAGAAATACCTGAACAGAGTGGTCCTCTTGGTCTGTTGCAGTGAAGCACAGGCTCTTCCTGTTTGCTCTTTCTATAACCATTTGATCCCAGAGTCGGGTGTTAAGAATCAGTCTCAAGCTGCCTTGATTTCGCATAACTGTAACAAGAAGGTTTATATGATAAGTCATTGGGACCATCTCCATTTTTACTGCAATACAGTGCCAAAAATGATGGGACAGTAAAAACAACATTCAGGAAGCCACTTGAAACAGTTCTCCTGGACAGGCAGAATCAACAAAGAGCAAACTGTCAGACTGATGACTGAGCTAAAGATACGTTTCAGCAGAAAAACACAGAACCTGATCACATATGCAAGTGTGTGCATGCAAACTGAGTGAAAAATGCCCAGGGCCTCAGTTCGTAATACAGGTATCAGAAAATGCTAAAAAGATTGCTAGCAACTTGACTTAAATAAAACCAGACACTCAGTTTTAAATGTTCTGAAATAAATTTGCTCTGGCTAGCAATAGTACAGGTTTTTTAACTGTTTCATGGATGTGTTACTTTGTTATTTAGTTCTTACTTAGCCTTGACTGCAACATTCCACATTCACTGCTTGAAGTGTCATTAAGCCTCAGGGATCCTCTGCCTCTTTCAATCCAGGTTAAAGAAAGTTTATTAAATACAAAGAGCTTGCAGTTGATCTGAAAGAGAAATATGTGATGAAAATTGGCAGCCAATGCTAATTTTATTGGTTCTAAAACTCTGTGATATTAAACATTCTGATACAGGTTTTATGCAGGTATGCAAAGATAGATATATAGATGTATCCCCATTGTTATGTAGAATGAAATGGCGCCCAGATCTGTGTTAAACTTTCTGCCAATTATCAAAAACATTCAGCATGAATCCCAGTGTACTTTTTTCCATTATTTCACAAACTGTCATCTGTGATACCCAGTTGCAGGTGCTCTACAATCTTATTACCTCACTCATTATAAACATTATTCAGCCCCAGATACCAGTATTACTACTAGTAGAGTACTACTCCAAAGATAGTAAAACTTCCATGTTCTGACAAGCAGAAGATTTAATCAATGTTAAATTTCTTTAAACCCATACACATCTTGCTATTTTTTGAGAAAATAGCGGCTGGAAGGTGAAGAATAAAATACATCCTGCTGGGCCAGAAAGATAATTGGTGTTTTATATGAACTATGAAGCTAATTACTTTTACAACACATCACTTTTTCACAAAAAAAAAGTCATAACAATATCTTAAATCACTTCCAAGTTCAAAGATTTAGTTACTGATAGCATACTGTGCAGATGCATATAAACTACAGCTGTAGAATGAAGATCTGAATTAGTCACTTACTGAAAAGGACTATAAAATGAGCACAAATTATAA
Source organism: Heliornis fulica (assembly GCA_013399135.1). Classification (NCBI taxonomy): domain Eukaryota; kingdom Metazoa; phylum Chordata; class Aves; order Gruiformes; family Heliornithidae; genus Heliornis; species Heliornis fulica. Next base: position 31,303 of record VXBZ01004552.1, on the reverse strand, counting down.
GAAAAAGAAAGCACCGGCCTACAGAAAAATGGTCTAGCAAAGGCATATCTTAAAAAAAGTGAAAATTTAAAACACAAACTAAAGTTATGTTCAGACTGGTGCAATCTGTAACAGATCTAGATGTGATTTTCAGGAACAAAACTGCTCATCATGAAGGCTTTATGAAATACACACCTGTAATACATTATGTTCTGCTTCTTCTCCAGTTATAAGTTCAACTTTATCTAACAGGATTTTTTCCACGGGCTTGGAAATGCAAGCAGCTGCTGATTCAATTAGTGTTGCATTCCTCAAAAAAGCTGTTTCTGTAAGGGGAAAAAGAAAAAAAAAGGGGGGGATGTCCTTTCTGTGCAGGGTATATTTGCAGGACAATAGAACATAGGGTAGCCCATGACTCCAGTAATCCCTGTGGTGTCTGGTTATTAGTAAGTTTTTGGCCATAGCAGTAAACAGAAGAGAAAAATAAAAAACCTGGAATACTGAAAAATGTTGTTCTTGTAGAACTCAGGCTAAAGAGCCTCATTTTGAACTAAGCAGAGCGCTCTGCAGTTGCAGAGGTTTGCCCCAAGGGACAACTTGCAGAAACAAGCCCTAAATAACTAGAAGTTGATTTATGACAGACATATGTCCCAATACTCAGAATAGTAACACATAGACAATGAATATTTGACCAAAACATGAAAGCAGCAACACTGTTACAAAATTTTGTATATTTGCATAAGCTAGATACATTTCCATAGGCTTTTTTTTTTTAACTTGTAAGTGTTCAGACAAAGTAAGAGAATCTAATCATCTATTAGTGAAGAGGGGTGCAAAATTTGGCAAAAGGGCTCATAACAGGGATGGGATTCCTGTTTTTGTGGCTTCTCTAGTAGAATAGCTTACACCAGAGTCACAAACAATGCTTGAAATCTGTCTGTATAGAAATTTCAACCCTATAATTAAGATATAAATATGGCAAAATACAAGTAGGCAACATCTTAAAACTGTAGTTCAAAAATGCAGTCCAGAAGGTATTCACAAAATTCACTGTATTTTTTTTTTTTTTCGAAAAATAAACAACTATAATATAAGGAAGTGGTAGCTGCCCCCTCCTTGGAGGTGTTCAAGGCCAGGTTGGATGGGGCCTTGAGCATCCTGGTCTAGTGAGGGGTATCCCTGTTCATGGCAGGGGTGTTGATAATCCTTAAGGTCCCTTCCAGCCCAAACCATTCTGTGATTATGTGATTCTATGATAATCTGTAATAAAAAATAATAATCCGTAAAACTCTGTCCTTTTCTGAGTAACCTGGATCATTCATTCTGAAGTCTGTCTAGTTCAAATGTCATAAACCAACCTGCATATCCTTTTTGAAGACATATTTTGGCACATGCTGCAAGCGTACTACTGACTAGGTAACTTGAGAACAGAAGAAAATTATTGACCACGCACTTGATATCCTCCAACATACAGTAAAACATATAACAATAAAGCTAACTGTTCCAGTTTGTGAGTGTGCTTACTTGTTTGTGGACTGACATGAAAAGACTGTATGTGCATGGATGTTACTGCTCCCTTGTACGAATCAGCTTCATTACATGGCTTGGGGTGCTTTCCAGAGCTCTAGAAAAAAAAAAAAAAAAGGGAAAAAGAATTCTTATTTAGATACAATGGCTGTGTTACTTCATGTCAGGTTACTGAATCATTTAATGCATGCTAGATTGAAGATTAGCAACTGTAACATCTTAAGAGTAAAAACCAACCCACATAATACAATTTTGGTGTCTAGTAACTTTATTGTCATAGAATCAGTATATCGTTCCTCCACCAAGAATAATGATGTCTTTGTATGGATGCTGGATAAGGTTTTAAATCCACTGAAAGACTTAGATGTTTAAGTACCAGCTAATTTCCAGTTTAAGCACTTAAGCCCTAGAAGAATAGTTTTAAATTCTTGGATACCACAAACGTAGCTGAAGAAGAATTAAAAATTTCCATGACCTTCAGATTTTGCAGCTAAAGTTTTTTAGGCTAAATAAATGCTCCTGGCTCCTGACAATGCTCAGTGGCTCAACTCCTACCTTATACCAAAACCCTGGACAAAAGTCATAACCCAGGCCTACGGCTGTCGAGATTTTTCACTGGAAGATAGACATACTGCTTACATTCTACTCCTAATAGAAATTGAATTTGTATTCTGTTTTAAATGGTGTAGTCTTCAGCTGGGAACTGCATTTTTGTGTGAGTTTTCTTCAGAAGAGCATCCTTTAAGCTGCACAATATAGTTTAACATAGACACTATATAGAATGGGTGTTCAATGTTTTCCTCTCAGATTCTTTTCTCCCAGCTCTCAACAGTTATGTTCTAAACTATTAAAGGGGTCGACCACATTCTTTTATCTCATATTGTGGCTGTCCCACTTTGCATGATACGTATAAAAAACCTCCTTTTCAGGTCAAAAAAATGACCAAAAGAGAAGAAACTGATACTGGTATGAGTAGTAATTAGACTACTTATCTAGGATGGGGAACATAGGGATTCCTGCCCCTCCTACAGCAAATATTTAGTGTCCCTTCAACGGTCACTGGAATGATGTTTTCAAATCCCAAAGAAAAACTGGAGCTAAAATAGTCAACATTGTTGAAAATTACACTCAGAACTATATTAATCTTGATAAAAAGTCTGCCAGCATTTACAGATCTTACCAAAACTCTCTCAACCATGTTTTCTCCAAACACAAAATCAGTGCTGCTGTTTTGTACACTTTTGTCTTCAAACAACTGACTTCTGTGGGAACAAAATAACATAAGAATGTGATTTAGAACTACTTAGAACTTGGTAAATTTATTACATGATATATAGAATATAATATGTATTTATTTTACTAGACTTTTTAAAGAATCTCAGAATATCCTCTACCTAACATTTCACAAAGAGAATGGAGAGTATCATACTCTATTTCATGAAAATTATTAGGGAAGCTTCTTAAAAGTAAAGAACAAGAAGCAAAACAACATGCCTCCTCTGCCTCCTCAGAGCAGTGTCCTATTCCAGAAAGTCTGAAGATTCACATTTGTTTCTTTTGTTTCCTTTTGCTCCTCCAAAAGACTAACATCAATTAACAATTATTCCTTCGTGTCAGTGCAGCTCTAGTACCCTTCTGAATTAGCATCAACTAATGAAGCACTCCTTGGTCATTCATCTATCACCTTGGAAAGGTAGAGAGGTGATATATTCTAATGCACATACTTTCAATTCACATAAATACTGCAAAAATGTAAAGGTATGACAGCAGATGGCTTATGATGATTTGTAATTAAAATGTAGAAGAAAGACCTTCTTACCATTTTTCAATTACCTGTTCCATAGATACATGTAAAATAAGAAATGAAGAAAACTAAACACTTGCAGTCCTCTGGTATTGGCCAGCAATATTTGGCAAAAAAGATTTGGGAAAATATTTCATACAGTAGATAAATCACTTTACATTTAGGATCTGGAGTGTGAGTGGTTTTGACAGAAGCTACATTAAAACGACACTCTTCTTTCTTATCTTCTTCATCCCTCTTTCCTTCTTAGTGTATCAGGTTTTCCAGATAAAACCCAATACTTTTTTGGTGGTTTTTTTTTTTTTTCCATTGCCATCCTGAGTTTCACTACTCTTGGTTATCCTCTTACTTCTCTGGAGGTTTTAAGAGAAAGTGAATGTGTTTTTTAATAGTGACTTATTCACAACATGTAAAAAAGTATATTACTTGTGGAATACATTCAAGAGTATTCTAATGTAAGCAGAGATGTGATTTGACCTGCTAATTACATAGCCCACTTTAAATGAACGAGATCCACTTTTTATTTAAGTAATTGTAAATCCTTGTAAACTTCTTTGTGAGGAATTTCTTCCTGCTGCTGCGTTTTGGGGGTCTTTGAGGGGGAGATTTGAGGTGTTTTCTGGTTTTGGTTTATTCTCCTACAAAAGGTGATGCCATGAAAAGCCAAAACCAAAACTCGGTAGTTTGGTGACTAATAAACAGGCATTTATTGCAGTGTTGGGTGCACAGGGGATTGCTCCTCCTAATATGCGCCAAATGAGTTAGTTGAACAGCTAATAGGCAGGTTTTACACACACATTCATGACCTTTACATTAAATGATTGCCATATTCAATACTTCTCCAGTAACTCATTATCATAGGTTACCATCCTTTCCCACATGCATACTACAGTCTTTAGGTGGTCTTCAAGGACTCTGGTGGTCGTTTACTTCATCGACTCATCTGCATCACTGTGTTTTTGCTGTTAACTATAGCCCTTAACTTGCTCTTCTTGTTTACCAGAGCTGCATGTCTGCTCTTGGAGCTCCGTGTAGCCTTGAGTTTTCTTGATCTCAGAGATGGTCCCAATAGAAAGCATATGTGTGTCTGCTCTTGGAGATCCATGCAGCCTTGAGTTTTCTTGATCTCGGAGATGGTCCCACTAGAAAGCATATGTGTGTCTGCTCTTGGAGCTCCATGCAGCCTTCAGTTTTCTTGTCCTCAGAGATGGTCCCGCTAGAAAGCTTACGCTGTGCTGGTACACAAATTCCGCAATGTCAGTGCTACAAAACACGTTACTGTTATCTAAAAAAGTCTAGACAGTAATTCTCTATTAGGTTTATTGCTGCACACTATGTTGTTGACATCCACAAAACTCCAGATAGAAAGTCTCCATCAGATTCAGCCCTCTCTTCAGAAGCTTGTAGGTTCTTCATGATTTCTGTAGAGCTTAATCACTGCATCTCTTGCTGGAAAAAGCAAAAGCATCTAAATTATCCAAGCTCTTGTCTCTTTCTCTTCTGGAAGGATAACCTGGCAGGAAGACAATCTGATGTTCTGTCACAAGTGGCATACTTCAGCATCACTCATCTGCTCTTCCGTATCATATATCACCCTTTGGGAGGGGTTAACAGCACGTATGTCATGTGGAGAATATTCCTGTAAATAAGCTGGGTTGATTAAAAGAACTTGTATGACTGCCTCTAAAACTTAGTTTCTGTGTTCACAACTACAGTGTTTTTGAAATCTCTTCATAAAGGATGAAGGAATTCCCAAGCTCAACCTATCTCCATTTTACTCTTAAGGGAAAAAGTATTCATTAACATTCTCATGCTTGGTGAGAGCATGACTAAGACTAAGAGCATTCTCATGCTAAGACTAAGAGCAGATAAGAAAGAAAAATCAGAAAATCCATCTCTTTTCAGCCTGGAAACTTTTTATACAGGTTTTGGGCAGTGAACAGGGAATCTGAAGTGTGTTTAATGAGTTTCTTATCCTAAAAAAACCTCTCCATTAAAATTCACTGAATTGTGATTAATTTCCATCCGAAATTTCATCTGGTACTTTAACACTGTTCCAGTAGCAACTTAGTAAGAGCTAAAAACCAGAAATTGGAGCCTTGACTCTAAGCAATAATGTAGGAAATGGATTTTGATTATTTTCAGCAATGTAAAGAAAAACTAATCATCACACATCTTTTTCCAGACAGCTAACTGCAAGTGCCAGCATAAAGTCTCAATACCATTATGTTGCTGCAGGACAAGAACAAAGCTTACCAGGGAGGACATTGCCATGGAGATGCAAAACTGAGACACTGAATTCAGGCAATGACCACTGACAAGGAAGAATGTAAGAAGGAGAAATGTGGGTAAGATACTGGAAAGGGACTATGGAAAGGCACTGTCCTTCTCAGGGTGTCCAGAAGGGTCCGAGTACCTGCCAGTTCCAGTCCTGTCCTTGAACCCTCGCAGTTTTCCAATCAAATCCTTGCACAAAGCTGAATACCTGGCCAGAAGACTGGATTTTCCCAGCACTGTATTTCTGTCACAAAATAATCTCCTTTCAAAGATTTTAATCAGACTCAAGGAAGTGCCAATTTCTGCTTTTTAGTTCATTACTACAGCCAGTTCAGGAAATGGAACAGCACATTGACAGCTGCTGCAGCTGTAAAGGGTTAGCAAACCTTTTTCATACATCTCTGTTCAGAACCATATCACATAAAAAGGAAGAGATGGAAGAGGATGGAAAGTAAGAGGGACATTTGCAATCCTTGCTGCATTTTTTTATAGATAAGTATCAATATTAACACACTGATTGATGTTGAAAACAAATATAAAACTATCTTTTCTTACAATAAGCAGGTCTGGCTGCAATGTTCATTATTGTTCTGCATACATAGAGTTTAATAAAGTTGTTCAAATGCCTGTTGTCAAGCTATCTACGAGAACACAGCTATGCCAAAAAGATTTTACTGAAGTATTTTAAAGCATCATTCACTTAACTCCTGGCAGTGTTCAAGGCCAGGTTGGATGGAGCTTTGGGAACCCTGGTCTTGTGGAAGATGTCCCTGCCTGTGGCGGTGGGGCGAGACTACATGGTCTTTGAGGTCCTTTCCAAAACAAAGAAAATGAAAAATATCACAAAAAAGAAAGCAAAGAAAATATAGATCAGTAGAATGGCTCTCACACTAGCCTGCAACCTCAGAAGTGCAGTAAGCACCTAGTTGCATTTAAATTACTTTTCAACTTGTGAAATAATTCAACATTTACCACAGTTAGGATACACAGAATTGATGAGGCACAAATACCCCAAGCAGTTTACCAACCTCACTATTAAAAAAATAAGTAAAGAAATACCACAAGACCTTTTATACCTTGTAACTTCTCAGCTCAGCATGGCTTTTCTCTGTCTTTCTTCTTCACAAGACAAAGCCACTCCCCTATCCCTTGCTAGGTACTGTGCAGGTGACAGAGGGCAAACAGACTGTAGTATGGATGCCAACTGATTTTGAAGTCAGTGACATCTTCCCTTTAGCTTTTCCACTATGTGCACTACCATCTTTCTGAATCTGATGGAAATCTAGTGTACTGTGTGGCTCCACATTGTCCACACGGGGGGTAATCACAGTATTAATTGTGACAGAAAAGGACAGGCTGGCTCTTCCAAGATTATGGTGAGAATCTGCCCTCTAAAATGCTCTTCTTGTTGATAATGGAATTTAAGGTGTCTGTTTGCTTAAAAATCCCTTATCTCCTCAGAACCTTGGCACTCTGCATCCTAAATGTTGTCATGTAGGAACCTTTATCTGTGGCCCATCTCTGAACAGTCTCCTTTGCAGATACCATGTTCTCTGCACTCGCTGGGTGGAAGGGGGAAAGGAGGCAACACCACAAATCTGGCATCCACAGCCCTAGCAATTTTGAAATGTCATTCCTTCTCCACAACTGATTTCAGGCGTACTCATGATGCTCACAACTTCAAGGTGAATAGCCCTCATCAACCATCAGCAAGCACCCTATTTAATACCTACAAGTTAACCTGCTGTCCAACAGCATGCCTAACACTCTCATGAGCTGGACTCCAGGTAGAGGCAATACCCAATCTTGCAGCAATAAACTTTCAGTCATAAACAGAGGCAAGGGCATGGGGCAACATCTTAGTCCAAGGAAGTCAGCTTCCTCAGGCAGAAATTCTGATACTGTACTGGTCAACCAGTGTCAGCACAAAGATGCTACCCTAGCACAATCATCACAGCTAGTTGTTCATGCCAGAAATTCTTGCATGTGCACAGTAGAATATCAGCTGCTACATTCACCTTGTCTTCCACATCAGTTCTGTATGGTTTTCCTCATGTCTCCTGTGTCCAGTATGCTAACATTCCAGTACATCTCCACATCTGCTTATGTGATGCAGCAGCTATGCAATCAGAAGACAGTTCTCCAAATGGACACAATGATGACTGTAAACATTTAAAATCAGGCCATATCTTGAACTGCCAAAGCTCACAAAGATGGCAAATCAAAGTAGTTTCTGACTCCAGGGTTGCTAATGAGAAGCAAACTGTTCAACAGAGATTAATTCCCTTGCCAGAGTCCAATTCTTATAGCATAAGGAGCTCATATCAGTACCCACAAATCCTGGAACCACACACAAATACCAGTGAACACTATGTGGGTGCAGAGAGCATGGACTTAGTACTATGCTCTGACTTGGCTGACCATGTGCAGAGACAGGAGTTGGAAATGGTGATCCTTATGGGTGCCTTCCAACTCAGGAGATTCTGTAATTTGATGTTAGACATGTAAGACAAAAAGGCATGGCATAGTCAAAATGACAAAATGGTGTAGAAATATAAAAAATAAAAACTTACTGTGTTGTTTCACAGCTAGAAAGATTCATGGTAGTAGATGACCTCATCACTGGTTTGGAACTTGCTGAAGTCTCAGCTGAGGAATAAGAGCTGTCTTCAGATAGCTAAGAATAATGAAACCAGATGAATTAACCAGACAAGATTTATTTTCTCCTATAAACAGAACTGCTAGAAGTCCGTATTCACTAAGGAATATATATATATACACCTTAGTGTGTATGTATATATATATATATATATATACACACTAAGGTGTGTACACACTATATGGTATAAACACTATAAGGTATACACACTATATGAATGTGTGGTAGTTGACAGATCTTTCAAACACAATCAAGAAGGAGTTTAACAGTTCACACCACGTCATCAATCCATGGATTCCACTGAAACTGATACAGGAACTGTAATGAAAATCATGCAGTGGAACAATTAACTACATTAAAACAGCACTGTTGTGGGTGGTTTGGTTTTTTTTTCTTGTTAATTTGAGCTGCAAATAAATATTACCCAGTAAATTTACTTTTCTTTTTACCTGAGACTGTGGTTCTTTCTTAGTTAGTAGAGATACTACAGGATTTTCAGAACAGGTCAGAGCTTGTGGGGGTTGTAAAATGGCAGGTCTAATGAGATTCCGCAACTGACTTTGTGACAAGGATCCTTGCAAAATACAAAGACAAAGTATTTCATCAGAATTTTAACTTCAGATCTAATTCATGCCCATGTGTATTGCCTCTTTAACTTAACGCTTCAAAGCATACTTAAATAATATTGATGGTTACTTGCTGTGTACTCTGAACAACTCTAATCCCTTTTAAAATACAAAACTCTGTAGTGACACCCACACTTGTTATCCTATCAGAATAAAAAGGTAATGTGTTATATAAAAATATAGTTATTTATATTTATAAAATACATTTGCATTTATGTATTTAAATATATGTTTATATTTACACTTATATTTACTGCTTTGTGTTCTATCTGTCTTTGGTATTTCGAATTTTATCCTGCACCTGCAGATGCCTTGAGGGGTTCTCCACTGCCTTCTCCAGCAGTGTTATTCAGTTAATTTCACTGTTCAAACTTATGTTCAGTCCACTCAGGAATTAAGTAGTCAGAGAGAACAGTGCTCACAGGATATTTACACTGCCGAGCCAATATCTATGAACCCCGTAACAATACTTATCATAGAGAAGCGTTGCCATTTTTATGCCTCCTATATCTGTTAGGAAGAACATCTTCGAGGAACTACAATGAACAAACACTGCAAAAACAATTACCTTCTTTTGTACTTTTGACCAAGTCATGATGTCCTCGATGAAGAGCTGAGGTCATGAATATGTTGTTCTTTACTGCAGTACAAGGAATTAAATTTTAATAATGACTAACAGCAATTTTTAAATATTAATTTATGTTCTGTAACCCCTCCCCATTTTAGTAGTACTCCAGCAATATTTCAACCTATCCATCTAAACAAGACTACTGATATACCTGTTTCCATTTTACAGGTGGGCAGACTTAGGCAAAGAAAGCACCGTAGGTTTGGGTTTTTTTGTCAGAGACAGAAGCTTTTCAGGTATTTACCATGTTTTAAACTAATAAAATCCTTCTACAGCTCCGAAAACCAGGTGCTGCTGAAATGCAA
>VXBZ01004552.1:0-21099 GCA_013399135.1 Heliornis fulica | reverse complement strand
GGAGGGAAGGTAGGAAGATTGGTAAAGGAAGATGATCTCCCTCTTTTCTGGCCCAGAGTTGTATCTGAAAGCACAAGAGCCTGAAATTAACATTACTTTGGAGGTGAAAAAAGAACAATTACCTTAGAGGTTAGCCAATTTGATTTCATGCTATCACTGGCAGTAGAATAAACTATATCTGCTAACTGCCATCTTTCTGAAGTAGGCTGTTAGGTTATGCCTGTACTGCTGAATCAGAGAGGTACCTAAGGCCAAGTGGCACAGCCTGGCTCAGATGTACTGCTTACAGACAGTCCACTGTTAACAGTTCTGCCTTGAAGACCGTCAGCTGGAGAGGTTCAAAGCAGAACCAGGGCACAAGCTATCACTCAGTCAGTGTGGACAATCAAGATGTCCAACACTCACACTTCATCCTGCACCATGATTTACTTTTTAGTATGGGCACACCTTAAAATTTCTACCAAATCTATGATTTTCTGTGCATGATCTCAGTATGATTTTCAAAGTAAACCAAATTTTGGTTATCTTAAGCCCTCTTTGCTAAATTCAGATGTGTCACAGGATTTGATAAAGCAACACATAGTGTATAGATATTAATGCCTGAATTCAGCAATAAGTTTCTGGTCTCATTTGTATGTTAAATAAACACTGTAAAAAACCAGATCAGCACTTGTGCACAGAAGCCTCAGTTGCTTGCGTGCATTTCCACTGTAAAATATACACACAGTTCATAAAGGACCTTCCAGGTCAGCTGTTGGCTGAGTGGAAGAAGGAGCCCTTCTGGAAATTGCTTTACATTTTCAGGGATTGCCCAAGCAAGACTCATCACTTCCATGAAACAGGGAACCTCATTTCTGCCCAGCCCTTGTCCTCCCTTGAGTATATGAGAAATCCAAGGTAAACAACATGCATGTGATTTATTTAATATTATATAAGTATGGGAAATTAATATATTTTATTTTTCAAGGAATTTATTGGAAACTACCAGCAATTTTATATCAATTTCTAAGTTTACATGACTTGCAGTATTCCCGCAGAATGGAAATATTTCTTAGACAGGAAAACTTCTCCTCTTCACCAGATGAGAATACAGGACTGTAGTGATTAAATCACGACTGGAGCTAAACATCATACCTGTGTTAGACTGAGTGTCAGACTTCTGGAAAGTAAAAGATGATGATCTTGCACGCTTTCTGGAACAGCTAATGAAATCTAGAGAAAAGTAAATATAATGTTCTGCAGGGACAAACTGGCAGGAGATTTCAGCACAAAGTTATGATATGGAATTAAAACCTCAACACACTAAGTTCTAGGAATGACTCATAAGAACTTAGATTTCCTAGCTTTAAAACAGTACCTCAGGCTGTGAGGGCCTTGGAATCTCAGTCAATACCTGGCAACAGCCCTAGGGAGTCTTCTTTATTTCTACTAAGTTCAGGGAACCTAAATCAATCACTTAGAATCAGTTCAGAGCCTGCAGTCTCAGGAGACATTAAAACTGAGAAATTGTATTATAATTTAGCTTGAACTAACAGAAAAGGGCAGCCAGGAGCTCGTAAAACTGATGAGTATATACTTGGTCACTTTTCAGGGCTTTCTGTTGGCTTTCTGTTAAGTATGAGAGCCAAGATGGAACAATTCTTGAGGTAAGACAGGATCACATATATTAGGACATGGTGGCTGGCTCTACAATCCACATAGTCTTAGTTTGCTAACAAGGATTTTTGCCATCTCATGCAAAGGAAGGGTTCAAAACTATTTTCACAGGCAATAGTCAGATCAATGAATTGGTATATTACTACTGTTTCAATAAGCTCATTATTACCATATGCAGCTTTGCAAACTGTGTCTTCTGTCGGCCTCTGGAAAAAAAAAAAAAAAGTGTGGAAAGGTCAAGAAGAATACAACAGCCATTTTCTAGACCAGGATGCAAAGTATAACAATCTAGCATACCTGCATTCAAAGTAGTCTTGTTGCTAGTTTCTACTTTGCCTTCTTTGATTTATACACCATATGTTACAAATGTTACCTCGAACTGAAATCTTTCATTACTGATAGGATCATTGTCTATAGAGTCCAAACTTTTTTAGCACATTTATCAATTACGGGGGAAAAAAAAGTTTTTACCTTCAAAAGACGATCCTTCTTTTCAAAAACAAATGTTGGCTGGGCAAGCACTGATCTCTCTGGAGAAAAATGACATCATTTTTATTAACAATTCTGTAACAGCACCTCTCAGCAACAGTCCTGAAGGGCTGTGCAATAACAAACAGGACTTTGCCCTTTCGTTACAAAGCAAGAAAATACAACGCTGCAGTGGTGTCCACAAATGAGTGAGTTTTGCCTAAGTAGATGCCATGGGATTTGGTAACTTATGTTTTTACACTTTTTTTTAATTGAAAGGAACAAAACTGTGCTTTTATCAAACAAAATCTTCCATCCTTCAAAAACAAGACTGAAATGCAGCTGTGGTTCTTGGGAAATGCAAGGATGTGAAAGGCAAAGTGATCCCAAAACAAAAGCAATTAAATGTTTGTTACATTTGGTCTCTCAGATACATTCAGACTTCCAATTTTTAGGACTTCAGGTAAATGACCACCTAGTGTTGTTTTTAACAAGGAAGTATGGGATATAAAAATAGGAAGTTCTACAGAGCAAATTCCACTCTCAAGCATACCTCTGCATTTCTTAGGTATGACTAACAACAACTTTGGATCCATGTAATTGTTTGTGTTTTCTTCATAAAACATATTTTATCATACAGCTGCCTGACATTAGATCATAAATCATCGACTCATGAACTGGTTTGTGTTGGAAGGGATCTCAAAGACCATCTAGTTCCAGCCCCCTGACACGGGCAGGGATACCCTCCACCAGACCTGCTTGCCCAAAGCTCCATCCAACCTGGCCTTGAACACTGCCAGGGAGGGGACAGCCACAACCTCTTTGGGAAGCCTGTACCAGGACCTCACCACCCTCACAGGGAACAATTACTTCCTAAAATCTACTGTCCTTTTAAACAGGCCCTCTCCAGCTTTCCTGTAGGCTACTTTGGGTACTGGGAGGCTGAAGTCAAGTTTCCCAAGAGCCTTCTCCAGGCTTAACAAGTGCAACTCTCTCATCCTGTCTTCATAGGAGAGGTGCTCCAGCCCTCTGATGATCTTTGTGGCCTCCTCTGGTCATGGTTCAACAGGTACATCTTTCATATACTGGAGACCCCAGAGCTGGGTGCAGCACTGCAGGTGGAGTCCCACAAGAGCAGAGTAGAGGGGTAGAATCCCTTCCCTTGACCTGCTGGTCACACTGTTTCTGATGCAGCTCAGAACGTGGTTGGCTTTCTGGGCTGTGAGTATCCATTTCCAGTTCATGGTGAGCTTCTCATCAATCACCATCCCCCAGGCCCTTCTCCTCAGGGCTGTGCTCAACCCATTCTCTGCCCAGGCCGTAGTTGTGCTTGGGATTGTATCGACCCATGTGCAGGACCTTACACTTGGCCTTGTTGAACTTCATGCACTTTGCATGGGCCCACCTCTGCTGACTCTCAAGGTCCCTCTGAATGGCATCCATTCCTGCCAGCATGTCAACCACACCACAGAGCTTGTTGTTGTCAGCTGACTTGTTGTAGTTACTTTGCTAAGAATGAGCCCTTCACAGCCTGTCTAACTCTAAAGGACTTACTTTTGTCATCAGTATGAAAGCAGTTGTTTCCATCAGCACCACCAATTAACGACACACATGTCAATAAAAAGCAAATTTAAAGAGCATGGTGAAAGAAGAAAGAGACACAAATAAATTTTTTTAGACCACCATGTACAGGATCGTGTCAGGCTAGCTTTAGATGTCTGTAATGTGCATACAATAGAAACAATCAGCTTCTGAGCATGAGTGTATTTTAGTTATATACATTAGGAGATGTATCAAGACCTAAACATACCTCCCCAGGTGGTAAGGACAGACTAGGGTGGCTACTGACCTACATGACTGGCCTTTGGCCAGAGAAATATAACACTCAATACCTTGTTGATTAAAATTTGACATAGCATTTACCACATACATACTATTTTTACAACATCAGGTTCCTCTGTTTTATGTTAGAAAGTTTTCTGTTCATCAGAAATGCCCATGCAAAAACATGTGGCTTGATGCTTTTATCTTGGTTTCCACACCTATCACCAAATCACTCTAGCATTGTTGCTGATTACTTAAATTTTCAATAAAGCAAATGTCAATCTATCATGGAGGGCTTAAAATACATATCTATATCTATCAATCAAAAAAAGTAAACTTTTTAAAAATAAATACCTCAAGTATGTAAACTGGGGCAATATTCATGAAAATATTACTCAAATCCAGCAATGCACAGACACATCAGTAAAAATAATACAGTTTTGATGTTGTAAAAGTTAATTTTGTATTTATTTGTGTGCTTATGTGCATGCAAAGGACTGAATTAAGCAAAATTGGCATGCTTTGAAAAAAATGTTTGGTTTGTCCTTTAACAGAAAAAGCAGAAAAATATGCATATTGTTCAACTCCCAACAAGATAACTGTCTGTCACTGAAAGTTTAAGAAAATTTTCATAATCCAGCTGCAGCTGGGGGGTCCACGGCACGGCATGAGATGGAGCAATTCCGCTTCTATTCACTAGAGGGGAGTGGCACACATCAACAGTAATATTTCACTGAAATACGATTTATTCAATAGAATAGACTGTTTTTTCTCCTGTGTCCTCTAAAAACAACAACAAAAAAAGGAATTGTGTTCTTATTGAATAAAGAAAATATACACAAATGAGCACATGACTACCAAAATCTTCATATTCTCCACAGTATGTCTCCTAGCTTAGAAGGTAGCACTATTTTTAAAGGTACATTTACTACTTCAAAGCATGGAATTAGCAAGGAGTAAATTGCTGTGAAAAAGGAGCTGTTTTTCTATCACAGAATTGAATTTTGCTGTAGCTAAAAGGCTGTACAGAGTCTGAAGGAATTAGGAATGTCCACTACAGTTTAAACATCAAAATTCCAATAATAGTTTTGATGTAGTGATGACTCAGTAACTGAAGTTATCAAGCAGGCATTCTTTATTTGCGGCGCCAGACGTGCAGGGGATATCTCCGCAAAATACATGTGCCTGTGGTCAAAGGGTTCGGAGTTATATTACAATACATGCATATTCATACTATTTCCCAAACTGTTTAACATATTCTTTTTTTTTTTTTTTTTTTGAGGCCCATTTGCTATAGGGGCGCGCCCCCTTTTTGNNTACCATAGGTGTGCACCCTCTTTGGTGGTCGTCAGATGTACTATGATGGTCTTCTGATGAAGGCTTGTAGTCTTCCTCGACCTTAAACTTTCAACCTCTGAGGTCTTGCTTCATGGGATGCAGCTTGAACCAGTTTTCTGCAGCTTTAATGAGCTTGTTACTCCATTATCTTATCTCTGAGGTTGTTCTGTGTTGTTTCCTGTAGTTTTACTAAGCTATCTTTGGTTTTACAGGCCAAGTTGTCTTTGTTTCGTGAGCCTAACTGTGCACCAGCTAAGACACCGGACACTCCATAAATTTGCATTTGCTTTCTATATCAGTTTAAAACCCAACAGTTGATGGATAAAGATCCATACCTGGTTGATTACTGACGGAAACATGGGAAGTTACGATATAACAGTACCTCTTAAATACGTGTATTTTGATACTGCAGTAAATAGAAAAGATATATCCCATCAACTGCTTTTGAACTAAAAGGAAAACTTTCTTGCCACCAGTAGATTTAGTCAGAAGTCACTGATGCTGCCATGGTTACATATCATTTCTATGGTTCTGTATTGCTTCTAACCAAATCCATGAAACCTTTTTGTAATTCCTAAAAAATATTCCATGTAGATCATCAGTACAATCACAAGGCTATCACAGAGTTACCACAACCGTGTTAACGTGCTAATTTTAACACTGGTGTGCAACTTTGCATTTCTCTCCTTTATTTTCTGCACTAAGGTTGCTGCTGCCAGGGTGGGTGGCTGTGTGCTGGGAGAAGGAGAAGCCCTTCCACACCCTCCACTCCTAAGCAGTGGAAGGGGCATCCAGCCAGGCAGTGCCTGACTCTGTCCCAGAAGCAGCCAAGGCTCACAGAGACAGTGATGGAACGGGGTGGGCTGGTGCCTTCCGTCCTCCTCACCCCAAAGGGACACAGACTGGACATGCCTGGTTAAGACTGGGCCAGTCCAGTCCTCAGCAGCTTGGTACTTTTGGATAAAAGAGGCTGTTGGAAAAGTTACCAGAAAAAACTGCCAAATGGGCTGCCCCTGACTGCAGGGACTGGAATAATCCACCAGCCTCAGCCAAGAGTCCAGGCACAGAACCTGTCTGTCTGCCCATGAATGATCACCACAGATCGGGCTCTCTTTTCCTCACTACAGCTCCCCTAAAGCCACTGAATTAGAAAGATCCTGGCCTAATCTTTCCTGCATTTAGAGTTCAAAATAAACCCTCGCCCAGAAGACACATCAGAGAAGTCCTGTTCCTTTGTCTGGGATCTCATCTGTAAGGCCTCCCGGCTCCAGGCTCCCACGCTGCACAACACGAACTGCTCTACCCTGAGGTCCCCGACACGGAGGTCCCAGGCTTGGTGCCCGTCTTGCTCTGTATCCCCTCTCCATCACTCTGCCCAGCGCTCCGCCTAGCACTGTAAGTGCAGCCGACCAGCAAATAACGGCTGCGCGTGTGTGTGCCCAGACTGCATTCGTAGCGAGCTGACCGAAGGAAAATGCACTCCTGCATTTTGGTAAAAATAGCTTCCAGCTGCTGCCTAAGCCTAGGAAGCACTGGTCAGAATGACATGGAAGAGATAACGTACAATTTCTTTCACCATCTTTTCCTGCATCCCAGAAGCCAGCATTGTCCATCTGTTGTGTGGGTCCTTCAGTCTTCACATTTCACTTTTATTGCTGTTGCTTTTCGTAACAGTGTAAAACCTTCACAAAATACACTAAAAATAAGTGCGGCATTGATGGTTTTGAAAAGTTTTGAGGAGTTAATATTGTTGCTCTATCTTGCCCAGATAGCCAATGAACGATCTTTGAGGGCTAAAGGTACAGTGGAGATGTCATGAGCCCAAATCTCTCCCCAGTTTTCAGGCAGTCATATACCTGAAGTGATATGTCAAAGGGGCTGACAGTACTGTGGCTCTATTCCACCAAAACCAAGCAAAAAACCCTCAAATCTTTAAGAGGATAAGACAAGACTGATTTTGATAAAAGCTTTTTTACTTCTGACTTTTAAACAGTTAATTTTTACATTTTATGATTCAAAAGAAAACAAATTACTTTGCTTCTTTACCATTCCCAAACTTGCCAGAAGTCTGAAAACGTTTTGATTCATAATCATACCAAGTACTTTCACATCTTTTTATCTAAAGTTAGGAATCTACATCTATACAAAAATGACAGTAGAAGATTTTATACCACTCAGGATCACTGATGATTTGACCACACATAAAATCTAAAAATTAAACTGATTTTATATACCCATTAAACTGCAGAGTTTGGCAGCAATCACTGTTCTTCATATTTTTTATTCTCCTCCACTCTTAGCAATGCATACTATTATAGAAAGGAAATACAGAAATGTAATTCATTGCTTAGCTATCCCCTTTAGCTAATTACAGAACTGAGGACTGTTTAAGGAACTTGGCTTTCTGTTGTGTCAGAGGTATGAAACATCACCCAGATGTTTTAATTTCTGCTCAGTGACTAGACAATACCTTCTTCAGGGTCTAGCTTGCCAATGTTGAAGAAAGCTATAATACATTATAAAACATAAGGTTAGACATTTTTACATGGTGTTCTGCTTTCCTGCTTTGTATTAGGCTTTAAAATTAGGCTTAACTAAAAGCCATATGAAAAACCGTGCTTTAAATACTTCACCACAGAGCTGGCAATAGCAGTTTTTATTCTATGTGCCAGTTGAGTGCCAGTGACCAGTTAGGTCACACGATTCCTGTGGTTTCAATAGTTTCATGCAGAGAACTTCTTTAACAGCAAATCCACTGGGTCTCCCCTGAGCTTCTGCTATTCCCACAACTTTATATATTATTTTTATAGCTCATCACAGATAACTACCAATTGCGTAATCATCTGTTTCAGATTGGCTTAGCTACAAAACCAAATCCTCCCACAAAACCTACATAAAAACCATGCAGTTCATGTCTGCCAACACAGACATAACACTGATAACAAAAGCTGATCTGTAAAATGGTAACAGCTCAGTATTTTTCTTCTCATTCCCTAAATTAAAATAACAGCTTGAACCTCTTTGGTTTCTGTAGCAATCCCATTCAAACGTTGCAGTAAATCTTTTAATTCTAAATCAGAAACTACAATTTCTACTTTACACAGGAAGGAAAAAACCCAAAACCAAAACAAAGCCCCTTCTAAATCAAAATAAATTTCTCAAAGAGAGTAAGATTGTGTAAAATTGTATAGGCTCCAAGTAAAACTTACAAAACCTGCATCTGTATCCATCTTTCCCTCACAACATCCTAGTAAACGTTACACAACAAACAATAACTACTGCATAAAAAATGCATAACCAGATTACAATTTTGCCCTATCAAAAGATAAGGCTATGGCATAGTATCAGCAAGTTTCTGTGCTCTGATACACTACAGCATGAATTTCACTAGCTTTGAATATTACTGCTACATTTTGCAAAATTAAAACCAGAAACACTTATGCGTTTTGGTATTACAGCTTAAATTTCTGGTCTCCAAGTCACAGAACTCCAACCAAATAAAGTTAAGCAATAACAATGAATTCTTGCACATAACATTGCCTTAGTTTTTTTTTGTTTCACATACATATTAGCTCCATGGTACATGTAATTGGGGAAGATACTGAGAAGAAAAGCAGTTTTACTGTGACCTCAGTTGCAGTGTCTCCAGAGGTAGCTTTTGATTACTAAAAATATTAAGAAAAAAAAAAAGCCCACAAAAATAAATGAGAGCTCTGCCTGTGTCATTTGTGAATATATGCTATTTACAGCTACTACATCGAAAAACACTAAGATAATATATTGTATCTGGTAGTTTGTGGCAATATATGTGGAAGAAGCAACAGTGGACTAGCATGTAAGTAGAGGATGTGGTTCTAGAAATTAGTATAGTTCCACTAAATAATAAAGGAATTAATTTGACCATGGTAGCTGATGATCTATCCATTAACGTGTTACTTCAAGGAGTATCAGAGTTAAAAGTTTAATATATAATTCTCTGAGCAGTCTGACCTAGTGATTGTCCCTGCTTACTGCAGGGGGTTTGGACTAGATGGCTTTTAAAGGTCAACCTATCAGCCTGTGATTCTGTGATTCTAATATAACAAATTTTTGTTCGATATGCCACAAAACCACAGAAAACTACCCATACTTTATATAATAAAATGCCGGTAAGAGGTGGAAGAGAAACACATGTAGTGAAAATATACAGTAGGATAAATTAACAAAATACTTTGCTAACCAAGCTAGGAGTTTTGTTTAAACATAAACAAAAATTTAAGTCAGTTCACAGCCAAGCTAGAGTGCAATGAGGCTGCCAGCCAACATCCCAGGTCCTTCAGTGACCTCACTACAGAGCCCAGGCTTTCCTCTGCCAAAATAAGGAAGGTGACACAAGACAAAAAGGGTGATGTCGTAGAACACAGTCCTTTAGGCACTCAACTCAATAAAGTTGACCAGTTTCAGATGCACAAAAAACCTTTCTAAAATTTCACACTGCTGACCCTGAGTACCAGGTCTGTTTCTGGAAGCACTGAACAGGTGAGAACTCCAGGGAGATTGACATGCATGGCTGGCTGCTCAGCACCTTTGAAAGACCAGGTCACTTATTTAAGACTGAATATGGACCTGGAAACCTACTTTCAGGTTCTTGTTTATTACCCTTCACATTTTTTATTTCTGCTTATCAAGCACATTCTGTACTTTCTAGGACATCTCTTAAAAATTAGTATCAGTTTTAATGCCAAAATGGCAGGATTTCACAAGTAAATTTCCTTTTTTTTTTTTCCTACCCCAAGACATTGTGAGATTGATTAACCCATTTGCATGTAAATCTATTGTATGTATATGGTGGGTTTTATACATTGGTAACCACTAAAAACAAATCAGAGGAAATCCTAGTCTGGTCAAATCTCCAGTGCTATTCAAAAGAGTTTAACATACACGGAGGTATCAGAGATGCATGTAGCTATATAGGTAAAAAAAATTCAAGTTCAGTATCTTAGTCATTCTTCTAGATGTATATGTTAATTTATTTTTTTCTTTTAGAATACTCTTCTATTGAAGAGAGTCAGTAAATCAATAAATTTGCAACAAGTTTTTGTGAATCCTGATTTTCCAAAAACGTTCAACCGATATAGTTCTAAATAGTTGGTCCAAAACCATGCTTAAGTGTTTTATGAGATGCAATAGTCCCAGCTTTATTAAGACAATGCACTCTAACATACTGAGATGAAATTCTGCACAAAGCCTTTCTTTTTTTTTTTTTTTTTAAACCAATATTACTAATATAGATGCCCTTGCTACAGAAGTGAATGTACTTTGTTGGTCCATGAGAAAATTGCTGGACACATCACTGCATGCTGTTCCAACACTTGCTATTAAATATGAAGTGTATGTTGCTTATCTTGGGCTCGGATTGCATCCTGTAAATACAGTCTGGGCAACTGATAAATAACTTCACATGCCCCTGTTTGGATCTACAGGGAATTCATTGTCAAATAAGGGAGTTCCCATTTCATCATTCTCAGAAAGAAGAAAAGTTCATCCAGCTGAGTATTGCAAAATTAAACTTCTGGGAGAATTTGTCCTAGGACATCTTTACTGTACTGTTAAGACTCCAATCTTGCACACTCTTTGTCATACAAATAGTTCATAACGCACATAAATAACTTCACTGTCATCAGTGAGACCAGTTATGAGAGCAAGGATTCTTCATCTAGACACAGTCCTGCAGAGTCAGGCACTAGCTTTTTAAGGCATAGTCACGCTCTTTTCACGCTTCTCAATGCTACAGATTATAAATACAGTTTTCTCCATCAGTGTGGAATGGGTTCTTTAATGAAAACAATTCCACTTACTACTCCTAGCTTTCACTGTGGGTTCACAGCATGTCATATGAGATTTAAAAATTAACATACTTCTCTTTAGCCATGGAAACTCAGCTGACAGCTTGCAAAATAGTTTATAAATACAGCATATGTCCCTGTAGAGTGCAGTCCTCCTCTTTATATGGGCAAGACATAAATAGGCATTAAAGCACAACAAAAAAACCCATGCTAACCCAGCAATATTTTAACACAATTTCTGACAGAAATGAAACCCAGTTGGCCTGATATCAAATACTGGAGTGAATAAGCATTTTTGGGAGTCTCATCACTACAGCGTTAACTCTAGCAGTAATACAGTAACAGAGGTAACTGTGTCAGTGGACCAGTAGGACTGTGCGAAGGTATTTAATCAAAAAATGTTTTATAAACACTGAAACTTCCAGCATTCCAGTGCTCAGCACTTTTAAGATATTGTATAAGCCTGAAAAATGTTCAGTGCAAAGGCAATAAAATTCATAGGCATATAAAGCTTTACTGCTTTCAGGTACCTGTACCAATATTAAATTTCATAAATCCCTACAAAGTAGCATGGGAGTAACACTCTCTTTTTTTTCTGCAGAAATTGAACTATACAGGCAATAAGGCCATGATCCAACAACACTTACACATCCTTAAATTTCACTTATATATGCATATAAGTAAACTGGGCTATGTATGCTCAACACTATGCACAAACTGACAGGCTGGTTGACTCATAAATTAGCCCAAGCACTCTAAAACTGTATCAGTCAAGGTTAGACCTTGAGATGAATCCTTCCTTCTGCTGTTTTGGGTTCATTCATATCGACCAGCATTGTAAAAAATGGTTGATGGAATCATCTGCAAAATGTCCTTAATATTAGCACTTGTTTACATATCCTCTTAAGAAAATATTAATATTACAATTTCATATAAATAATTTCCAGCACTTGGTCCTCCTCACTACCTGGATGATAAAGAATTTTGTGGTCCACCTCTGTATTCGGGCATCTTTCCCAGGAGCTAGATTGGGTTAGTTTTGTTCTCAGTGCCCAGGTGTGCAGTGCAATGCAGGAACAGCCAGGAGGACAAGCACTGTTCCTACCCACTGTCACACACCGCATTTCGGAAAGCTGCAGGCAGTTTAAATGACTGGGGAATCGACATTCTTAGAAACACAGAGAGACCGCTTTGGGGTGCTCTGCAAGCAAAATCCTAAACATCTGCTATCTGGTCGTGTCCTTTCTTCAACTAAAATACAAATTGGGAGGTTAGACAGATTTCCACTAAAAAACTTGCAATAAAAGAGACTACTGGCAGCAGTTGTAGTTGCATCACCCACAAGATGGTTACCAACCAGGCACATTCCCTGCGCCTACTCCATTCCCTCGAAACCTCCTCACAGGGTGAGCACTGGACACAAGCAAAAGATAGTAGCCAGCAAAGCCTACCTGTACAGCACTGCTCCTTGGGGTTTAACTTGCCACTACGGGCGCTGGGGCAGGCCCCACGCGTGGTCTGTTCTTGCAGGCGAGCAGCGTGGTGCAGGGCCCAGGGGTCACTCGTCCAGCCTCTTCTTTTGGGGAGCTCAGGCTTAGCCTTCGCACCGTGCCTGGGTCTGACTGAGGCATCACGGCCCGCGCAGGAGCACCGTGTACCTGTGCGTAAAGAATGCCCTTTGCAGGCAGGAATCGGCTCGTTTCTCATTATCACGTCCTCGGAAACACCTTTAGATTACATATATATAAGCCGTAGTCGGGTCTAGAGCTTTATGTTCGGGCTTATTAGCCGTTCCTCAGGCCACCTCAAAACGAGCCAGGCGAGGCCCGTTACGGGCAGCCCTCACACCCGCCACGCCGCCGCCACCACAGCCGGGGTACCGCGGGACGCCGGGCAGCGCCTCACCGAGCGAGCGGCGGCAGCGGCCCGCGGGGCAGGGAGGGCGCGCCGGAGCTGCAGTGACAGCTCGGGGCGAGCTCCCAGCGGGGCACGGCCGTGGGAGGGGATATGTAAAGCCGGGCATCTCGACGTAAGAGGGCGGGCGGGGAAGCGGCCCGAGTGGGTGCGTGCTGTGGTTATCGGCTGAGATAGGGGGTGGGGACCGCTCAGTCACGGCTGGGGCGGGAGCCCGCGGGGACAGGCTGGCGGCAGCTGCGGGTAGGGAGACGCTAGCGCTCGTTGGCGGCTGAGGCAGCGGGCAGGCAAGGTCAGGGCAGGGCTGCCGGCCGGTGCAGCCGTGGCGACGGGAGGAGAAGGACCGCCGGGCCCGGCTTGGTTCCCGTAGCGGTGAACTGCGCANGGCGGCAGCCGGCGCGCCCCACGCGGAACCCGGAGGAGCAGTGCCGCCCGCGCCCCCTGGCGGCGCTGGGGCGTCATCGCCGCCGGCGGAGCCCCTGTCCGGGCGGGAGGGACAGTGTGTGGTAAAAAGTGCACCCGGCAGAGCCGAGCACCTTACACCGCTTGTGCTGCCGCCCTGATGGGTGGTGTCTTCATGAAAGGCCTGTTCTTCCTCCCTGGTGGAATTACAGATTCTGCCTGGCAGCTCTCTCCTTTGGTATGGCGCTTGGGACTGACTCTTTTGACTTGGTTTTCAAAACAGAGGTAGGCAGAGCACAGCTGTTGGTCCCTTGCTGACACGAACAAAATGCAGGGACAGCAAAAAAAAAGGGTGTCACAGTCCTCTCCTTCCAGATGTACTGTGCGAGGAGTTTGCGGCCTGTGTCTCTGTTGTTCATTATCACTTAAATGATAACAGTCCCAAATTCTTCAGTTAATTGGGAGCAATTTCAGGCCATTGTGTTGCAGGCCTGGTGTTAAATTGCCTCTAATCCCAACGCTCCAAGACAAATAGGTGGGAATTTGCTAAAAGTTCATCAGAACCATTGGTTTAGTCTAACCTTGTTTCTCTACACAGAAGTTTCACAGGAAAAGATGCAAGCACAAGAGCAGACAGATATTGAGCAGTTTCCCCTCAGTGTCTGTTGGCGTAAATCCCGGAGAGTGCTATTTCACCCCTACTGTGGTACAATCCTAGAATCATGTAGTTTGGAAAAGACCTTTTAAGGTCATCATGTCCAAACAGTACCCTAGCACTGCCAAGGCCACCATGAAACCATGTCCCTAAGCACCACATCTAGATGTCTTTCAAATATCTCCAGGGATGGTGGCCCCACCACTTCCCTGGGCAGCCTGCTCCAGTGATTGACAACCCTTTCAGTGAAAAAAATTTTCTTAAAATCCAGCATAAACCTCTTGCAATGAGGGGCCCAAAACTGAATATACTACTTGTGGTATGGCCTCACCGGTGCTGACTGAGCACAAGGGAATGATCACTGCCCTAATCTGTCTGGCCACACCATTTCTGACACAAGATTGGATGCCGTTGGCCTTCTTGGCCACCTGGGCACACTGCTGGCTCATAGATTCACAGAACTGTAAAGGTTGGAAGGGACCTCAAGAGATCATCGAGTCCAACCCCCCTGCCAAAGCAGGTTCCCTAGAGTAGATAAAGACTGACTTACATTCAGTCATCTGTCAATCTGCACCTCAAGGTCCCTCTGCTGTGCAGCTTTCCATCCACTCTTCGTCAAACCTGTATTGCTACCTGAAGCTGTGACCATAGTGCAGGACCCAGCACTTGAACCTTATACAGTCGACCTTGTCACATTGATCGAGCCTGTCCAGACCATTCTGTAGAGCTTTCCTATCCTCCAGCAGATCAACACTCCCACACAACTTGGTGTCACCTGCAGATTTGCTGAGAGTGCCCTGCATTCTCTTATTCAGATCATCAATAAAGATCTTACAGCAGCCTTCCAGTACCTGAAGGAGGCCTGCAACTTTTTAGAAGGGCATGTACTGACAGGACGAGGGGGAATGGTTTTTAGTTGGAAGGGAGTAGATTTAGATTAGATATTAGGAAGAAATTCTTCCCTTTGAGGGTGGTGAGAAACTGGCACAGGTTGCCCAGAGAAACTCTGACTGCCCCCACCCTGGAGGTGTTCAATGGAGGTTGAACGGGTCCTTGAGCAGCCTGGCCTAGTGAGGGGTGTCCCTGCCCATGGCAGGGACTTGATGGTCTTTAAGCCCCTTCCAGCCCAAACCATTCTGTGNGGCCAATGGCATCCTGGCCTGGATCAGGAACAGTGTGGCCAGCAGGAGCAGGGCAGTCTGTCCCATTGTACTCAGCTCTGCTGAGTACAATGGGACATCCTCAAGTGCTGTGAGCAGTTTTGGGCCCTTCACTACAGGTAGGACATTCAGATGCTGGAGCATGTCCAGAGAAGGGGATGAAGCTGGTGAATGGTCTAGAGCACAAGTCCTATGAGGGAGGGCTGAGGGAGCTGGGGCTTCTTAGTGTTGAGAAAAGGGTGTTGAAGGGAGAACTTATCACTCACAACTACCTGCAAGGAGAGTGTAGAGAGGTGATGGTTGGTCTCTTCTGTCAGGTAGTAATCAATAGGATGAGAGGAAATTGCTATAAACTGCATCAGGGGAGATTTAGGTTAGACATGAGGAAAAATTTCTTTACTAAATATGCTGTCAGTCATTGGAATGAGTTGCCTGGGGGAGCAGTGGAGTAACCATCCACAGAGTATTTAAAAGGCAAATAGATGAGGTGCTGAAGGATATGATCTAGAGGTGGATTAGGTAGGGTTAGTCTGTGGCTGGACTCGATCTTGAAGGTCTCTTCCAACCCAAGAGATTCAATGATTCTATGATTCTATCTCTTGTGACCATTCACCCCAACCCTTTGGGCCTGGCCATCCAGCAAGTTTTTACCGACTGAATAGTGAATATCTGTGAACTTAGTCATTAAATTGTTTAGATATTTTGATCTGAATATAAAAAACTAATGTGATCCAAAGTGGAGCATATGTGAAGAAAACATTCTTCCAGATAGGAATGGGCCCCATCTGCAAAGCACCATGATCTGCCTCTGAATCTCAGTTTTGCAAATATTGTTGTGGGATATTAGGGCCTTAGGTTATATATCAAGGTCATGTTTCACTCTGATTCTGAATGTCTCATTCCACTCTAGTAGAAGAATGGTTTATTTCTAGAGGTCTTATTTTTGTCAATTAAACTGAACATTCAGAACAAAAATGCTAAGGGTCAGAGTCCTTCGGTCCAATTGACATGATAGGTGTAGAGAAAGGAAGCAGAGAAAAGCCGATATGCAGCCCATACTGCTGTCCCTCTGTGCACAAATCAGTGGGTTTTAATGGTCACAAAGAACACATTATTCTCAATCCCATTTAT
The DNA here is from genome assembly GCA_013399135.1 of Heliornis fulica. Classification (NCBI taxonomy): domain Eukaryota; kingdom Metazoa; phylum Chordata; class Aves; order Gruiformes; family Heliornithidae; genus Heliornis; species Heliornis fulica. The sequence goes on along the minus strand of VXBZ01004552.1, from coordinate 4,726 downwards.
GTATGCAATTATTACTATCTAAGGATGCCTTTGAAAAAATATCCAAGCATGTGAAGAATGGCTGCTGCCTCAGCCATGTGATTGTTGAGCATACTGAGATCAACCTCCAGAAAGCACTGCCCCTGACAGCAACAGAAAGTTTGCAGTGAAAACAGCTGCACCAGCTGACAGTCAACAGAGATGTTTGAAATGAACCCCTATGACTCTATCACAGACTTTATAGAGTCCTTTGTAATCATTAGATGTCCCTAATAACAAATGCTGGAGAAGGAGAGGGTATTCTGGGGAAGAATCACATTGGCTTGTCCTGGTCTCAGCTTCAGCATACATTGCTAAAGACAGGATAGTCCATCATTTCCCTTCTCATATCCTTGTGTTAATACTGTATTAATTTTCCTTGCAGAACTCCTTCAAATAATAAAAACTTGTATACACTCTGACAGCTGAGTGTAGAATATAACCTGAAACTCTAAAAGTAAAAAAAAAAGGCAAAATCATTTGTTTTGAAATAATGATGCACACATATCCTGCACTTTTAGACATTTAATTTATGAAAATGTAAACTAACCGTTAGCTTCTTCATAAGTATTTTTTCATCATATCATGATGAAATTAATTTTGGATTAAGGGAGACTTAAAAGAGGAGAAGTGAGCTGTGCTATAGTCTTAGCTAGATCACAGGATAAACTCTGTATTTCTTAAAGTCTCCAAATGGTGCAAGGTTCTTTTATAGGCAAAGTAACTTAAGAATTTTAGACCAAAGAGTAAAAAGGTTTTGTGAACACTCAGTTACAACAAACAAAGTCAAGTGTTTGCAATTAGTGTTCGGTAAAAGTCCTGAAAATGTCTGTGTGTGTTCTGCTGTCATTGGCTGGGCTGGCACTGTCCCCTGCAGATCTGCTCCTCTCATTAAACAGAACATCCAAAGATAGCATAGATTTTGTGAATGTCAGCATGATGCAGTCACGTGACTCCTATTTATCCAAAGATAATCTCTGAGAATTCCTCATTTAACATAAAAAAAGCAAGAACAATAAATTCATTTTAATTTTCAGATGTATTAATCACTCAAACAAAAAGACCCTGTCCCATGCTCTGAGCACTCTCCACTTATTAAAACTTTAGGAGGGAATATAATTCATATCATAGTATGTGTCACCTTGCCCCTCACCCTCCTGAACAAACACAGCCTATAGGGACACCCTGCAGCTATGACATTTCTGTTCTCTACATCTAAACAACAAAAGAATGGACATGAGATTTTTGTAACAGCTGACATCTGAATTCAAGGAATAAATACTTGAAAAGCAGTTTTCTTAGTACTTTACTCTTTGTTCTTTACTAATTTCCCATTGCCCTGGTTTCAGATGAGGTATAATTAGTTTTCTTTCTAGTGGCCAGTACAGTGCTGTGTTATGGATTCAGTATGAGGTAACACAGTGATGTTTTAGCTGTTGCTGGGCAGTTACAGTGCCTACACTATGTCAGGGACCTTTCAGTTTCCCACACCCTGCCAAGGTCACAGGAAGCTGGGACAGCTCAGCCAGGATGGCTGATCCAGACTGATCAGAGGGATATTCCATACCATACAATGTTGTGATCCAGATATAGCTGGGGAGGGGAGTTAGAAGGTGATGTCACTGCTTGAAAGAGACTGGGCATTGTTTTTTTTTCTTCTGGAGGCAGACAGCAATTGCATTTGTGTATCACCTGTTTTATTATAATAATAACAATAACAGTATTGGTCATTGTTGCTGTTGTTATTCTCTCCCTTTGTTATCATATTAAACTGTCTTTATCTCAACCCATGAGGTGTTTTTTTCCCATTCTCCTCCCCATCCCCTTGGGGGGTGGTGAGCAAGTGGCTGCATGGTGCTTGGTTACTGGCTGGGGTTAAACCATGACACCCACCACACAAAGTTTACACTCTGCTCAGTCTGGCCTAGAGCAGTGATGCGTTTTATTGATTTTTAGCCCCTTCCCACATTTATTTTCACAGACCAGTTCCAATGCTGTATTTGAGAGGGGTCTCTGTGCCAGAACTTCTGGGATGCCTGTTGTTTGTTCAGTTGCAATGTAAATCAGCTGAACAGAGGGTTGCTCAGTGAGGTAACCAAGTATGTGCCTGTTACGCAGTGAGAACTCCCAGCATGTTCTCCTTTCACCTGCCCCAAAGGCAAGGACAGCTAGAGCTAGGGTTGCAACAGACTTGGCCTTTGAATGGAAAGGGACATGCCACAGAGCTGGTCAGCGATATCTAGCTCCTAACTTGGCTAGAGTCATGCAGAAGGAAAGAAAAAGGTCCAGAGCCTTGTTGGGTCATTTAGCGCAGCTGCCCAGCAAGGGATTAGGTGGGGTTATAAAGCTTGGTGAAGACTTGAAACTGGAGAGGGATGCATTTGGCAGGAAGTTGCTACTTAAATTTCCACTATATTATTCCAGAACAAACATGCAGTGCAAAACAAGAGTACTTTTAACAGTTTGAGGCCATGTGGTGTTCTGTGAACCCACAGCTCGGGAAAATGAGCTGACTTTCCAGGCATGTTGCTCTTTCAGGACATATATGTTTATTTTTTATCCCCAGAGCTGCCACATCAAAATCATTAAATATTAAGAGACTCTGTCCAGTTCATAATAAATTCTGTTTATTATATCAATGTTCAAGTACATTGAAGTCCTACAATGAAAGACATTGTAAAAATAAGATGTATTATTCCTAGTATTACTATGTAAGATTTGGGGGAATGCACTTTATTAAAAGTGTACATTTTCCACAGATGTATGTCTGTGTAAATGTACATAAAAAGTGCTTCCTGTGCACTTATTTGTGAAAGCAATATAAGCACTAATGAATCTATTTATAGTATGTGTTTTGCATTAAAGAATTGGAACTATATGTATGTCAATATCAGCAATTTTTTATATTTTTTTAAATTATTGGCTTGGATTTTTAAATTTCTTTTGGTTTTCCACATTAAAAATTTTGTATGAAAATTATGGAATAACAGAATGATTCAGATTAGAAGGGACATCAGGATAATATAGTCCAGTCTCCTGCTCAAAGCAGGGTGGATGATGAAATCAGACCAGTTTGGTCAGAGCTTTGTTCTATTGAAAACATCCATGAACAGAGATTCCGCAGCTTCTCTGGGCAACTTGAGTTTTGTTCTTTATATTCAGTAAGATCCTCCCTCGTTTCACTTTATGACCATTGTTTTATTCTCTTGCTGTGCACCTCAATACAGGGATCTGGCTCTATCTTAAACTCCTCTATGGTTTTGGAAGACTGCTACAGGATTCCCATGAAGGTGTTTCTCCAGGCTGACCAGGCTCAGCTCCCTCCTACCCTCAATCACAGGACAAGTGCTCCAGGCCCCTAATCATCTTCATGGTCCTGTACTGAACTTGCTGTAGTTTATTGATGTTTATCTTGGACTGAGAAGCCTGCAAGTGAATGCAATATTCTACATGCAGTCTAACAAGTGCTTAGTAAAAGGCAATAATCATCTCCACTGCTTATGCCAATCACCTCCTCCTTCACATGCTATGGATATATAAAATAATGTAGTATGAAATAATCTGTACCAGCATCTGGTCATCCATGATTTGCAATGAAAGAAAGCTACCACTTTAGCCTGTAACACCTATTAGCCTGTTTTACAATGTTTTGTGGAATAATGTGCAACCTTACAAACTGTGTCTTGAGCAATTCTATTATATTTATGTTGAGGTACCAAGAGCATTTCCCAGATCTTGAGTTGCCATGTGTGTTTTCTGGCTGCATGCTGGCTTCCTGTCTTGGTAAAACCAGGAAAATCACTGTTGCCATTACTTTCCCCCTCTTATTCTTGAAACAGAACAGAACAGAACAGAACAGAACAGAACAGAACAGAACAGGACTATTTCAGTTTGAAGGGAGCTGCAATGACCACATAGTTCAATGGCTTGACAAATTCAGCACTGACCAAAAGTTCAAGCATGTGATTAAGAGCATTGTCCAAATGCCTCAAATGCTGATGGGCTTGGGGCATGGGCCACCTCTCTGGGAAGCCTGTCCCAGTGTGTAACTCTCCTCTCAGTAAAGAAAATCTTCTTCACATCCAGTCTGAACTTCCCCTAGTGCAGTTTTCAGCTATTCCCATGTGTCCTATCGCTGGATCCCAGGGTGAAAGTCCAGCACCAGCCTCTCCATGTCCTCTCTTGACAAAGCTGCAGAGAGCCATGAGATCACCCTCAGTCCCTCAGTCTCCTCCTCTCCCAGCTAGACAAGCCCAGAGTCCTCAGCCTCTCCCCCCCAGGTCACTCCTTCCAGCCCTCTCACAGCTTTGTTCTCTACTCTGGACACGTTCAAGGACCTTCACGTCCTTCTTGAAAGGTGGAGCCCAGCACTGCACCCAGCACTCTCCACGTGAGGCCACACCACTGCTGAATGCAGTGGACCAATCCCCGCTTTTGGCTGGCTGGTTCTGCTGTGTTTGATGCCCCCAGGATGGGCGTTGCCCTCTTGGCTCCAGAGCACACTGCTGGCTCCTACGGCTGACCAGCACCTCCAGATCCCCTTCNTCCAGATCCCTTTCTGCACAGCAGCTCCCCAGCCATTGCTCTCGTATCTATACTCTGCTGGCGTTACTCCATGCAAGGTGCAGAATCCAGCATTTGGACTTGTAAATTTTATACTGTTGATGACTGCCCAAAGCTCTCTCATCTATCTAGATCCCTCTGCAAG
>VXBZ01004551.1:0-60211 GCA_013399135.1 Heliornis fulica | reverse complement strand
CTGTGTACGTTTTAGAAACAAGATATTTTATAAATTTAATATATAAAAACTAAAAGCTCAATGTAACCTGAATATGAGTATTAAATAAAAGCAACATACTACCTTTTTCCATTACTTTTTTCAATGGATGTAATGACTTACGCTGGGTTTTTTTTAAATTAAATTACAGGTATTTTGTTCTTATTTCTGCGTTTTTAGTTAAAATTTCTTGAATGCAGATGCAACACTTGATCAATTTTACATGTCCATAATGCTGTGCACATTGAGTTGTTGGGTTTTGGTGATTTTTTATTTTTTTTTCCACCTTCTCTTTAACACTATGACATCGGCCAAATTCTGTTTCTGTTACATGGGAAACTTAGATTCCTGAAGAACGAAATCTAGAAGAGAACTTTTTTTTTAATTGAAAAATATATAGCCAGAGCAAAGATAAATGTGCTCTCCATTCAAAATTCAGCTTTAGGTCACGATTTCACTTTTCATGTCACACAGTTTGTTAATACAAATGACAGCATATGCAGCCTGAGAGTGGAGGCTCAGAGACAGCAGTGATTTTTGGGGAGACCTGTGTAACCTAAGACAGGGCTGGAGTAAAGAGCAAAAGACCCATAGTCCCCCAGCGTAGTGAGTGACCTGAACTCTGAATGACAGCTCACACCCCTGAAGTAATGCAGCAGTGCAGCTAGATAACTGACCCTGCTGAAGATCAAGACAGGTTTCCAGAAATGGAACACTGTGGTTTTTGCTTCTGACATCTAAGTATTTTTGTATATACTTTATATCAATATGACAGATCTTTTAGAGGGAGTGAAAAATGTGAATTTGGTCAGGTAGAGTGGTGTGCTTTAGTGGGTAGTCTCTAGGTTGAATCCAGCCTGAAGTTTGCTTACACCTAGTCTGTCACCCTTTTCCTCCCAGAGGAGATGGGGATGCTGTTCAGACAAGAAATGCCTCTTCTGTAGCCGAGTGCAGACAAATGTCCTTGTCTGTAATCGAAGGAAAACGGAGATGGGTGGCTGTGCACAGCACTTTGGGGACTGTTGATGGTTTCCTTTGTCTGTGGGCTCCATTAAGTAAAGTTTATTACACATCTAATAAGCCTCCTGTTTTCACTGTCCAAACAGATTTCTACTAATGCTCCTGTGCAAAATGCAGCTGGCAATTAACAGATATCGTATTTGCTCTTTATTTTATGTTATTGTAGTTCTGGATAGTTGATTTTGTAGTTTTACATCCATTTTAATGGAGTATAAGACAAAGATAACACGATAACCAGACTAGATAGGATGTGCTTCTGTGAACGGTAACTTAATGAGAGGCCTTAGCAGAGTCCTTGACAATTGTTTCATCTGTACGGCATATAAGAAAAGCCTTGCTTTCTAGAAGAAAAAAGGCTTTTGATGGAACTAGTCCAGCTGGGAGAATGAGACAATATATTTTTGTTTAGGTACATAAGAGAAAATTTTTCGTTTGGACTGGTAGAGAAGCAAATGATGTCTGCTTTCCCAGACTTCCGTCAGTTTTCTTGGTGGAGAGGATTTGAAACAAAATGTGGGGATTTCTCCTCTGCCTCTTCCCAAGTAGCCTGTGGAGTTTTAACTCTGAAAATAGCTTCACAGCCCTGAATGGCAATTATTCTGTTTGCTCTTGACATTATGTTGTGGGTTTCCACCTGCTGATCCAGAGAACTGCAGTCTTTTCTCTGTTTTGGGGAGACATGTGATGTCACAAAATCATTCTCTGCATTCCTTTAACCTATTCTCCAAAGTTTTTCATAACAGTTGTCCACAAACAAGCTTGAGATGCATGAACAGTTTAGAAGCCCTGCATATTTATATCAAGACATTAAAATATTTACTGATTTTCAAATACTATGTTTTATTCCATTATTGTGAGCATTATCTACCCAACGATTTCTTTGATACAGTCCTTATCTTCTCCATTACTGCTGTTTATCTTAGGAACTTTAGGGTGATACTTTATTCAGACTATAGATTAGCATCTAGGACTTTAGTCATGCAACCTGTTCCTGTTGAAAAACTTCATTTGACCTTTGACAATTTATGCTATCCAACTCTTATTTTAAAAGAGCTATTGCCTTGCAAGGGAGCCTTAATCAAGCAGTAATATGTCCTTTACAATAAAAGGCTCTCTACCGGAGGACGTTGGCATTCTTTTTTCCTTTTATGCTTCCTTCACCTTTTTTCCTTTTCTTGTTTATTCTTAAACTCTTTTTTTTTTTTTATTTTCATTCCAAACTATTAGGACTATAGCAAGAAACCCACACATAATTTGAAGTCTTTTGTGGAGAATTTAATATGCTTTCCTTACAAATCACGTTGAAAGGTGTGCCAAAATAATGCTTTTTTGCATTATAAAATTAAGTTAATGTAGTTGCCTAATAACAATTTACAGACTATTTTTGTATAATCTTTTTCCCTTTGCTTTTCATGCTAGTCCATATACAGAGGATCTCCGGTTTGTACAGTGGTTCTATGTAATTTTTATTCTTTCTGATCTAAATTTTTTTTCTACAAATAATAACATGGCAATGGTCTTAAAAATCTTTTTATTACCTATAGCCAGATTTGTCTAAAAAATTAAATTGATCTTTTTAAATAAGAAATTTGTCATTTGGTCATATATTAAAATGTAAAACCTATTTGAAATGCATTTTGTAATTGTTATCATACCTTGTGCAAGGTAATAACATGTGGTTTTGTTCCTATATAGATTAAGCTTGTCAACATAAACTCAACTGATATTGCTGATGGCAGGCCTTCTATTGTGCTTGGCTTGGTGTGGACCATAATCTTATATTTTCAGGTACTGTATTTTTTTATACTTTAGCTTTCTCTAACATTAGTTCAGATCAGCACTTCACCTGGTCTTTCATCATACCGAAGTAGCTCTATAGTTGACTGAAGATCTGATACTGACTAAAGCAACAGCTGATGGTAGGGGTGCTTCACATTGGGTAAAATTTGATATTTGTCTTCACAATAGATTGGTCTAATGCAGTTCATTCATCACTGGAACCTGTTCTTCCAGTTTATCTGAAAAAATACAACAGAACAAGGAGATAAAACAATAGAATTGTGGATTCTTGCTACAAATACATTTAGCAACCTCAGTGGTGACTGTGCTTTACATCTAATTCCTGTGAACTTGACGTTGGACAGTAATTATTTTCAAACAATACATGAGAGCACACGGCTTTCACTGGGAAATTCAGACATTTGCAAGAATAAAATTTAGCTGTGAATGGTGTAGGTTGAGATGGGTTGGAATTTGTAGAGGCAAAATCATTTACATTCTGTTTAAGTTAGGTGGGAGGGAAAAACAGCTTTCTAAATCCTATCCATATGAGCTAAAAAAATGAGTCACTGCTCAACAGTTAAAAAACCTGATTTTATTGCTCTTCTTTATGGAGTTATTTGGTTTTGGATTAGTTGTGATTTAGCTTTCATGTCTCAGGGATACTGTTCTGCAAAGCACTGACCAGTGAGATGCCTCAATAGTTCAGATCTCCTCAGAAGAAAAGTTACCCAGAATATTTTTATTTTCATGTATAGCTTGGTGAGATGGTTCTTCTCAGTTACTGAAACTCTAGTTTTCCATATCAGTTTTACATGGGTCATATTTTCAGCTTTTCTTTAGTTGTAACAGGCAGGTCTATCATTTTAGTATGAATGAAAGCAGAAATGCATGAGAACTGTAGGTCTCATTGTGGCAGAGTCATTCTGTGTGATGTGACAAAACATAGACAGCAAAGACAATCCTGCCACATCCTCTAGATATAAATTTTTCATTTTAAGAACCAAATCATTGTCAACCTAATATTCTTAAAACAATCAAGTTAATGATTTCCATATGATGAAAGACGTGATCCAAAAAAACTGTCATGCATCCTTGGCAAGCACTACTGACGCACTTTCTGCAGTGCATTCACTGTTCCTTCATAAGGTAACTCTAAGCAAAATGGCAATTTAATTTGTGCCAAAACAGTACAGCGGTAAAGAACTATCCAGATGAGATCATTGAGGTCACTTCCACTCTTCAGTTGAATAAGTCTCCTCTGAAATTAGTGGATTGTTTTGTAATTTTAATTCAAGCTAAATGTTAAGCCACCTTCCCCTATTTCAATGATTACTTTTCATGATATATAACACAACACACTTGCATGTTATTTTAGCTGTGGGGTGTCGAAGGGAATGACTGCTAGATGCCTTCTACTTCTGAAAATAAGAGCAAGATCAGGGCACATACATTAGCATTTTTGAAGCAGTTTTAATGTAGAGTTCAGTAAAACACAGCATACTGATCATAGCTACTTCCCACTTTATTTTGTCAGCTGTACTGGGAAGTTATTTAAGAAACTGCCGAGAATTAAGATTACCTACAAACAGTCCATTAACATTTTTCCCGACAGATTGAAGAGCTTACCAGTAACCTCCCACAGCTGCAGTCCTTGTCTAGCAGTGCTTCTTCTGTGGAGAGTGTTGTCAGTTCAGAAACTGCCAGTCCCCCAAGCAAACGAAAGGTGGTAACCAAGGTCCAAGGAAGTGCCAGGAAGGCTCTATTGAAATGGATACAGTACACAGCAGCAAAGTAAGTAACCTTCAGATGAACTGAGGTTTTATCTTAAGTGCAAACTCTTTTCTTCAGATTCTAAACTCTCTGAAGAGGTCAGAGATTGTCCTTTTGCTCTGTATTTATGCAGCACCTTCCTGGGATTGTATATTATCTTTGACAGCTGAGGCTGCTAAATGTTACCGTACAACAAGCAAGTAATAAATAATGAATTGCATTAATTTTACAAGCAATTGTTTTAGAGTTTCTGAGTAATGAATGGGATTATCTTTTTACAGAATGGGGAGCTGAAAGGGGAATTAGATAGCTGAATGACAATGTATTAGTCCTGCTGCCAAAATACTCAATGTGATAATGCAAGTCCCACACTGACTTCTGTCACAAAGCTTGTAGGAACACTTAATTCTGGCACTTGCTGTTGAAAAGCAGGTGATGAAAAACTATGAATATCCTTCAGTTTTATGGTACAAAGGAAATATTACTACAGAAGTTAGCCTGAATTTCCGTTTTCATACAACTTATTTTGGAACTATTTCTTGCTGTACCTTGTTAACTTAAGAAGCTTCTCCTTTATTTAGAATAATTACCCCACAGTTGGTCCACCTCCATAAAGACTTAGATCATAGATACAATACTCATTTGATGGCTTTCACAATAAGAAAATAAAAATAAAAGTAATAAAAGGATACAGAGGATTTATTTGTTCAAATTAAGGAACCACTGCTATTTGAAAATGTCATGTGCAAAATGTGGATGGGAAATGGCCAGTTCTGGAATGGTGCCTCAGAAAAGAAATATAACTCTAAAGATACAGATTTTCTCCAGTTTCCCAGTAAATAGACAGAATACAGTAATTTATCGTGCAGTCCAGTCTGATTTAGGGTTCTTCCTACTGTGCTGCTGTCAGAGGCAACCGTAAGTGGTCATCTGCAGTTTGTAGATATGTAAACAAGCAAAATACAGTCGAAGAAAGATGTTCATATATTAAACTGTCAACATTATTGGGAAATATGGTGAAATATATTGTAAGAAGCCTATTGGAAGGATGGTGTGCTTGCCTAGTTCTGCTTCACACTGCAATTTGGAAGGGCTACTTCATTAAGTCAGTGGAAGTGTTTCTTTGATCATATTGAGCTCTGAACAAAGCCTTCATTCAGCATTAGTGCTGCTGTGAAGCCCCCAAAGGCAAGACTACCTTAGTGTTTAAGTGTGTCCTCAAAGGAAGGTTGCATCCTCAGAAAAAGTAAAGAAGTCTTGCAGTCTGTGGACCACCATACCTTTCAGAAGCATTTAGAGGTATAATTCAGTTGATTACCTTCTCATCTGTATATTGCTATTTTTTAAAATGTTTATTTTATGTTGTGTGCAAGTGTTCTGGGTGTATAAAATTTACAGTATTGCTCACACTTTTCGTAATAATATGAAGAAATCTGTGTTACATGTTCACCTGAACAGCAGTGATGTCACTGTTAGTGCTTTGATTTTGAAAGATAACAGATCAATGTAGACTGTTTTATATGATAATCGTGTACCTAACTGATATTCAGTAGTTATGATGGAATGAAATTTGCAAGTGCTTCATAGTGAGAGAGGCAATGGTGAATGGAGCTGCATACACCCACAGACAAGACATACAAGAACATTAAGAAACCCCAGTGCACTTCATTTGTTCCAAACAACATTGACATTTTGCCACAAGCAATCCCACAGTATGTATATATAAGAAAAGAAATTTGGATCTTTATAAACAGAAATTAATTTATGCCATGGATGGATGGACCTGTAGTTGACCTGATTAGCATTGCAGGAACAAGTGCTTTAGGTTTAATTATAATGATGGGTAGCCACTGGGTGGAGCATCCTCCTTCCTCCTGTATTTTATCTAGATCTAGTCTTGATGTTGCAAGTCACTTCTTCCTTTTCTTTTCCTTTCTTTCCCCCTCCCTCCAACTCTCCTTTCGTATTCTTTAGGCAAGTTGGAATCGAAATCAAAGATTTTGGGCAAAGTTGGAGGAGTGGTGTTGCGTTTCATTCAGTTATTCATGCTATCCGCCCAGACTTAGTGGACATGGAGAAAGTGAGGGGAAGGCCAAATAGAGAAAACCTGGAAGAAGCCTTCGCACTTGCTGAAGCAGAACTAGGAATTCCAAGGCTCCTTGATCCAGAAGGTACCTAAAGCAGAGTTGAAAAAAAGTTTGACATTTGAGCAGCATTTTATGCCATTCTGATAAAACTTAATTTCCCGTGTTCTGTACTTGTCTAGATGTGGATGTTGACAAGCCAGATGAAAAGTCTGTCATGACCTATGTAGCCCAGTTTTTGAAGTACTATCCTGATTGTCATCACACAGTGACTGATGTGCAAGAGAATGATGTAAGTTTCTCTTCAATAACTGTATTAATTGGTTTATCATGAAGGTGGTTTTAGAAAAACATTTTATAGCTTTCTTGTAGTTTATTAGGTTTCATTTTGATGAGCAGTTCAAGTGAAAAACAAGACAATAAGAAAACTGGGAAAGATTAGTTGAGAATTAGGGCAACAGTGTTGCAGATGTTTTAGTTGGAGAAAGCATGGTGATAATGCAGAGATTTTCTTATTTTCAGCAGTAGGAGCCAAAAAGAACACAGTTATTGAAGGTAGAAATGTACCACTGGATCCTGAAGTTCCTTAAGATGTTTTTGTGCATAACACCAATGAGATTGCGATAATTTGTTGCCTGAAACAACATGTCACTTCTGTTCCTATCATACTGGATTTCTTGCTAAGAACAAGAATAGTCCAAGATACTCTCTAGACAGAGACTTCGGGCTTCTAGTCTCCAGAGGCAGTTATAACTCTGACACAAGTTTCTTTTTATTACACAGCNTCCCAGGAATTGTTTTCAGTTACTTTTTTTCTTGTTTTTCATTTCATGTATGCTCTGGTGCATTGGCTGTGCACTAGAATGGCTATAGTCAGTGATGCCAAGTGATCATGACTCACTTCCTAATCACTTGCTTTCTTCATGGCAAACACAGGAAACACTGCTGAGACAATCTGCTCCAACAAGAGAGAAAGAGGAAGCACTTTTTATCCATGATTCTTTAAATTTCCTACAGAGCTGTAGAAGAGCTTTGAAAGGTGTGAATCTCCTTCCTTATGGTTGTGTGTGGCTAAGGCAGCTGTAGTTTTCCTGTCTGATTCCAGCACTCAAGCACTGGAAATTTAATTTTCCTTGCTGAAGCATTGGTCTGGGGACATACACAAGCTGATGCCACAGGATCCCACTGAGCAATGGGGCTGCTGAAGCAGAGGGAGTGATCACTAAAGCTTCATGCTGAGAAGGCAGTTCTCTTGTCTCCATGCCATGGCACATAATGCACTTTCTGCTGCCAACAGCCTCATCCAGGTCTTCAGACTGTGCTGGGGTTGGATTCGGAAGAACAGCTTCACCTCATTCTCCTGTGGTTTATGCAGGGGCAGTCCTGGAGAATGCAGGACTCAGATGCTTGATGCTCTGCCTACCTCTGGCCATACCCACAGGGATGATAGCACACAAACTGTAAAGAGAAACTACTGAGATGCCTCCAAAATTCCCAGTGAATTACTAGGAAGTGAAACAGCACAAATTCATCAGTTTGACATCCTTAGCTCAAAAGCACTTCTTCCTAGATACTGCTAAGATACTCCAAAGGCAATCCAGATGAATTTTGGTAGAACTGCTGGTCCTCTGCATGTCAAAGTGCAGAAATTGGTATCTCCCAGACTTTGAGCTGAAAGTAGGAGTTTGACATTGCACTAGATTTCTAATGTCATCGTTCCTCATTTCCCTGAGGAAGAACTATATTCCTTATCACACCACTGATGGAATGCCTAGAGTTTGAGACCAACTCAACTTCTCCAGTGGAGTCTCCATTGTTCCCACAAACAAATTATGTTCAACCATGTCTGGAGGAATTCTCATTCTTATCAGACACCCATGTCAACACTATACCTCACTCCCTAGTCCTTTTCACCACAAACCAATTCTCTTGCCTCTGGTCATGGTAGAAAATGATAATAGCATGGCATGAGGCAGGTTAATGGGAAAGAGATCTAGAGGGCTACCTGGTCTGGAAGCAGTAAAATGATCCTAAATCTGTGAAATGAACTGAAATAAAAACAGCACAGTGCCTTCTTTTGTGGATGGATAGGAGTAAACTCTCAAATGGCTGAAGTTATGACACACTTTGGCCTTTTATTCCTATAAACTTTTGTAATTCTGTCATATATCAGACAAGCTTATTTTTCACTTGGCTGCTTTACTTATGACTTTTCAAGGAGAATCTGTCAACAGACAATCAAATTTCTTATACTCAGAACTTGAATTTTTAAATACTTGATCTGTTGTTCTCAAGACAACCATAATCATAGATTTGGAAGACCATCATATAAGAATTTCAACACATTTTGGGACCTTAGTCTACACAGCTCTAGAGAAGAGGCAGAAAGAAGCCGAGAGTTAATATAGTTGATCCTGTTGCCTACAGGATACACAAATGAAGCAAAGTATTCAGATAATCCTTGGCAAAATCAGAGTTCCATTCTTATTCTATGTTACTTATTGGGAGGTTCTACTGCTGGAAAATCTAGTGATACAGTTTAAAGATACATAGATGTTAAATACTGCATTTCATATAAAGTATTAGAAGGGAAAATTGAAAAAGAAAACCAAAACCAACTCTCAATTGTTTTGTAATCGAATATCTTGTTTGATTTTTTTTTTTTCCACCAAATGCTTTTACATCTTTTAGTGCAAATACTTAAGTGTGTGTGTTGGTGGAAATTAAGCAGAGGACCGTTTATATAGCCAGGTTAAGTAAAGTTATCACAGCAGTAAGTCCAAAATGATAGTGTTGCTAGCAGCTTGAGAAGTTACCAACTGGTGAGGAACCATTGTGTCCAGCTCTGAACTCTTCAGTACAAGATACCTGGACATGCTGGAGAGAGTCTAACAGTGGACTCAAGGATGAGGAAGGTGCTGGAACATCACACCTGCAAGTAGAGTCTGAGAAAGCTGGGACTGTTGAGGCTGGGGAGGAGAAGGCTCTGGGAGATCTTATCAATATCTAAAGAGAGTGTGCAAAGAGAATGAAGCCAGGCTCTTTTCATTGATGCCCAGTGACTGTACAGATGGTCTCAAACTGTAAGACAGGAGGTTCCCTCTGAACATCGAGAAATGCTTTTTTGTTGTGAGGGTGACTGAGCACTGGGACAAATTACCCAGAGAGGTGCCTCCATCCTTGAAGGAATTCAAAATCCATCTGGAAATGGGCTTGGGCAACTGGCTCTAGCCGTCCCTGCTTGAGCAGGGGCTTTGGACCAGAGAACCTCCAGAGGTCCCTTTAAACCTCAACCATTCTGTGACTCTGAAATTCTTTGATAATATTTAAGAGCTCAGCTAATATATTTAAGCTTTCTTTTTGTATCTAACCTAAACAGTAGAGGTCTTGCAGTACAAGAACGGTCTTTTCTAAAGGCATGATACAAGATCAGTGATTTAAAAAAGTAGGAAAATGCATTCTTTTTATATAAACAAGAACTATTTTATTTGGTACTTAAGGAAATTTTCATGAAATTATAACTTTTATAATTTAAGGGAAATCTTTTTTCATGGAAGGAACTACTTGGAATCATACAAGGGCAACTGACTTCCTTGACCACACAAGCCATTTAAGTACCTTTTTAAAACCCATTTCTGTACCCATGATTATTCTAATATTGATTTTTCTAAATTAATTGAGTGGAAAAAATGGGAAGGAAAGAGTGCTTCTTTTCTCAGTGCACAGAACTGGCAGAGACTCAGATATGAGATATGTGTGGGACTATATAATCCATTTAGATTTAAAATTTGCTTATTTATTTAAATGGTGTTATCTATAGTTTCTATTCTCTGTATATAAACATATGCAAAGTCATACTAAGCATTTAAGATCAGTTCTTTTTAAAAAGTCATTTTGTGCTTTGTTGAAACCATCTAAGTGATTTGGGTGCCCTTATGATCACTGTGTGAGGTAGAACAGTATCTATTGCTTCTTTCTTCTCTCTTACTAACCTGGAGTATCCATGTCTCTCATAAAGCTTTCCTTAGGAATTTTGCACTACTTGGTTAGTTTATTATTTAGGACATAATTAGTCCATCTTTAAGACTCTAAAACTGAAGTGCTTGCACTCCACTGGTAATCAGTGAGAGATAGACACTTTTCCAGATGGCATCTTTCTTAATATGGTGTCCTAAACAGGCTTTTTGCAGTCTGTGTTGCACAGCACTTCAACAGAGTTGAAACTGTATCAGATGAATCCTGCCCTAGGTAATGACAGATAAAATGTTGTTGGCAGTTAATTAAAAAGAAGTATAGGCATGCTTTATGTTTTTGTCTGGTATAATCCATTTAGTCTTAGCCTTTCTGTTGTCTCTCTGAAGTCTAGTACAAGGAAGTATGTGTCACAGTAGTATGTGTACCTGGGAGAGGTAACCTTCAAAGATTCTTATGCCTTAAACTCCTGGATTACTCTTATTGTCTTATTTTCCAGAATTAAGCACGTTGAGGCTGTGTTTTGCCTGACCTCTGATAAGTGGCTGCGGTATGAGATGATTAGTCAGTAGGTGCTAGATGAAGCTGTGGTTGGTTTAGTGTATCAGCCAAAAAGAACTGAGTGACTATCTCACTTGCAGATGCCTATATTTATTTAGGAGAATCAAAGTTTAGAGTGGACTGTCTCTGGGTGGATTTCAGTTGAGGTAGGGGGAAGGATTTCTAATCCTCTCCCAATGCCATTCAGCCAGCTCAGCTGCTACTGTTTCACTTACTAATGGCTCATGCACATACTTTAACTTGTGTAGTCAATACGTCTCAAACACAGTAACTATTTTTCCAGATAAAATGAATCACATAGTGACTAGCACTCTGGAAATCAAATCTAATATGAAAACTACTTCACTAGATAGGATACAGACATATGAACTTGACATTTTGTATACCTACTTTTATACGTGTGGCTCTTATTACTCTCTCTGGGCTTTCTGCCTGCTTTGCTTTATTTTCTTTGCTTCTTTTTTTTTTTTCTTCTTTTCCCTTCCTCCTCCTTGTTTTCCTGTTTGTTTCATATTGCTAGGAACTTCAAGAAATCCCAACTTTTGTCATTTCTTTTATGAAATTTAAGGTAAGGTAAATATGCTCCAGAATAAGTTGCTTGAATTGGTCCTTTCATGGCTGTTATCTGCTTTTATCCTGCAATTATTTGACTTTAGCTTTTGGGTGGGTTTTGGTACACTGCTTTTCTAGCCTTACATTAACCTTTCAGAAAAAAAAGGCCAATTGATGACATGAGTCTGTTTACTTACATGAGCTGATCCAAACAGCCTGAAGCTTAATTTTGCAAGTAATTTCACAGAAATATTATACAAAAGCAAGTCAATTTTCCTATAATAAATCTTAGACTATGCTTTTGTTTTCCCAAGTGAGAAAATAGAGTATAGATCAATGTTTCTACTCATCTAATATCATTTTAGATGGATATTTTTGTATGTCTTTACATTTGTAGAGTAGATACTAGATTGTATATATGTTTAAGTGATGTGGACCGTGGGTTGAAAGAGAGAATTCATGTGTAATTGTATGAGATACTGTTCCTTTTTTCACATAAATTATGATGTTTTTAAAAATATACTTTTTAATAATCTTGGACATTAAGAAATTTAGAATTGTCTAGTGTTAATTGAGAGAAATTCAGAAATTTGACTTGGAGTATTCAAACATTCAGGGTGAAACTGAAGGATTGCAGAAGTTAATATATTGTAAAACAACAGGTGTCACTGCAATCCATCTGCAGTGTTTATAGTTTGAAATGATCCAATAAATTACCTTGGTTCTACATATTTGCTTGGGTTGTTTGTTTTGCTTTGTTTTTTAGTATATAAACAATAAGTTATCAGGTAAGTAAGATCATGGGTCCATCTCATATTATGGATATCTAACTAGCAATATGAGTTGAAGATCAATATTGATAGCAGAATTATTCCCATCTTCTCAATCCATTCAAGAAAGCTTGGACAGCTTTAAAAGGATGTTATTATACATTCTTAGCCTTACACAGCTCCAGATAGGGAAGATTTGAAGTGGTAAAAGCTCTGTAAATTTCTTTATCTTGGTATAAATTTAACTAACAGGAAGAACTCTCCTTCAAAGTATTTTTGATGTAAATTTCATCTTGTGCTCTGATGAGCAAGTAATTGAGGAGATAATCCTGTCACCTCTTTATGCCAACAGAGTTCCCCAATGTAAGAGGAATTTCCTGAGCAGCAACTACAGAAATAACTTCCTGAGCTCTTCCAGTGATTTAATGTCTACTTTTACAGATTGGTATTAATAGCTCATCCCTGAAGATGATGTTTGTCTCAGCATTCGCCATGCATTTGTGATACTGTTGCCAGTGAATAAGTTTCTGTAACACCTACACATCCAGAAACATATATGTATAAGCCAGACGTTCCAAAAGGAATACCATGATTAACTGCATTCATGAATAAACATTTTTAAAGGATTTGAATTTCTCAGTACACAGGCAATACAATAATTTGACATCCCTGAAAAACAGATGTCTGTCTTTTTTAGATTTAAAAATCTATGCTTGAAAATTCTATTTTGCCTGTGCTTGAGAACAGCAGTTTACCTGGTATATAGTTAAATATTAGAGAACCCAACAAGTACTGCTTTTTCCAGTCCCTAATTAAATTTCTCATGAAACACAGATGTGTATTTTTAGCTTTTCAAATACCAAAGTGTTTTTAATAATATATTGTTCAAATTAACTCTGGCATATCAGTTAATACAATAATGCTTTTACTTTTTTGTTTGGGCTAAAAAATAGGCTTTTAAATTTAAATTGTACCCCATTATTATATTGGAACTCATAAACTTTAATTACATTCTTTGATATTCTTTGGTAGTTTAATGCTCCAGTTAGATTCAGCACTGCAAATCAGTGAATGTTCATTGAATGGTGTCAGGATAAATACTTTAAAAGCCTGATTGGATGTAGCATGCAGAAAATAAGTTATAATGGCTTATAGAAATTGAAATAAATTTGATTAGAGAACAATGGCCCTCATACTAGGGGAAACATAACCAGTTATAGTTACCCTACATAGCTTTCCTTTGACAGTTTATGTTGTAATCTGGATGCCCTTTCAGATGCAGTAGAAAATATTTTACACCTATGTAAGAATATCTTTTTGATATTTTGTAACAAAGTAAGAATCTCTAGGCACCTTGTTTTAAGAATAGTAGGTCATAAACCTGCTCTGTGTGTGGTGGGGGGATTGGTGCCTTGACGTCTAAGAAAGTGAATCTGTTATGTTCCTTACTCAAACCAAGGTTTTTAAATGTTTTGTATCAACTGAGGACCACAGAACCAAATTTGCAGGTGATAACTGATGCACTAAACTGGAAACCCATAAAAATGCTTGAATAAGTAACTTAAATGGCTGTGATGTATTGCTGCACAATGTCCTTAAGAGCATTGAGTTAGACACCTACGTTTTCTGCAATTAAACAATTGTCTAACTAAATAGTACAACAACAACAAAAAAATCACAGAATATTCAGTGCCATGTGTTAATGTATCTTTTCACTTAATGTCAGGTAAATGATATATGATTTGAGAGGTGTCTGTTCATAGAATCAAAAATTGTCTTGGTTTGAAGACACCTTTCAGATCATCAAGTACAATCATTGGTCCAAACTGCCAAAACTACCACTAAACCATGTCCCTAAGCTACATCTACCTGTCTATTAAACACCTCCAGGGATGGTGACTCCACAGTCCCTCTGGGCAGCCTGTTCCAATGCCTGACCACTCTTTCGGTGAAGAAATATTTCCTAACATCCAATCTAAACCTCCCCTGGTGCAACTTGATGCTATTTCCTCTTGTCCTATCACTTGTCACTAGGGAGAAAAGGTCAGCCCCCACCTCTCTACAATCTCCCTTCAGGTACTTGTAGAGAGTTCTTAGTTCTTCTCTGAGCCTCCTCCTCTTCAGACTAAACAGTCCCAGATCCCTCAGATGCTCCTCATAACATTTGTCTTCCAGACCCTTCACCAACTTCATTGCCCTTCTCTGGACCCACTCATGCACCTCCATGTGATTCTTGTCGTGATGGGCCCCAAACTGAACACAGCACTCCAGGCGCTGCCTACCAGTGTTGAGTACAGAGGGACGATCGCTTAGCTAGTCCTGTTGTCAACGCTGTTTTTGAGACAGACCAGGATGCCGTTGACCTTCTTGGCCACCTTGGCACACTGCTGGCTCATGTTCAGCTGGCTGTCAACCAACATTTCCAGGTTCTTTTCCTCCAGGGAGCTCTCCAGCCGCTCTGACTCAAGCCTGTAGCACTGCCAGAGGTTGTTGTGACCCAAATGTTCCTGTGTTCTTTATCTTCAGGTCCTATAGATGTATTCTTGATCCTGGTGATATTTTATATAAAAATATTTGGTCAGAACCATTTTTAGCTATTGTTAAGTTACATTGACAGGAATCTTGCAAAATACCTGTTGGTTTTTTTTTCTCACATTTCTCACAGTTGCAGCAACACAGATGCACTTCTTACAAACATTTATCTTCCCAGGAGTAAGAATGTGAGCCAGAGAGGAATAAAAGCCAATTTTTTACAAAACTGAATTTATAGATACCAAATGTCTATTCTTTTATTTTTATCACAAAGTCCAGTTTTTGGTTTTTTTTCTCTTATTTAGCGCTTGAAACTTGATCACTCATTTTAGGTGATTAACTCACACAATATGATGTTGCATCTGTTTGCTGCAATAGATCAGTTTCTGATAAATTTTACAGTAATATGGCTTCTTTTGTTTCAAAGTGTAGTTTAACAGCCAGCACATATGGTTCATTGGTTGGAAATGAAACAGAGGCTTTTATCCTACTTGATTAGCCTGTTTACGCAGTGCATAAAAAACTTTCTGCTGCTGCTAATCTTCTCATGTAACCTGCTCACAGACCTGAGATTTCCTGCTCAAGTCCAGGTCATTGAATCCTCAGAGAACTTTGCAGCCTTCCAAAGCACCAGGGCTGTGACAGCCTGAAGTTTTAAAGCAAAAAAAAAAAAAATCTGCTGTTCTTTTAAGCCATAAAAATGGCATGGAAGGCAAAGAAACTGAATACAGTTTGGTTTATTTATTTTCAATTTCCTCATTAAAACATTCCCTATCAAAATAATTTTTCAACTTCTGAACTTGCAGCTTGATGGCAAGGATTGCCCTGAAGCCACTCAGAAAATAATATCAGATAATAACGTGGTGGTAAAAGATGATAAAATCAGCTCCTGTCTCAGCTCAGCTCAATTAACTTCTTATGTGGAAGGCTAAAATTAGCTGTTGAGGCATTTTTAAAGACCTTTGTGTTAATTTAACTTCACATGAGAACTGCAAGTAATATCTCTGACACTGCAATTTTTCCAAATAGGTGTGATTTCATCTCTGTAAGGTCTGTCTAGGTGCGGAGTTTTCTTCCTTGAGCCAGGCAGTGCTTTTCAGTTAGATGGTCTGAAGATAAGTGATGAGATAATTAGGCCCGGGTATTGCACTGGTTTTTGCTACAACAGATGACTTTGGCTTGCTAGAGACATGTTAATTTCTGGACTCTATCTGACACCTCTACTAATAATGCAATGGGTTGGGTTTGTGTTTTTTCTGTGTGTGTGTGGTTGTACTTAATCACAGAAGGAAGACAGACTGATGCTGAGAGACCTGAAAGTGTGGGCAGAACAGTTTGAAAGAGACTTAACCCGAGCACAGGTGACAGAAACAAGTTTACAGGAGAAATACCAGGTAAGCAGAAAGGAAAGTTTTGTGTGAAAAGATATTTTTGTGATAATTGTGTGTGACATCTACTGCAGTAGTTTGTGTTCTGTATGTATGCAAGTCAGCGTACTGTAGTTCAGAGAAATAAGGGCACAAAGTGTCTTGCTTTTTATTGGTGGCAGAATTATAATGTCAGCTCCAGCTTTACTACGTAGAGCAGTGCACAGATGGTTTGCCTAACACAGAGCTTTTTCTAGCAGTGTGAATAAGGACTGTCCTAGTTAGGAGTGAGCATGTGTCTGTGCAGTCCTTCCAGGTCCTGCATGATATCGCTCAGATGGGAGGTATGACTGAGGGCTGGATGAAGTGACAGGTGGAGAGGGCAGGGCTTAGAGCTTCTTTTTTAACTCTTCTCTCAAAGATTAATGTCTAAATTAGCAATATAAATTTTGGCCTGAATTTTCTCCTGAAGCATAACTGTTGTCTAAAAGTAGACACTCTCTGTCCCAAGTAACATGTAATTCATTTACTAGTTTAGCTTATGTATTATTGCTTCCTTCTATATAGGGTTCAGGTATCTAATAGCTGGGGGAAATACAGAAGTACTTCCTATATTTCCCTAGAGGATTTTACAGTCTATTAAAAGCTATAATAAACTGCACTTCAGTGTAAAGATAGAAGTTTACTCCTGCTCCTCTTTGGGAAGGATTTAGGTTTCTACCAGTACAAAATTGTCATAGGTTGTACTGGACAACTGTTGAAGAATTTAATTCTTTGCCTCTGTACTACAGTGTTCTGATTTTCTCTTTCTGCAGTCCTTTAAGCATTTCACAGTGCAATATGAACTAAAAAGGAAACAGATTGAATTTGCAACCCAGTCATTAAGGAAAGATGGGAAGTTATCACTTGATCAAGCTATAGTGAAGCAAGCGTGGGACAGAGTTTCTTCCAGGGTAAGTAGAAAATTATTATTCTATGTGTTTTTTATTAAATGATAAATGAGGGTTTAAAATAATTTAGGCACCTGTTTGCTATTGATTTTATTAGGCAATAGAAACCTAAAAAACCAAGCAAATTTCTAGCACTTCTTGTTTTGTTTTGAGAACAGTTACTGTACTATCATCTTTACATATTCTGTATTTGATCAATAGTATTTTGAGAAGGACTATACTCTGAGGTTTCCCTTTAGAATGTAATGTTCTAATGTAAATTGATGGCTAAGATTCGTTACAATAGCAGTAAATATTTTGCTTGTGAAATTGATATTGTTTGTATAATTTAGTGGATTTGAAAGTATTTTTAAATAATTGAATGAAAAATCCTAGCAAGTGATACTGTTTGTTCCAAATAAATTATTAAAATATTTTTATTCTGTGTATATTAGTGGATTTTTTTTAAATGTCACATATTTAACAGAAGTTCTATTTTCAAATACTCTAAACCTTTTACATAATTTTCTTTATTTTTCACTCTCATACCTGGGATTGCCAGTAAGACACTGTATCATTGTTGCTACAGTCCTCTGAGAGTCATAGAAAATATGTTCGAAAGAGAGAGATAAAAAGATTTTATGCAATAGCATGAAATAAATTGCGTTGGGTGGGAAGGCTCTCATCCCTTCCTGTGCCTGTTAACTGATGAAATTCCAGATCTTTAACTCATCAGGTTATATCACTTTATAAGTGGTCAGTTCTGTATTTCTGGATGGGAAATGGATGCATCAAGTGAATCATTATAGAGATAATTTTGCCTGTGAGAATGATGTAAGTTTGGAACTAATGTGAAGTAATATAGCTATGTTTGTGTCTCAAGTATACTCTCTTATGTGGGGTTTTGGTCTGATTTTTCTTAAGATATTTGTTCATATCAAGGAAGGAAGTTCAACTTTTATACTTTTATTTCCTAGCTACTTGATTGGCACATACACCTCGATAAATCTCTTCCTGCACCTTTGGGCACCATAGGCGCTTGGCTCTATAGAGCAGAGGCTGCTCTGAGGGAAGAAGTAACTGTTCAGCAAGCTCACGACGAAACGGCAAATACAATACACCGGAAGCTTGAGCAACATAAGGTAGGTCTACAGGCATTCATCTGTGCATTGTTTCATTGTTTCCAAAGCTATACATGGTCAATATTTTACAAAGAAAGTTTATTTCTGTTTTCCGCGTGTTAGTACCATGTTGTTGGTCGTTAAAGCTAGGCGTCTAGAATGTTCCTGCTTATCTGAAAGATATCAGGCATGAATACTTTAATTGTTTCCCTATTCTAGGATTAACGTTGGACAAAATTCTGCTGGGAGCTCATAAGTTGGGCACATTGTTCAACCAATATGAACTTACTAGGTGAAACAGGAGAGGGAGAGCACGAGCTGATAACACAGGTGACAAGCACTGGGAGTAAAGCCACAATGAAGTGAATTTTCATGATGCTATGATGACAAAAAGTCCCCTTCACTGCGTCAAGCAGGAAACTTTCCCAGATGCATTTAAATACCTTTGCTAGTAGTTTTTGAGTCAAAATTCTTATTTAAAATCAAAATTGTGAGGTTTGTTCGTCATTTGTGTAGTTTATGCGAGAAAAATACAGACACAAATTATTGGTGAAATGATAAAAGAAACTATACCAGTGAATGTAGTAAATAAAAAAGATGGTGTAGAGAAAGGGTTGCACTTGTGGTAAAAAAAGCTGTATCTTATATTGCCTTTGGGTTTTTTTTCCCCTTTCTTTGTTACCACTATTTTAAAACTTAATTTTAGCTTTGTTATTTATTCTTGTTTGGATATGGGTGGGGTTTTAGAAAGCATTGTTATGTAATGGAAAGCTGATAAGTTTAATGGTCATCTTGGAACAGCTGTGAAGGACAATGGTAGTTTATATGGGAGATCATTTGGGTCTTCTGATTACTCTTTGTTAGAACCCTGACAGCTCTTCTCACTTGTGGTGGCTAATACAGTTTAACCAAAACAACATTAAAAACTGAGGAAGATATTGTTTTCTTTCAAGGTCTATTCTCTTGTAATGCTAAATTTCATTAGCTTTCTTGTTAACATCAAATGTTTCAGGATTCATATGCTTCAAACCCTTTTTTGTTCTTAGAATGTGAGCACTACAGACCTCCTTTTAATACATTCATAAGAAACACAGAAGACTGTGTCCTAAACTCTGTTTTCTTTGCATCAGAAATACTGTGGTGAGGGATTTCTATGCCAACAAGTAAACTTTGATTTAGGTTAGTCTATGCCAAGGGAGTTTTCCCATGGGAGTAGGATGAGGAAAGCTTAAAGAAAAGCATGTGTAATAATATCTGTGCCTGGAGTTTGTTTTGTCGCTCAGATTTGCATTGCTGAATCCTAATGTGCTATTGGATAGTACCAGAAATGCATTAGTGGGTGGTTTGGCATTTTTTTAAACCTCGTTTCCTAGGAAGTCATTGAGGTTTGTTATGGCTTTTTTAGGTAGCATCATCACTTCTCTATATCTTTGTCTCATCCAACAAGGGGTGAACTTTATAGCTTATGGCCATTTTGAAGCTAATATAAAATGTACCATAAAATTTGGACAAATCTTCATGGAATTGGGCAAGTACTTATGTTAATTTTAGTTAATGTTGCCACCAAGATCTAGAAATTAAGGTTGGTGACTGTGCTTGAAGGTCACTTTACAGAGCAGGATTTCACTGCATGGCAACACTATATAAAACTTTCCATGGGTTTCCAGATGATGTTGGATGAAATCACTAGGTTTTATTTTGATTTACATGTATATTAGGGGCATCCAGTTTTTGTCTGACAAGGTCTCAAATGTAGCTACTAGGATACTCATTCCAAGCCTTTATGTGAAAGCACGTTAGCTACTAAATACCCTCAGTGGAGTTTTTACCGTAATAAAATCAGTGCATCACTTACCTCTGGGAAAAAGCCCAGTTCATTTCTCTTTACAACAAGGTGTTGGCTGAAGTGGAAAGCAATGAAAATGCAGGTGGATTGATGGGGATGGTAGGACTGTTTGGTGAGCTGAGCCAGTGAATTACTGTTAATTTCTGCTGTGCAAATACTGGCTGTTGCCTGGGTAGACACCGTCCTTCGGCACTTAAGAATAGGCAGACATCTTTGAGTGATGCACATTCCTGCATTTGTCCACCCAGGTGAGATAGGGGGACCTGTGCATTGTTTCCTTTGCTAATAGGCTTCTGAGAACTTTGTGCCCGGAGCTGTCTGTATGCAGTAAAATACCCACTGTTCTGTGTCCTCTCAGCCGCTGGGGACTTCATGAGTTATTGTTACGGTATCTCTTCAAAGACTACTGCCAGTCATTCATTTTAATATGTAATCTCCAGGAAGCCGTTTGAAGCAGTGTTGCTTAGTTACAGTTGAAATGTGCTCTGCTGTAAGGCTTTTGCTGGTACAATTCTTATCACAGGAGCACAAGTCGGGTACCACATTCTGCATTCGTTCGTGTAATACGGACAGAGAGATCCTGAAATCTTTTGATGCTGAGAGAGTGAAAAGTTCACTAAATATTGAACATGTACTTAAATAAGGAACTGTGGATCTTCTGCCTGTATATAGAAGAGTAGATTAGTTGCTGAAAAATTGAATCTATGCTATATATAAAGGTTAGTATCAGTTTTAAAGGTGTAAAGAATAAATACAATAAGATTACGCTGTTGTGATGTTTGAGTATTCGTGGAATGCCTTTTGGGGATTATTTAATAGAGTTAAGAATTTGTGTTTTAACCTTTGCAGTGTATCTTCTGTTTTAGAATCTTCCATAATTGTTAGACACAGCTTTAGCAGAGTGCCTTATAAAGGGGTTCCCTGTGTAAGGTTTGAGTTGATGTAAATGCTTTTGTGGTATGCATAACCTTGCATGAAAATGTGAGAGCATGATCAAATAGTTAACTACATTGAGTCATCAGTGCAGGCTTAAAATTGTGCTTATTAGTTAGATAGCCTACTGTGAGCCTTCTCTCTCTCCCCTTCTCCTTCTCTCTCTCTTCCCTAAAATCAAATCAGGATCTGCTGAAAAACATAGATGGTCATAAAAAGGCATTCCATGAGATCCACGGGGCCAGATCTGTTAACGGAGTGCCTGTTCCACCTGACCAATTAGAGGATATGGCAGAAAGGTAAGGCTTTCAATCTGATATAAAAATCCTCTGTGAATGAAATGGAATGTGTTTGCTTTCTAATCTGTTCATAGAGAAATCCCTGTCTATGTATGTTTCTCGGTGGCTAGCATGAAAAAATGGAAGGAAAAAAACCTTTCAGAATATACATAAAAATATATTGAAAAGCCTGATGCTTTAAAGATTGACGAGACTCAAAATAAGATACAGGGTTTGGAAGGGAATACTTCTTAACATTGATCCTGTTGTTTTTCCTTTTTCCTGGAAGAAATGTTATGTAACAGCCAGGATGCATGTGAAAGAAAAGAAAAATGACTTTGCAAAACTTAGCAACAGATGCAAACTGATGATTTTTATGAAAAACCAAATATAATTTATATGCTATTCAAGAGCAGTCATCAGACTCTGAGTGAGGTTAAAGATTACAAAAATATGTGAACTGTAACTAAAGTTTACAGTCTCTCCTGGAAAAATTAATATTGCTGTATTTTACTACAGTGTGATTCATTTTACAGGTTTAATTTTGTTGTCTCTTCATCTGAGCTCCATCTGTTGAAGATGGAGTTTCTGGAACTGAAGTACCGTCTACTGTCACTCTTAGTCCTCGCGGAATCAAAGTTAAAGTCGTGGATTATCAAATATGGAAGGAGAGAGTCAGTGGAACTACTTCTTCAAAATTATATTGTAAGTTGGATCTATTGCCGTTTTGGTATTTTATTGCTATTTAAGATAAATGGAATTGAAAAGAAAAACAGAAGAGGAAATGAGACTTTCCAGTCATCACCTTTAAGACTGAATTCTTGAAGAATATCTTTTCAGAGGTCTGTCTGCCCTCCCCATTGAGGAATTGTTGTCAAAAAGATAATAATGAAAATAATTCTCCTCATTTTTGTTTAAGGAGATGATTCAATGTCCCAGCTGCTAACTGCCCAGATATCAATTTACCAAGCATATCTGGTGGTTCCAAATCCTAGGTTTTTACTTACCTTAGATAGTAATTCCAGAGAACTTCCTCTTTTAAAACTGCATAGATACACTTCATAGTGACTGTACACAGGTTATATAGAGATATAGGAGGCTCTATAGAGATAGAGGAGGTTTTTAGCATATGATCCCCCCACAGTGCTTTTTTTAAAGTTTTCCAAATGAAGAAGAAAAAACAAAACCAAGCTATGCTGTCTCAGTGTACTTTTTCAATATACTACATTGATAGAAGTCATTCAGTTAAAGAATGATTTTTCTTCTCCTGCTCAGCATTCTTATGTTAGATCATTACCTTATTTCTCTTCTGGAAAGAAATTGCTATCTAATGGATATCATCAGTATATCATATGAAGAAGGAGAGGCTATTGACTTACAAGTACTCATTGATAACTTTCAGTCTTATGCTGCTGTATCTTATATAAATGCATACTTGCAGTGCCAAGTGACTGGTAGAATGGTACCACTAGTTCACTTCCTCACATTAGGGTGTGAGGGATGATCTTGGAAGCAGAGCTGGGATAAATAATTTTTTCCCTTTCTATCTAATGCATATGAAGTAAAATGAACAGGAAAGCTCAGCTTGGAAAGAATTTATACAGTTATAGAAACATCCAGAGCCAGGGCACTGCAGAGAAAGTTACTGATGCTTCCAGAGCCTGAATAGTTTTTATTGCTTTGGAATGAAACTTCCAACTCAATAAAGTTCCCCTACAAAGTTAGAACTGAAAACATGTTCACCCTGTTCCCATTCCATATTTAAATTTTAGAAGTTAGGGGCACACAAAAATTCTGGATTTAAGCCTTGTTTTAGGCAAGCTTTGCAAAATTCAGATGCTTATTTAAATCAGAATTTTCTAGGGTGAGAATGCAATAGCTAGGAGGTATAGTCTGAGTACTCTGTATGACTGTTGCAAAAACTAAATAACCAGGGAAATAATGGCGAAGTGAATAGGATGACTTTTGAATTATATTTTACTTTCAATTTCTTACTTTTTTCTTTAAAATTAACATGAAGTGGTGAATTAGTGTCATTTTGCAGTTGCCCCGGTTACTCTTATGCTTCAGATTACTAATGTGTAGATGGTCATTAGGGGAAAGAAAATACTTCCTGCATCATTTTTGAAACTCTATCACATCAAAATGACAAAATTGGGACAAGAAGATAAACAGAGCTCAGTTTCATTCCCGATGGCCTTGACTTGTGTTTCCATCAATGTGTCCAGTGATATAACACTTTTTTGGAGACTATTTGCCTTGGCTTAGCTAGGAGCAATTTTCTAGGACTGAGACAAGTGTTATTCTTCCAGTGACTTAGGAGTATTATGTAGGCAAGCTGTAATTAGTACCTTATAGTCAATGACTATATTAGTAGGAGATAAAAATGTAAATTTGTTTGTCTGCCAAAGCAGACTGAGCAATGTCAGCATTCTAGGAACATGCATAGTTAGGATTTGGATAGAACATATGACTGGAAAATATTTATGTACTCTAGCTTAAAAATAAAACTGGTGGTTGTTACTTTATCCCATCTTCTTTTCACCTGTCATATACCAGAAGTAAAGGTCAGCATAAATTGTACACCGTCAACCTAAACTATATACTGTACCAAAGTCTAAGATGCAATGGAAGTGCTGGGTACAGTTATCCAGTTATAAAGGGATTTTAGCACCTTTTTGGTACTGTTTTGGGAAAAGTTACATATTTTCTTTAGGTTTTTTATCAGATGGGAGACAGATCTAATAAATAAAATATCTATATTTAATTTTTGAAAATATTTCTAACTATTCTTGAGATCAGTGATATGTAAGTAGCTTCACACTATCTTTTACTTTCTCATAAGAACTCTTGCGGGTTTTGGTTCAGGGTGAAGTCTCTGTGTGCTTGAGTTTGGCAGAAAGTGAAAGTCAGGAGTTTCTCACATGTTTCATGGTAAAGCATGTGGTTCTTCATGCATGCTAAACACTTCTTCAACAATGGAATAAACAAAAATTCTGATTGTCACTGACTTCCAGTTTCCTTGGTTATAAACACATTCCTAAATTACTTTCTAGATAACTGCAGTGGTTTGACAGAGAAACTGCAAAAGGTTTTAAAATAGATTTTTAGATCTATATACTGGCTGACAGATTAATTTTAAAAAATGTTTTTGTTTTATGTTGATGAATACTCAAAATTTCATTCTTCTCTTCTGAGTACATTGAACTTTTCATACAATGGGTTCAACCAAGGTAAAACCCTAGTTTTACCAAGATCACACAAGTACACATTGAATTTTGCCCACTGTGACATTCCAGAGCTTGCACACACATAGATGTACTTGCCTTAATTTGGTAGATCTGTAACTGAGGAGGCAGGGGAGGTAGTATAAGATACAAAGCCATTCCAATCCTATATATACATACATTAGGTAAGGCAATGTAAGGACTGAAAAACAATCATTTTTTCTCCCCCTTTTAACAGCTGTAGTGCAAGGTATAATATGCTTGCATAGTATAGAAATGGAATTGTATATGGCACTTTAGGGTAGTAGCATTTCTGAAAGACATGAAAAAATTCAGTGTGATTTGTCATGGATAAATAGGCATAAATGTTAAAAAGCTATAGCTTCATGACAAAATACTTCCAAGTAAATTATTCATCATACTATAACACCTTGTGAGTCTAAAACATAACTCACAAAGTAAAAATGCTGTGTCACACTTTGAAAAAACAGCATCTCTTTGTGCAGTTTCCTCAATCATTATTTCTAACAATTGCAAAGGAGGGAAGAGTGAAGGATATCTTAATATCTTAAATATTTTCTACTTAGAGCAAAATCTGTCTTTTTGCAAAGGCTTAATACAAGAACAATTTTTAAAGTTTAACTGAATTTCATTTTTGTGGTGACCTATATGGATTAAGTTTTCTCTTTCATTAAAAGTATTCCACTTCGATTTCTGTGTAAAAAAGTTTCCATTAGATAACTTCAAATTGTTTGGTTTCTGCACATACAAAGTGTCATACGCTAGTGAGTTTCAGCAAGTCAGCAACTAGCAGACTAAGAGTTTGAGATAATCTTTTCATATGCAAAGTAAATAAGTTGTTTTGTAAAAGGAGACTTTGCTGTACCTTCAAATTGTACATTTTGAAAGGGGAAACGTATAAATTATTTTATAAATATGATAATTTAAATATTTATAATGATAGAGGAAAAAAAGAATGGAGGAATAATAATGTTACAATTTTCCTGATGCAATTTCATGGAATTATTCTTATTCTTAATATCTACCTTTATCTGTTGTAATTTTCTTTTTTTTTTACAGTCTGTTATTGAAAATAGCAAGTTCTTCGAACAGTATGAAGTTACTTACCAGATCTTGAAAAGAGCAGCTGAAATGTATGCCAAAGCAAATGGTTCAGGTAAATGCCTATGTTCCTTTTGTCACTGGGACATAATTTTAATCTCTTTCGATAACTTTTAAAAAGGTAATCTAATGCTTATTTCTTCCATGCAGAAGAGCTGTACAGTGGTTACAGTTCACTAGCAAGGCTGCAGCTTCTGGTAGCAATTTCATGTGTCATCTGGCATGAAGTTGGCTGGTACGGAGAAACCTGCCCTTCCAAGTCTAAGATTTCTTCAACTCCAGAGCAGATGTTCATGTCCAGGCTTCCCAAATAGAAATGTCCATGGTCCATGCTAACTTCTGGATTGGTTTAGTTTTGTTTCTTTGAGCCAAAAGTGTACCAGAGAGCAAATCAGGAGTAGGGCCTGTTCTGGTGGTTGGAAATGCTCCCTGGCTTGGCTCTCTTCATTCACTTCCAGAAGACAAGTAGACAATTGGTTCCAGTATCATTCTAGCATCAAAAGTATCCTCTGATTTTTTGAAGATTCCTCATTAAGTGTGAAAACCTATCAGAGGAACAATGATAGTTGAAGCATGGGTATGCATGAGAGAAATGTGTGGTTGATTCAGCAGCTGACTCCTGCCGCTCCTGAACATTCCTGAGCTCAGTGAGAATGCACGAGGGCAATATTTGACCTACATAGTTGCAGACATGAGATCACTTTAATCTCTGCTGAGGAGATAATGCAATAATGCTTGTGGACTATTGCTGCAGCTGCTAAAGTGGCTAGCAGATGAGAGAAAAGTTGGATATTTTTAATTTTTTTGGTAAACTTTAGGCTAATCATGATTTACAAAAGTAAGCTATATTTACAAGTTATTCTTACAAAGAATGAAATTAATGGATTCATTCAATGTTATTAAAAAATCAAGTAACAGCTATTCTCTAAAAGGCAGCTACTCACATGGATTAGGAAACAGCAGTGCAAATTCAATGACGGTTTAGCAAAAGATATTTTAAAATTACCTCTATTCTGCATCTTCTATGAATTCTCAGGATTTTCTTGGATTCTTTATCTTTCGGTTTTGCAGTTTGTTTTCTGGAATGAGGACATACTTGCTCCTTTATGTACATGAGGAAAATGATAAGGATTAAATGGCAAAAAATAGCAGCAGTTTGGGTTTGATGTTGGTGGAAGGAAGATCAGAATTTCATTCACTTACATTTCAGTGTAGATGTAATGTGTCTATTTTCTACTTTTGTAAGGAAACCTGCTCTCTTGATTCCTCTCACTGCAGATAGAAACAAACACCACACTGAATATGTAGTATGACTTCTAATATAGCACTTTTTATGTACTTTCCCTGGCTTTTAATTCACCGGTTTAATTTCTCAGCCATAAGTTTGCTCTAAAATTGGGCTGTGAACTGAACATATGTATGTAAAAGCCTCCAGAAATAGAAATTTCAGTAAAATATAATTCCCTGATGAGCGTGAATAAGCGTAAAATAAAATGAAGCTTTACAGAAAATAATAATGAACCAAAATATTCAATGTCTTTCCTGTGTCTCAGTGGAAGAAGTTGAGAACGTGATGAAATTCATGAATGAAACAACAGCACAGTGGAGGAACCTCTCGGTAGAGGTGAGAAGTGTAAGAAGCATGTTAGAAGAAGTAATTGCTAATTGGGACAGATATAGCAGTACTGTGGCAGGACTACAAGCTTGGCTGGAAGATGCTGAAAAAATGCTGAATCAGCCGGAAGCTTCTAAAAAGGTATGAGTTAATAGTATATGTATCTGGCTATTTTGTAAATTTTGAAGCATGGGATTTTTTTTTGCATTTGTTGAGGTTGTTTTAAAAAATGTCATACAAGAGGGAGAGGATATTTTCAGTTTCTGGCATACTGTCTACACTCACCATATGTGTGTTATGTTCGTACGTATAGTGTACAGGCATAGACATATATATATATATGCAATGAAGAGAGTCATCATCTGTGATTACGTAGTTAGAGGCATCTTTGTCATGAATATAGGACTGTGAGATAGTAATGTTACATGATTCACTCAAAGGCAAATACAGCTCAAGACTGAAGTGCATAGTCATGTGCTACCTCTAAAACACACTCAAAAAAAAGGTTCTTTTTTTCTACTGATATTTCTACCAAAAATATATTTCAGTATTAGTTGCCTTCACAAGATGGCATTATTAATACGTGTCGTTATGTTTGATGGGTAAGTAATCAATTCATGTCCCTGACATTATAGTAATCTTTTAGACAGTTCCTTTTGGGTACCTGCGGCCATAAAAATATGGTTCTGCTCTGTATTAGAATACTGAAGCACTAAGAATTGTGTTTCTGAAACTTCCAGTAATGACCTAGGTGGACTTAATGCATTCAGTAGGTGCTATATTTCCACCAAGTTCCAACATAGCACCAGTACACCTGAGTATGGTTTTCAGATCAGTTTTAGAACATTACCTTTAAAGCAGAATCCTGAGCATACACATTCGGTATACTTGCTTCTGATTTCTACTCTAAATCCAACAATTTCTCACCACTTGCTGAGCAGTGCTGACACAGAGCCAAGACCTTCTCTGCTTCTCACCCCACTAGCCAGGATGCTGGGGATGCACAAGGGTTGGGAGTGGACACAGCTGGAGCAGCTGACCGCAACTGACCAGAGGGATGTTCCATACCACATGGTGTCATGCTCAGAATAGAACTGGGGAAGCTAGATAGAAAGCAGGATTGCAGCTTAGGAACTAGTTGAGCATTAGCTTTGGGTGGTGAGCAATTGTGCTGTCCTTGCAGCTACTCTTTTTCCCCTGAAAAAAGTGGCCTCATGATGAGGTGTCAGGAGCAGACCTTGCCATGTGCTGACCATAGAATGGTGCATTGTCTCAGAGCAGTGTAGCAGGGACAGGTCAAAAGTGTCGGAGATGTGGACAGTCGTGGGACAGTGATTGAGTCTTGTGTTTATTGTAATCATAGTGCTTGCAGAAACCTTCCTTAGAAAAAATTGCTCATCCTCTTGAAGAACAAAAAGAAAGGGAGGGAGCTGGCCTTTGTCTTCACCAATTTATGTTGGTGTACCTGCCAGCAAGGTGCACAGAAGCATTTGGCACCATGGCTGTGCTGTTTTGGCTTTCTCACTGGAAAAGGGGGAAAAAAATCTGTAACAACCTTGCATTTCCCCTCCTCCATCACCTACTCTGCGGTAGGAGGAGGCAGTGATAAAGAATCACTGTTGTCAGGTTGCCTGACCCTGAGAAAGCTGTGTATGGCTCACAGTAGGGGAAGAATCTCACTACAGTCCGTATGTGGCCCTGGTTGTTGTCAGCCCATACTGTTTGAAGAGAAGACACAAATTAGATGAGCTCTACCAGCCACGGAGCTTTCTCCTAAGGAAGAGTTCTATTAGTGCAACTGAAGTTACTCACTGGGGGAAAATGAGCTCTAAGTAAATTAGTGGTAGTTTTTAAATGCATAGGTTATGTTCACAGACATTAAAATTCTTATTATGGCATATCCAATATGAAGAGCTTCAGAAGATATTTGTTCAAAGAGCTATAGAAAGTCATTATCTGTATGATCAAATTTTACTATCATGAAGAACAAAGAAAAGAACAATTAAAAAGGTTTTGGAAAGGTATTTTCATTTTATTCTTCAGGATTTCTTCCGGCACTTACCTAATTGGATCCAACAGCACACAGCCATGAATGATGCTGGTAATTTTCTGATTGAAACATGTGATGAGACCATTTCCAGAGACCTTAAACAGCAGCTTCTGTTACTAAATGGAAGATGGAGAGAATTGTTTATGCAAGTTAAGCAGGTATGTGGTTTTTCTGATGTTACTTTTAAATATTTACTTTGTCATTTCCATGCAAGCAAGACAGATTTTTCCCACTAACAAGACTGTAGGACAACTTAAGTGCATAATTATTCATTGTTACTTCAATTAGAAATTAATCCCTGACAGTTTATTTTATTGGGACTTTTTCTTTGTTTATCATTTTGGCTATACAGATTTTTATTTTTGGACACTTTCAGCTATTATAAGCTGTAGTTTTTCTTTATGCTCTCCTGTATTGATACAGTGAATATTATTTATGCATGTTTCTACTGTTCTTCAGAAGACATTTGTTTTAAGTAGCTATTGTTAGTTTAAAAGCTTTGTAAAATTGAACAGCGCAAATGGTGAAAGTGAATATTTTACTACTCCTTAATTCAGTCACTGCAACTACAGGCAGGTACAATGCCAGTTAATTTACTGAAGGCTTTCCCCAAATCCTTCAGTCGTTACTTCTTTGTGTACCATGAGGCACTAATAGTAAATGAGAAAACCTACCTTTTATCTCATGGAGGAGATTCAAGTGATCGGAAAAGAATGGTTGTTTCTATGTTTGCTCTTTAAAAAGCAAAAAGATGTGACCTAAATTAAGCAGAGGTATTTCACACTTCATAAATACATTAGAAAATGTCTTTTAGCTAGTCAATATAAATCTAATGATATTTTCACCTTCCAGTGATTTTAAGTAGTAGTTGCCTGTTTGAAGATTCTGAATCTGTTTTGTTTTCTGGCCTGATTATTTCTGTTGCAGTCAAGCTAAGTGGAAAAGAAAATAACAAGTGCCCCCTTTTTATTGTAACTTTTCCAAACTGTTGACTAGAATATTCTCAAGCTTGATTTGCCAATGCTATTTAGGGTGATTCACTGCGGAGACAGAAATGCCCAGGATGTAAATGTCTCTTCTTCCACTTTTGCAGCTTCTTTCATGTGCTGGCTATATGTTTTTTCTCACTGGCTTTTCACCATTTCTGTCAATACAGCTTTTGCTACTCTCTAAATGTGTATTTCCCTTCCTCAGCCAGCAGTTCTTTTAGAGAGATTTCCCTTATCTTCAACTTGTCTTGGATGTTCATGTTCTGTTCTCTTTGCTGAATGTTCAAA
Organism: Heliornis fulica; assembly: GCA_013399135.1. Classification (NCBI taxonomy): domain Eukaryota; kingdom Metazoa; phylum Chordata; class Aves; order Gruiformes; family Heliornithidae; genus Heliornis; species Heliornis fulica. Next base: position 29,385 of record VXBZ01004551.1, on the reverse strand, counting down.
GTTGGTACTGTAAGTAATAAGAAATTATTTGGGCTGTTGAGTCTAGGTTTGAAACAAATGAGTCTGTCATTCTCCAAATCATCCAAACCTTAAAAAAGCTGTCCCCTTGTTCTTATTAGTATCAGTACTATTGAAACTAATACAGATGATTGCTAAATAATCTAGAAGATTCATAATCCTTTTTTTTTTATATTTTGCTGAATATTATTTATCCAAGAAACAATCGCACTGAACACATGCTAATGCTCTTAAGTCACTACTTAATTGCCAGATAATTCATTTGTGATGGTTATGTTTCTGTTTGTTTCTTTTTATTTAGTATGCTCGAGCAGATGAACTGGACAAAATGAAGAAGGAATACTTGGATAGTCTTGCCAATTTGACAGCTTTTGTTGATGGAAGCAATAGAAAATTTTCAGTCTCTGTAGAAGTGTCCTTCCTTGATGTCAAAATGTTTGTACAAGATATAGAAGTAAGTGTCTTCCTTCCATTCCTTTCTTCCCCCCTCACAAGAAATAAACTTGTAACTATTTCATTTTTAGAGCATAAAATTATTTTAGTGTACATCTCCATTGTTACTTTTTTTAACTGGTGGTGCTCTCTTGTATAATTTCTGCTAGATTTAATATCAATCATTGTATTCTATGAGCGACAATTCTAGAGCAGGTTTCCCAAACACAGTTCCAGTGGATATTTCTTTCAGAATAGTTATAAACCACATTCAGGTGAGCTTTGGCACAGGTTTTATGCATTTAAAATTTGATCCAGTATCCACTAAAATCAGCAATGAAAACAATTAATAATGGAAAAATACATCTTTTAACTCTCGAACAGATTAGTATCTTCCATGAGAATGCATAAATGCTGCTGTTGAAATGTTCTTTCAGAATATTAAGCAGAAGCTGCCTGCAATGGAAGCTCAGTACAAAATGGTTACAAGAACAGCACAACTCATTACAAAAGAAGTTTCACAAGAGGAAGTGAATGAAATGCTTGGAACTCTGACAAGGATCAAGGAGCAGCTGAGCAAGGTTACAGAATACTTTTTCTACTATACCTTGTTGACTGTTAACCAAACAAATAGTAAGCTCCCTTACACATAACCTGCATTCGAGCATATAGTGATGGTATAAATAGATTGATTCAGGGGGGAGAAAACGCTACTTCTTTCAGACTTTAAGACTACCATCCTTAAATTTAATATTCTTTTCTTTAACAAGTAGTACAGGATAGGGATTGATCTATCTTAAGAGACAGGTAGCAACTATTTAAAGCCATATGCAGATGAAGATGGTACATGTGGAATTTTGCAACTTTTTAATAAATATTTTTCTTTAAAATGGCCAAAAGGTTAAGGAGTATTCCTGTGCCCTGCTGTATGAATGCCAGCATCTGCTGTCTCCACTGGAAGAACTGGAGAAACAAATCACACATTTTTATGAATCTCTTGAAAAAGTCAATGAAATAATTTCTATCCTGGATCCTGAAGCACAACCTACAACTGTTCTTAAACAAAAAGCCCAAGTAAGTTTCAAAAACACTTTTCAAAGTTCTGCTGCCTCTGTGTATTTACTATTGTGCTCTAGAAATCTGGATTGCAACTTGGTAAGCTGGGCAAATGTTTCTTCATATTCAGGCAACAACATAGCCTATTCTAAAGTCAGTTAAGTATAAACATACAAAGATTGAGACGGGTTGCCTCCTAGTGACTGTGGTTTTAATCCAAGAAGTAAATATAACTTTGGTTTTGTCTACCAGAAATTAGAGTGAAGTATCAAAAACATATTGGATTTTTTTTTATTCAGCATATGATATAATGTAATCAGGAATTTTCCCTGGGTTTTCTTTGACAATTATGGAGGTTTCTTAGAATTCTGGAAGTGGTTTCTTTGAAGCGTATTGTAGTAGAACATCAACTTTTCTGCATGAAAATTAAATATTTCATTCTGGAGGAGTTCAGAACTAGTCAGAACTCACTTAGAAAGGTAAATGAAAACATGAGGATTTTTTTTATGAGGAGCTGGTGGTGTTCAGCCTGGAGAAGTGAAGGCTCTGGGAGACCTTACTGCAACCTTCCAGTACCTAAAGAATGCCTAAAGGAAAGATTAACTGTTTACAAGGGCGGGTAGTGATAGAACCTGAAGGGGTGATGGCTTTGAACTGAATGAGGGTAGGTTTAGATCGGATACTAGGAAGAATGTGAGAGTGGTGAGGCCCTGGCCCAGGCTGCCCAGTGGAGCTGTGGCTGCCCCCACCCTGGCAGTGTTCAAGGACAGGTTGGATGGGGCTTTGGGCAACCTGGTTTAGTGAAGGGTGTCCCTGCCCATGGCAGGGCGGTAGTAATGAAATGTTCATTAAGGTCACATCCAACCCCCAAACCATTCTGTGATTCTATTATTTGGGATGTATCCTCATGTATGTGTGGTAAATAGCCTAGAAGTCATCCCTCAGAATAGGTGTACACATTTCATTAGTCAGATTTGATAGATAATACAACGTATTTTTAATGGGAAATTGAAATCTTTCAAAATCATTTAGAGTTCCTTGCAGTAAATTAAAAAAAATATACTGGAACAATGAGATTTAACTTTATGTGTGAATTAGTTCAATCCTATAATGACTTTGAAGATTGGTACAATAATCCCACAAGAAGTGTCTTCCATTTCAGCAACTTCAAGCTTTGATTGTGTTTGGGTAAAAAAAAAAAAAAGATCTGGTAAGCTTAAATCAAGCCAGTCAATTAATCTTACTAAGTAAATCCTCTTTGTTTATGAACACCAATTGAGTGATGTGCCCAACCTGCAAGTTAAGGACTAGTTCATAAGAGTATTCCTTTCATCTTCTCCTGAAGGTTAACCTGCCCCAGAATGTCATCTCTGCAGTGGTTTGCTAACCTAGGAGTCAAAATATCCTCAAGTATATGGAGGGTACTGGTCTCTGCCAATCAGAGAGTAAACTGAGTTAAATCAGAGTTATACTGAAGAAGACAGCATTCTTTCATTACCACAACAGTTTTATCACTGCAGGATTTTTTTTAAAAACCCATTTTTACAGCTTGTGCAACTTCATGCATGTTTTCTTCTTTTTTTTTTTTTTTTTTTTTTTTTTTTTTTTAGTATAGTTCTCATTACTTAATGACATTTATAGTGAAATCTGAATTCCACAACTATCGGGAAAGAATAATGTGTTGAAAGGCAAGAAAAGTTCCTGTCTCAACCTGCTACTGAAACCTGACATGTCTGTTGTTTTCACTGCTGCCTACTTGCAATTCTACAATAAACATCCCATTAAATTATGGGATAAATTGCAGAAAAATGTATTCACCTGCAATCTCAAAGCATTCAAAAGGATTGTGTACATGTCTGGCTTTTTTTATAGATAGGTGGAGCATTGTTTGGATATAGGACTTTGCTTAAAAGGAGAAAGTTGTGTGGTCTGTGTCATTCCATAAAATGTTTTGTGTATTCTCTTTGTCATGGTGCTTTGAATTTTTCCCTTTTGTTCTCATTGTCAAAAAAATATCTTCCTGTTATTTTGCCAAACATTTCTCTCCCTTTTTCCTGGACAGGGTAGATATATGTTTTTTTCTTTCAGGATTTGGTAGCTTATCAAGAAAACTGCAAGAAAGATTTATCCCTGATTGAGAGAAATAGCCAGAGTATCCTGCAGTGTGTGGCTTCGAGTGAAGTGTTACAGCATTTCCATCAGTCAACATTTCAGAAGAAAGTTACACAAGTTCAGATTACCTTTCAGGTAATTTTGTCATACGTTTTTCAAAAGTTTTGAAAACTAGTTCGTATACAGATGATCCATCCTACCATATCTCCATTTCATCACTCCATAGCTACTGTCATGGGGAGCACTCCTCTCTGGTATCGAGTTATTAATTAAGGATTTCTCTGAGTTAGGTAATAAATGGTCAGGGGACCAATGGTTATGTTTACCATGCAGCTATTCAGAGGTGAATAACAAAAATACAAAGCATGGAAGATGGAAAATTTTGGAAATTCTACTGTTGTTGGGCTTTGCATTTCCTCAGAAAATGCAGTGAATTGTAAATATAGAAAAAGATTTAAATATATATTTTCCTTTGTTAATGTAAAGATATGTACTTTGGGCTATAATTTCCCATATCTATAGAACGCTATGTTGTTATCAGTCATATTGATATTTTGGGGGCTATTCAGCCCCACTCTAGCGTGAAATACTAACAATTATTTTGGAGGCAGAACCAAACATATGGAAATCTATTAGATTTGTTTTCAGGCAATTATTGCTCAGTGTAAAGCTATCTAAAGTTAATTTTAAGGTACAGAAAATCTCCTATAATAAAGAGCAGTCTCTGAGCGGTGGACTTGTAAATTTATGCTGTATTTTATGGGTTGTATTTAAAGACCAGTGCAGTTTTATTTACAATTTATAAATTATTCTTTAAGTTTAGCTTATAGCAACAGAAGCTGACACAGTTGTAGCTTTGTAAATTTACCTTGTTAAGTATTATCCTCTTTATAGAAAGATTAATGGTGTTTTATCTCTTTATGTTAGAAAATAAACCTTTGAAACATGGCATAACCATACAAAATGTTTATCCAGTCTGAAAATATTTATGAATCTGGAAGCTGGCATTTTCTCACGTAAAGAATATGTTCCTATGATTTTACTATTATACACAATTTTTTAACAGGAAAATTTAAAAAGGTTTAGCAAGATATTTGAGAACTAGATTTGGTTAGTTCACTGGTGTGGTGGTTTAACCTTGGCTGGACCACAGACCTACAAAGCCACTCTGTCACTCCCCTATTCAGTAGCACAGGGAGGGGTGACATGTAGGATGGAAAAAAACAACCCCAAACTCAACAGTCAAGATAAAGACAGTTTAATCTAGCAAAAGCTAAAGACTGCATGTGAAGCAAAGCAAAAGTTTATGTTCTATTTCACATCAGCAGGCCATGTCCAGCCACTTACCTGGAAGCAGGGCTTCAGTGTGCATAGTGGTTGCTCCAGAAGACAAAAGCTGTAAAAAACCCCAAATGTCCCCTGCTTCCTCCCCTTATCTCTCAGCTTCTTATTGCTGAGCAGACATATGTTATGAAATTCTGTTGGTCAGTTTGAGTCAGCTGTCCTGACCACATCCTTTCCTAGGACCCCCCCACCTGCTGCTGAAAGAGTGAGCAGTATTTTGTGACTAAGGTTTTAAAACAAGTGGATTTTAAAGTAGCAGCTAAACCACAAAACTTTCTGTTTATCTTTGAAGTTGCTTTCTATATGGTTATTAATGTGGTAATTGTACAAAACTCCTACAGGTAGAAGACCTGTAACATGGAACTGATGGTCAAACCACCATCACTTAGAGTCACGGAGGAGGAGGTGTTATGCTGCTAAGAAAAATGCAATGGCAAGTTTTAGCTATACCAGGTGCCTTACATTTGAAAGCAGACTTTAGGAAATAAATGCAAGCACAGCAGATGTATTCTGAAGTTAGCAGGCATATCTATATTAAATAGCTACCCATTTTGTGTTTGAACGATGGATAACATAAGCTAATATAACTATTAAAAAATGGGAAAAAGGGAGCATGAAAAAGTAACACTGATCAAATGCAGTTTTTGTAAGATCATGGTAAAATCAGAGCACATAAAAATCAGTGAAAAAGTGATGGTTTATTTTCTTTGCTTGTATATCAGAATATGGTCAGGAAAGCTGCTGACTGGAGAAAAAATATAGAAGCAAATAGCCGCTTGATGAAGAAATTTGAGGAGTCTAGAGCAGAACTGGAGAAAGTAATACAGATTGCTAATTGTTGCTTAAAAGAAAAAGGAAACCCTGAAGAACTTCTCAAGAAACATAGTGTGAGTAACTTCTCTGACTTTCCTCGTGAAAATCTTTGAGTGCCTGACATACAAGTGAAAAGCCAAATGCATATTAAAATTGATGTGAATATCTTTCACATATAGAAGTTATACAGATAAGGTCAAACTAATGTTAAGATTTAAAACCAACAAAAAAAAAAAAAGGTATTCTTGTTAAAATACCACTGTATTGGCTGAGAAAAAAACATGTTTCTGGACTTTAAATAGATATAGTTCTTAGTTCAAATTTCAGTTCTCCAATGCAGCAGAATTAACTTTGACACATACAGAGCATGTTAGGGAATGTCATGTTGGGAGGTTACCTTATCAATAACCAGCTTCATTTTCTCACTTTTCAACTCAACTTCAGGAATTCTTTAACCAGTTGGATCAGAGAGTCCTAAATGCCTTTCTGAAAGCATGCGATGAACTTACTGACATCCTCCCAGAACAAGAGCAACATAGCCTGCAGGAAGCTGTGAGAAAACTCCACAGACAGTGGAAGGTTAGTGACAGTAAATGATTTCTCTGGAAATTATGTATTAACTTTGGAATGTTTTTGCATGACTTAAATATTTTGATTTCTCTGGAAATTATGTATTAACTTTGGAATGTTTTTGCATGACTTAAATATTTTTTAAAATTGAAATAAATAAATTTTAAAAGTTGTATTTGGCTTCCTGTATAAATGGAAAAAAATGAAAAGTATTTTACAATATTAGATACAGTTACCATCTTGAAAAAACCCTGTTAATTGATCCAGAAGTCAAGGAATAGGAGAAATTAATTCTGTAACATTAGTTTCTCCCTGTACATACAGCCATAATGATACTTTTGTTAGGACCATTCATTGGGAATAGGTGGTAGCTTTTCATACTTTATGCTGATGTTAGGTTATTATAGTTACTTTTCAAGTCTTAATAAAAAAAATTTGTAAGAGATCCCACAGTCAATTTAAATTGTGTTTTCTGCCAAAAACTTAACAGCTGAATGAACACTGCTCATAAATGTGAGATTTATTTTTCCCTGCTACACCATGTTGCAGGTCAAAGCTGGAGTGATGGATGAGTGATTTCTCACTGGCACACAAACAGGAACCTCTGGAAGCAGTAGTGAATATAGTTTCACTGTTTGCTTAATTATTTTATACAGGAAATATTTGTTATATCTTGCCAAGAATCAAGACGTGTCTGTAATGTGCATAATACATACATGCGTGGTCCCCCAAAAATATGATACCTTATCCTATATCTAAGAAGTATTGGTAACAGAGTTGTGGGTTTGGTTTTTTTTCTTACACAAATCTGAAAGAAACTCCATCTTTTCATATATATGCTTTATTTTCTATATTAGCTTTTTTTTAATAATTCATTTGTTGTAACTTCAAACTGAGGTAATGAGAGTAGTGTTTTATTTAATTGTCCCTGTGGGTGTGTAGGATCTTCAAACAGAAGCGCCATATCATTTGATTCACTTGAAGATTGAAATACAAAAAAGCAAGTTCCTGGTCACAGTGGAGGAATGCAAAGCTGAACTAGCTCGACAGAACAAGGTGTTATCAAGAGAAGGCAATGAAAGGATGATTGAGGAGCACATGGTATGAATTATATGCCACCATGTGGGCATTTACAGAAATACATTTCAATATCAATAGTAACCAGAAGCTCTGAGCAACACTTAAGCCTCTGAACACTCTGTGTACAGCTAAACCAGATCGACCCTTAGGGCCTTTAACAAAAGTAATTGTTTGAACTTGATACAGTTTTTAAAAAAATAGATATATGCTTTGGAATTTCCACAAGTTTGTATTTTTATTGAATTTTCTGTTTTGTCTCCTATCAGTTGTTCTTTGGTGACAAGGGATCTTACCACTTGTGTGAGAAAAGGCTACAGCGGATTGAAGAGCTGTGCCACAAGTTACCAGTTTCTGATCCAGTGAGGGCTACCTTGGAAAGCAGCCAACGAATCCTGAAGGACCTCAAATCCCAGATAGACAGCACATACATAAAGCTGACAGAGCATTCGGACACCTGGAAGGCCTATATGAGCAGGTGTCAGCTCAATTGCTAGCTGGGTCTCATAGAGCCTTATGTGTGGTCATAGATCAGTTCCATGTGAAGAATGAATCTGTGTTGTTAGCTTCAAGTAGAAAACTGTATGTAGTAATTCCACAAACTATGGGGGGTTTTGAGTGGATTTAAAAATATTTGGCTTAAATTTAAGACGTTATTGTTTGGTGGTGGCAATTTTTGTCTAACATTTTTCCTTGCTTTGAATTTCAGATTTTCTGAATTGGCAAATTCGATTTCATCAACGGAAAGAGAGCTAAAGAAGTTAAAAGAAAATGTCAATGATACTTCCAAATACAAGCAATGTAAAGCATCTGTAGGGGTGAGACCTTAGCTTGAATTCTAACAAAGCTATCATCATTGCCCCTGAGACTCTGGATAAAGTTATTCTGAAGTAGTGCAGCTGTTTTACTATGCAGATCATAGTAGCATTTTCTGATGCCTGGTATTCTTAAAAACATTTCCAGGAGAAAGTTTTACATGCAGCAAATTTTGGCAGAACTTTCTGCTTTTAATTACTTAGAGAATGGCAGAACTGTCTACTTGTATATTTAGAACTTCCAAAGAATAGAAGCAAATATAGTAAATACTTGTCCCTCAGCCTGCTGGATGCACAGTCAAAAGGACTGTGTGAAGAAAATCCAAAGTTTTAGTACTGGGGAGGTTTGGAAGGATCAATAATAAAAATTTTCTTTTATGATTGGGTAACAGGAGAGGCAAAGGCATTCTACCATTCACTTTTGCATTGGTGACTGCTAGCAGAAGTGGAAGAATAGTTCTGCTTTCGTTAGATTAACTTTAGGAAATAATTTATTGTCACATGGGTACTATATTGGCCCACATTTTTTTCTTTTTTTAATTTCACATACTAGGAGCAAAAATAGGGCTGTCACATAACTGCAGGAGTTTGTGTGAAAGTCATAAGCAGGTTATGAGGCTAACTGTGCAGAGAAATAATTAGGATGACCTTGATAAAGCAGATAGACCTTTAGCTTAATGGGTGTTTCTGCTCTAAAAACTCTGATTTACTCATGCAGTTTTGCTGCTGGCAATTTCTCATCAGGACTGGCACAAAGATAAATATGAACTACTGGGTGAAAAGATGGGGAAAGGAAATAATTAAATAAGAAAAAAAATACAAGGAAGTAAGCATTTACGATTTAAACGGTAACTAAGAAATTTGGTCAATATATGTAAAATATATATGGTATCTACCACCTGTGTATCTGTAGGTAAAAATATGAAGAAAAACTTCTGCACTACTGCTTATTAAAGAACAGTCAAATAAGTAGTAGTGAAGTAAAGTCTGTGGAAGAAATGCAAAAATCTAGCTGCTGACTGGAACAGAATCAGCCAGGGTATGAAGACAGAAAAATACTGCTTTTCTAGCATTTCAAGTTAACAGCAAAGTAGTCTGTTCACACTACTAGTCTTTGAACTGATGCCATGAATGTCACTTGTTAATATATTGTGTTTATCTGAAGAAAATACATTTTCATTCTTTCGCAGGAAATTAAGAAGCACGTTAACAAGCAAGGAGAAAATCACAGCTGGCTGAAGTCTAGACTTGCTGTTTTGACTGCATTATGTCCTGATTCAGAGGCCAGAAAGACAGAGGATGAGCTTTCTAAAGTTTCCAATGACTTCAAGGGACTCCTAGATTTGCTAGCTGAGGTACATTAGGAGGGGTGCAAGAACTCTCCATTGAGAGTGTAACATGAAAAAACAATTATGGCTTTGCAAGAATAAGTTCCTTGCTGTGTTTTTTTTAATTAAACTGCAAGTATTCAGTAATGAAAAACCTCATTTGTACTCCCTGGATAGCAAAGCCTTGAGAGGCAAAAACCACCAATATTGTTATAATGGATATTTTCCCTTTACGAGATTGGAAAGCATCATAGTAAAAGATTCTGGAATCAAAATGTCACTACTTTCAGAAACAAAATATATTTTTGTAAAATCAACTCTTGGTGAACATTGGTAAAACTGTTTTGTACATTAGCTGATGGGTATCAAATTTGGCTTTGACCTTCCTTTACATATCTTTTATGATGAAACAGAACTACTGTGAGGTAGTTAAATACATTAAGCATGTCTATCTTGCATTGAATTGGCAGCAGGAAGCAAATTCTCTGTGGTAACTACAGACCAGTCAGCCTCACTTCTATCCCAGGAAAGGTGATGAGACGACTTATCCTTGGTGCTGTCTCCAGGGACAAGACTAAGATGGCTGCTAGAAGCAGTCAGCATGGTTTTACCAAGGGAAAGTCATGTTTGACTGATCTAATGGCCTTTTATGAGGATATAACCAGGTGGATGGATGATGGTACGGCAGTGGATGTGGTTTTTCTGGATCTCAGTAAGGCATTTGACACTGTCTCCTACAGCATCCTCGTGGGCAAACTGAGGAAGTGTGGCCTGGAGGGTAGTGGGTGGACTGACAGCTGATTGAAGGGAAGAAGCCAGTGAGTTGTCATTAATGGGGCAGAGTCTGGCTGGAGGCCTGTAACTAGTGGAGTCCCTCAAGGGTTGGTACTGGGACCAGTACTGTTCAAAAAATTCATTGATGACCTGGATGAGGGAATAGAGTGCACAGTCAGCAAGTTTGCTGATGACACAAAGCTGGGAGGGGTCGCTGACACCAGAAGGTTGTGCTGTCATTCAACAGGATTTAGACAGGCTGGAGAGCTGGGCAGGGAGTAATTCAATGAGATTTAACAAGGGCAAGTGCAGGGTCTTGCATCTGGGGAGGAACAACCCCAGGTACCAGTATAGGATGGGGACTGGCCTGTTGGAGAGTAGTGCAGGTTAGAGGTACCTGGGGGTCCTGGTAGACAGCAGGATGACCATGAGCCAGCAGTGTGCCCTTGTGACCAAGAGAGCCAGTGGCATCCTGGGGTGTATTAGAAGGTGGATGACTAGTAGGTCAAGAGAGGTCCTTCTCTCCCCTTACTCTGCCCTGGTGAGACCGCACCTGGAAAATTATGTCCAGTTCTGGGTCCCTCAGTTCAAGAAGGATATAGAACTCCTTGAAAGAGTCCAGCACAGGGCCAACAAGATGAAGGGAGTGGAACACCTTCCTTATGAGGAAAGGCAGAGGGAGCTGAGTCTCTCTAGCTTGGAGGAGACTGAAGGGTGACATCATTAATGTTTATAAATGTTAAGGGTGAGTGTCAGGAGGACAGAGCCAGGCTCTTCTCAGTGATGGCCAGTAATAGGACAAGGGCCAATGGGTCCAAGCTGGAGCATAGGAAGGTCAATGTGAGTGTAAAGAAAAACTTTTTCACTGTGAGGGTGATGGAGCACTGGGACAGGCTGCTCAAGAGAAGTTGTGGAGTCTCCTTCTCTAGAGATGTTCAAGACCAATCTGAACACGTTTCTGTGCGACTTAATCTAGGTGATCCTCTTGGGTGGGGGGATTGGACTAGGTGATCTTTCAAGGTCCCTTCCAACTCCTGACATTCTGTGATTCTGTGATTAAAGTACTTTTGCTTTTTGTTTCTTCTAAGTCAGAACTAAGGGGTTCATAAAGGTAAAAAAGAAAATAAGAACTAGAATCTAAACTTGTTTTGAATCTAAAAGCGTAACCTAAATGGCACTTTTTACTGTATTCTAGAGATTGATAATTCTTAAAACTCTGAGTACTCTGCAGCTCAATAGACAGCTTGTTAATCAGATGTCTGAGACTGTTTAGACAAGGACTGATAACGAGTACTTCCAGAGTTCAGCAATGGGTTTTTTTTTATAGTAAAGACTAAACATTTATAAAACAGGAAAGAGAATGGCTTGAATCTGAATGATGTTCCAAAGACAATATGGACTGTAAAAGAAAAAAAGAAAAGGGAGGAAGAAAATAAGGAAGTTTCTTATTTTTAGAGTACTTTACGATTAAAACCTCATATCACAGGGCCTTTCTGAGGAACAGAGCCATTGCTAAGAATCAGCTACAACTAGTTAGCTGAAGCATGTGAAGAAAAACTTTCTGGTATATTGTACAGGTATATATTTTTAAAATTTATTTTTAATACAATTCTGCAAACTGAGACTGGATATTGCACCACATAGATAGCGCATTCCATAAAAACAGGATAAAGGGGCATTTTAATATGGTTTTGATTCACCAGTGAATTGGTCTAGAAGGTCCAAAAGGCAGCAAGGTTTTCTGTGAATTGAGTACCACAGGTATTTCAGAATCTGGGTCAGCTTGCAAGGGTGAGGCCAGTGTGTATTTTCTAAGTGGCTCTCACAGATAGCTTCTTACCATATGGCAGTGTAATAGGGAGTACGTCTGAATGAAGCAAAGGTGTCCTTGGTCACATTTTAAGACTACAGTCATTCTTCCAATGAATGGTTAAAGGTGTCTGTTAAGAATGCTGGAGACAAAAATGGTTTGAATTTAGACAAATTTCTATACTTAAAAAAAAATATTCCGAATATAAATGTGCCTTTAAAATATAGATGCACTTTTCAACATGAAATACTTAAAGTTATCCATAATTGTAGATTGAAAAGACATTAGGCACTGTTGGAGACTGTGTACAGTACAAAGAGGAAGTTAAATGTGCAATTGAAGAGCTAATCAACAACTCTAAAGAAGCGCAAGCAGAAGCTGAAAAGATCCTGGATACAGAAAGTTTATTACAAGCTCAGCAACTTCTACTTCATCACCAGGTAGGGCAATTGTTCATGTCCATAATCTTTTAGGTTTTGGGTTGGGTTTGGTTTTTTTTGGTTTTTTTTTAAGGTAAAATGTATGAAAATACTAAATTTTGTGTCCCTTCTTTCCATTTTTAACCATTTTAAAGTCTTGAGTGTCAGATTTTATTATGGTAAAATTGGCCTGGTACTCGTTTGGGAAATTTCTTGACTTCAACTTTGGTGTGGCCCTAATTCTGAATACTAGAGGGATGGTATACTTCTAGCATCACCTCTTCTGCTATGTAGCTACCACAGTAACAGGTTGGCCTTTGGTCTGTAGAACAGGAGGATATCATGCACTGACAATGCATTAAAACTTCTGCTGGCTACAGTAATAATAAATCACATGGTTTGCATACAGCACAAATCATGGATTTTAAGTCCAAATATATAGGAAATTAACTTTTGAGGCCTGTTCAAAGGTAAAAAGAATAGGAATGATTTACTGTAAGTATTTGGGCATTATATAAGAGCATTATATTAACATCTATTTTTGTACGGTCAGATGTATCTTACTGTCCATATACTACTGTGTCTTACTTGTGTCTTGTATTACTCTTTAGTGTAGGTTTATGTTTGTTCTTTCAATACTCTACATTCCTTATCACCTTGAGAGGTGGTAGAAATAGTTAACTTCTTGAGTTCTCAGACTCTTCTTTTCATATGGAGTCTGCTAAGGCAAATACTGACACTGACAAAGACCTGAAGGTGCTGAGACCAGAACTGAACCCAGAACTGTGTGCTTACCTAGCAAGACTGACAATGAGTCATACATGTTAGGGAAGGAGAAGGGATGTTTCTGATAAGGCAACAAAGCAAAATGCATCAAAGAAGGAAGGACTGTACAACTTGGCAGTCCCTTTACTGCTCTCTAATGAGAGCTGATTGCTTTAATTAATCTGAGATTCCAGCATGTGCCTCAAGTGCAGAGCAGACATGGATGTTTCCAGACAGACATGAGGACTATGTGGACCTGTGGCTACTGCTGCAGTTGTTCAACTGCACAACCACTGTTGTGCCTTCTGCTTTCTAAAATAGTGCTTGGGATAAATACTGCCGCTCTTTCTCTCCCATTTGTACCCCACAAAAGCTGCATGTGCTTTTTGGAACCCAAGGCACATACTCAATCGTTATGAGTCTCACAGTTATATTTGCCAGTTAATCCCTTTGTCTGATATTCTCATTACATACCCCTGCAAAAGCAGAAAGTGGTTTTGTTGTGCCAGTTTCCCAGTGGAGGTAGAAAGCCTTATCATTCCTATTGGATGAATCCTTTTAGCAAAGGACAAGGAGACTTCGTGCAAAGAGGCAAGATGTGCAACAGCAGATTTCCCAAGCTAAACGATTGCAAATTGAAGGTGGACTGCCCAGCACAATGCAGGAGGATTTACAGAAGTTGGAAGGAACATTGGAGAACATGCAGCAAACTATGGAGAAGCGTGAAGAGCAATTGCAGGTGAGTCTTTTGCAATCAGTAGAAATAACTGTGCTTTCTTCTTCCTTTTTTTTTGTTATTAAAAAAATCTTTTTTTTTTTTTGTTTAAATGTAAAATGTCTGAGGTCGCTTTCTCACCTCTGAATCTTGGTCTTTGGGTTTTTAATGATCAGCACACGGAAACTCCTTGAAGCAGCTAAAAACTTCTTATTTAATAAGGAAACAGCATTTTGCTTGGAAAGGTTTAAAAGTCCCAACTGTTCAGTCATAATAGATGTTCTGTGAGTTAACTTTTGGATGGGCTGTCTCCTCTGGTTGCTAAAGATGACATTGGCCTTTAATCGAGTCTTAATGCTGGATATTAGGTTAGCAACACCTCATGTTGTGCATATAATCCTCACAAATACTGTGAAATACATGCTGTCATCCTAAATTTAAAGAAGGGAAAAAAAAAGTCCGAATGACATAAAATGGATTGTTCAAGGTTGTATAACTAATCCCTGACTGAACTAGGATTAGAATTTATAGCTTCCTGTACCCATATGTGAGTTGTTCTTTACATCTTTCTAAGAATGGTAATCCTTCTCTCCAGAAATGTCTCAAGTGATCAAAAATATTTACTATGATGCAACCAAAGATGAAAAATATCTGTAGAGCTCAAATAACTTCTTAATATGAGAACTTACAATTGAAGCAATTTTTTTTTTTTTTTTTCAAGGGATCCCATATATAAAATTTTAACTTGGACCTGGTTTTATTTTAGAATCAAGAAAATGTTTATACTTTCATAGCTCTTCTGGCTGGTAGTTAAATGCTGTATGTTAAAATTTAAATTATAAAAAAAGAGTGAATAGTTCTCTATGTACGAGTTTCCTATCAGTAAGAATTTTTCTCTACCTTTTACTGTAATTTAACTCTTTATAGATCTTAAATTCTTTTAGGTACTTTTGACTACCTGTAGCCATATATGCATAAGCATCTGTATTCATTATTTCAAATTCCTTATATGACATTCAAATATAAGATTTAAATATTGCTGGCACCCTAGAGAACAGTGCATTTTACAGAGCACAGTATGAATCAATGAAAATTCAAGGGAATATTTTGCTTCTCTTGGGTTCAGAACAGTTTGATGTGTAGAGCAGACAGCATTTCAGGAGAAATTGTATGTTGGGTCATTCTCTTTTTTCCCTCTTCAGTAACTCATGTTTAAATTCTTATTTTCTCCCCTTCGATCTTTGTCTTTATGTTCCTGTTTTGGGTTTGTTTGGTTTTTGTAGGTCACAATAAATAAATGGGAGCAGTTTGAACGGGACAAAGAAACAGTAGTAAAATATCTCAATCAAGCAAGCTCTGCACTTGAACGTATCTTAAACTTCAGCAGTTTAGAGAGCCTCTCCTCAGAACTGGACCAGACAAAGGTATTCACGGTGTGAAATGCAGGAACTGAGATACCCTTCTGCCTTGCTTGTTATGTAGGAGTGCATTGCCTTCAGGCTGTGCCTGGCTTCCTGGGGGCACAAACTGTGCATGCAGATTAGAGATTGCATAAACTGTTTATAGAGGAAAAAAGTTCTTTTATGAAAAGATAATGAAGGACACTCAAACCCTGCATCTGAAGCACATGGATTGAATGTAAAATGATTTTGAGGACCTCCCATTTTATGCTCAGTTATCATTTATACTAGTATGCTAAAGAGTGTCACACACTAACATATCAACATCAGTAATGTGCTCTCTGGCAAAGTTATGTGGCCAGTGCCCACTAGCACTCTTTGAGCCCTGAGGGGAATAAGGAGACATTTCTACTGTTTGGACATAAGCCATTTACCCTTAGGAACACAGCATTATCCCAGCCCATTCTGTTTACTAATAGAGAAGTAATGGTTGTGTTTTGCTTTCCAAAGTACCATACTTTTCAAAGTGTTTTTACCATCATATTAAATCATACATATCTTGGTTATGCTCAGCATCTGTTGTTCTGGTGTATGGGTTTACCATTTGTGACAGAAAAGAGTTATTAAAGAGATATTACAAACCACAGGATACTGCAAAATCCAGTTTGTAAAGAGTAGGATCTAAAGATTAAATAAATATGCATGAGATTAAAACCAAAACATGCATATAATGAAAATTTTAAAACTATTCATATAATCTTTGAAAATTCAAAAATGCATTTCTTGAAGAGCTATAGAAGCAGTTTTGATTGGTTGAGTTAAAGTTAAAAACTTTTGAACATATATTTTCCCGTTAAATTGTATTCATTAGTTTGCTCAAACAACCAGTTCTTAAACTTGAAAATAACTTTCTTCAAACATTGCTTTTATGTATTTACACATTTTCAAAATCTACACATAGGACACAGATATTTTTCTAACCAGGAACATTGAGAACAAATATTTTTCTGTGGAAATATATGAAACTGTTTATGGTTGTATTAATATGTCTTGCATCCTTACAGGAACTTTCTAAGCAGACTGAAGCAATGGCAGTGCAGGCTGAGAATTTGGTGAAGAATTCTTCTGAGATACAGCTTGGTTCAAAGAACAAGCAGTCTCTTCAACAGCAGGCAAAATCAATCCAAGAACAAGTGAAAAAAGTGGAAGTTACTCTTGAAGAAGAGTATGTTCTTAACAAGTCCTAATATTCTCCACTATAAAATTGTACCAGATTTCTAGAATACCTTGTCAGCAGTTTGTGTTGTCTCATCAGCTCAGTCACTTGCAGCTTGCCATGGCGTACTAACCAGGTTATAGTACTAAATATGTCAAAACAGTGTGTGCAAATAAACAAAGTTTTTGTTTACTAATACATAGTTTATAAAACCACTGTTAGTTACATTTAAACTGTCTTTTATCTTTAAAGCCCCAGTCTTTTGAAGGGATAGTTAAACTCATTCTTGAGGTACTAGACTGAGACAGAAAAATCTGAGTTCAAGTGTGAAATCAGCACACATAATACATTTGCCTCGGTTGTCAGTATTTGACCTTCTCCATAGGAATGTCTAGAAGTGCCTTCACCTTAGCTGAAAGTCCAGATTTTATTTCATGGACAGTATCAAAAGCTGCTTCTGTTGCAGAAAATAAGAAAGGCCAAATTTTGTTTTAAAATTGAGAGTTCAATCTCCAAGAAAAAGTCCAGTAAATATTTGTAGCTTTTTGTATTTGTAAAAATCATATCCCTTTTCTCAAGTGAGTAACTCAGTTATTGAACTCAAGCTACTTAACTGCAACTTCAGTTGCTACTCACGTTTTATTTAGTTTACTAATTTAATTCAAGCACATAAATGTATTTTTGCATACATTAGAACTGATGCAGAAGACATGGATGTGCTGATTCCATGTTGTCTTACTGGAATTCTACTGTGTAGAATAATTTGATGTGTAAATTCAAGCAGGTATCACTGCCTCCATCTGAATAGGAGTGAAGGGTAATGCCAACATTCCTAGATTTTTTTCCCCCTATTGACTTTGTCTTGATAATCTGACTTGAATTTGGTGCCATTTCCTTCCCAATGTAAAAGAACAATAGTAAAACAGAATAACCTCTGCAGCAGATGTAACTTTCTGATTATTGGTGGTCTAATTTTTTATATAACACTTTTTCCAATATGAAATATTACACTGATTTGCAATCAAATTCAACCATATCTTACTGAATGCTTCATGTCATGCATCATATTCTCCAATAGTAGAAAGAAAATTAGTGTGACTTTTTCAAGAAATCGATCCTTCCAACAATGAATGTTCACTTTTTTAAGTCACCTATTTAAAATGAAAGCCATCATTGATGACCCTTACAATGTAGATATGAAATAGGTTTTAGTTGAATGTATGGATTGTACAGAATGCCTGTGGTACTGTGACAGATAAAAAATAAATCCCTTCTACAAAGCATGCAAATAAATACAACTCTCCGTAGTTTATGGAAGATAGATAACAGTTTGTTTGTTGTCACTCGTGTCATCAATAAAAATATTGGCCGAGTAATTTAGAGTGAAAGTATTCCAAACATGTATGGCACATACTATGCCAATGAATGGGAGAGGGAAATAGAAGCTTGAGCAAGTCTCCGTAGTCAGTTACAGAGCAAACTTAGTAGACCTGTTTTCCAAGAAGATGGTGCGTAATTGTGTAGTGTGTTTGGGACTATACAGTCTGTGGCTTTTTTACAACTGTAAGGAAAGCATATGCAAGGGCAAAGGATTTTCAGCTGTTGTGCCACTGATTTGGTCCCTTGATTCTGATTTCTAGTTGTATTTTCTTGGGCCTGGACATGTGAGATATTTTTGCACTTTATTTTCCTGCAAATAACTTGAATTTGAATGCACTCTTACCAGTAAATGGCTGTTGACATTACTAACATTTTTCCATTTTAAAAGTAAAAAAGAAAAAATAAAAATGCCATTTTTTTTTTTTTTACATTTGTAGACTAGATCAGTTCTTAAAGCTTCCTCTAACTTTAATGAGGGGAAAAAAGAAAAAAAAAACTTTTAACATGGAATGGTTTATAAGGCTATATTTAAAAGGAAAATGTATTTTTTAATTTTGTAATATTAAAGCTTTTCTGATGAAATTTCAATATTTTCAGAGAAATAGAAAATGCATGTTTTGCAAGGTGTGTGTAGGGCCTACATTAGCACTGGTTTCTTTATGATTACATCAAAGGAGCAGAAACTTGTATACTGGAAGCTAATGCTGTTGGAATTTATAAGAGCCTCAGACTTTTTACCTGTTACAAAAAAGGGTGCTTTGTTTGCTATCCAATATACACATGAATTGGTCATAACCTGTCTCTGTTTAACATACCTATAATCTATGTTTTAATGAACATGAATCTATTAACTTTGAGGCAGTTGGGTCATATCTGTTTTGGTTCTTTAGTTTGATACGAAATCATTGCCTCACAAAACACAAGCTTCCTATAAGATGAGCAGATTGCTGTTATAGAAAAACTATATTAATAAAGCGGTCAAGCACTGGTGAAAATATGTACATCCACACTACACTGGTTTTAATCATTCAGTTCTAGCAACTAAATGAATATCATCTATGCACTCAGTTATCTCATTTTTAAAATATCTGATAAAATTCTAATTCCATAGAATTTAATAGAAATCAGATTTATGTTACTTTCTCTTCTTGGTATGATGAGATTCCTGATGTACAGCTGATGAATGCAGGTGTACTCTGTTTCACCTCTCAGTGTCTCCACTGTGACTAATACAATTGTTTGAATTTACGTGCACAAATTGGTCCTCTAAACTCATGAGTTTTTAAAATGACCCTCCTGTAGCTTGAATAAATTACATTTTTATTCTAGCAAGAGTATGGGCAGCTTCATTATATTAAACTGTTTATTCTTTCTAATTAATTTGGTTAATTTTAGTATTAAAAGCATGGAAATGTTGAAAAACAAGTGGGATCATTTTGGCAGTAATTTTGAAGCTCTGTCCATCTGGATAGCTGAACAAGAAAAAGAACTGGAAACTTTGGAAACATCATCATCTCCTTTGGACATACAGATCAGCCAAATCAAGGTGATTGGTTCTTGTTATGCTTAGCCTTAAAAATCTATTTATGTCATTTTGCTAGAGGCCAAATGGGAGAAGGGACATTTCACATGTTTCAGAACTACCGTGATGTAATGTTGGCACGGTCTGTGTGCAAATATACCTAGCAGTAAGGTTTTACGTAAACTAAAAGAAAATTCATACAGGCTGCCTTCTCAGTGTTAACTTTACATATATGGAGCCTTTTACCAGTCTATGTATGGTTGAAAATATTATTTAATTTATACTCCTTATTTTCTGAGTAATCTCAACTGGTGAACAAAATTGCTGCATAAATACAAGGTGTATAATGCTTTTTTTTAAATTTAAAAACATACATCAGCTAGTGCGTATTGAACTTGATATTAATCTTGCAAGCTAGAGTTATAACTTTGTTTATGTATCTTTTATGCTGAAACAATAAAGAAGCTATTGCTTTTGGTAGCTTGCCAACCTACCTAGCATTTATTGCTATTATATTTGCACTGTCTTAAATTCGGTGTACGTTCCTGTAGACACATAGTTTAGTTTCCTACTGCTGAGGTGCATATTGTCTCCACTCATTGCATTTCAAGGGCTGATTTCATATCCTCCCACAAAAGAAAACATACCTGTTCAGAAACTGCATGTTTCTGAGGGGATAGAGTGTTTCAATATGCACTGAACGCTGCCAATTCCTTTATTTTCTGACCTCCTTGCTCTTCAGAAAGTGCACAGGTGTGCGGCTGCTTGCGGTCATGGACCAGATTGACCCTAAATCCTTCCAGATCCAATAAAGCATTTGTTTCATGTGATAGAGACAGTTTGTCAACAGATTTTCCTGTTCTTAATTTGATCACAAGTTGATGTGCAGCAAATAAATAAAATCTCTTGATTTCGTCACTGAAGAATAAAACCATGCTTGCATTCTTGCTTCATCACCACTGAAATTCAAATACAGTTTCCTTGTGAAACAACATAAGTGCATTTATTCTGCCGGCATAAGCGGTCATGTAGCCGCACTTTTCAGTAGTTACTAGATATAATTTTAAGACAGAAAGTAATTGCATCAAATGATACTAATATTTCCTTACAACATGACAACAGCTCTTGTCTGTCTAAATGGAGCCTAGTTAACCACTGCTGGTCTATTCAACACAATGTTACAGAAACTCTGTTCCTTGCTTTATATGCAGATAAACAGTAATTTTTTTACACTGCATTTCAAGTTTTTGAAAATGGCAGCGTATGCTTTCTTCAGTTAAACACCATATGACAGGAAAAAAATTTGCTAAGCAGTTAATTTTTATAAACACCTGAGTGAAAAGACATAAAGCAGAGAAAATCTTCCAGCTAGAGCCTGAGGTACTTCCCTGTAATTCAGGTGAACATGCCAGCTTTATGGGCTGTGATATGTAAAAAGTCATCAGACCTCCAACACGTGGACATAGCTGGAAGTCTTCAGCAGCATTGATTTCTGCATGATTTTGAAAGATGTGTTATGTTTTGTTGTGATTTTTCAGATTAATTAGACTGTGTCACAACACTGCTCAGTATACTTAGTTCATAATTTCATTTTGGTAAGGAACATTGGGGTATGAGGCAACTACAGCCCTCAAAAAGGGTGTAGTCTCTGATGTCTTTGACTGTCCAGATAAAGAAAATGGGGTCAGCTGAATGTGATTATCATACACAGTGGTAATAATCTAATTTTGGTGACAATGATTGCAAAACCCTGATGACTTCAGCAGAGCCAGATTTTCACCTACGCATTTCTCCAAAATTCCTGGCGGACAACATGACAGTTATCACAATTAGTTACCATTGGTGGCAGACTCAGTGAGAGTTTTGAAGGCCTCAATTATCCACCTTCTTTTATGTAACTGAGTGAATTTAACAGAATAGTGTGGGAGTAAAAAAGTGCTGCCTCATTTGTATCTGCTGCATTGTTAGATAATTTCAGCCTCAGGGCCGCAAATCTGGTTTTTCCTCAGCACCATATTCTCATGCAAAAACCTTATTTTATAATCCAAATTAATTCAGAATATATCGCATAAAGAGACACTATTAATGCTTACAGCATGACAGTTTTTTCTGTGCTGTCACCTTGCTAATTCTAGACCCTAAATGTGGCAGTAAGCAGCTCCTGAGCTTTATACTGGCAAGAAGGTACCATATTTTGTTACACTTACAGCAGGAGGTGGACAGTTTCTGTACTTTCGAGACTGCATTTTCATTAAAGTTTTTGGTTGCTGTCATATACATATGTCTCTTAACATTTTTATACCTGAGAACGCTATTGCCCATTTTAATGTCTCTCTCTTGGCTCTTTCAGTTGGCTATGAATGAGTGGGTTGGTTCTTTTTTTTAACTTTTGAGTAAAGCTCCATCAACATACTCCATTGGCAGAAGTCAAAATAATTTTGTTGTGGAAAAAATTAATCTTATTTCTAAGTGCATAGATGCTTACTGAATAAAGCCACTGAATATGAAACACCATAAATTTCTGTCCTGGATGTTGTAGCTTTCAGGTTTGCCTCTAATTTGCAATCAAACTAAGTGCAAAACAATAAGACACTGGCTGTCATGCAGCTGATGAAATATAAAGTCAGTGCTAGTTTGTCTTTATCCATTTACTAATTGACACAGAAGACAGCTAAAAAGTACCAAAGGCCATTATCACTCCTACCTCATCATCTAATTTAATTTATTCATTGCTATACAATAGAATTTTAAATTAGAAAGTGGAAAGTATCTCTATTTAGTTTAGAATCATAGCATGTTTTATTTTTTAAGTGTTTAAAAATTTATTAAACACAAGTAATCAATTGTCGGGGTGAAGCTCCTTAATGTTATTTTCAGTTATAAGCTTATTTTCTTTTATCTTGTATTTATTTTGAATCTTTAAGTGAATTGTGTATTATTTTCTGTGAGCAAGAGATGCTAAAGTATCAACCATCTCATCTTCTTATGAACATATGCACCTCAAGCAATTATAATTTCTCTTCATAGACACTGTTTTTAGGGCAGGCTGTTTTCTAAGCCTTTCCCAGTACTAATTTCAGAAAAAAAGAGGAAATTACAGAGCATGTTAAGGACTTTTATAATGAGTTATTTCAAATGGTCAATGAATTCTCCTCTGATTTACTTTTTCAATTTGGAATATTAGTAGTTCAGTTAAGAGAATGAAGAATATATTGTTCTTAGAACTAAAAAGCTGTTATGCTTCTTTATTTACTATTACTTTACATTTTAGGTTATTAATAAAGAAATAGATGGTAAAATAACCGGAATCTCAACATTAGAAGAGGAAGCCAAGTCTTTCTCACAGTTTGTTACCTCTGGAGAATGTGCACATATTAAAGCTAAACTGACTCAGGTCAAAAGGTATTGGGAAGAGCTAAGAGATCACGCACAAAGACTGGAAGGAACAATCACAGGGAATGCGTCAGCACAGCAGAAATATGAAGAAAGTCTTAAACAGGTAGACAATGCAAAATCTAATGGATTGTTGACAGCAATTTATAGAGTTAGTCTTTATTTTTCCAAAATTGAATGTAAAATATGTATTATAATAGACTAGACTAGAATATATGAATAGACTTGTAATTGCAAGACCCCTATACTTAAATTTGTGCCTTGAATTATTTAAGAGACAGGTTCAGGAAGGCATTAAAATAGGCAAATTTTTAAAAATTATTCTGTCTGTCAGAATACCCAAGTGATTCTCCTGGATAGTGCACTAATTATCTACATCCATACTTATACATGCTTTAAAGTCTGTCTTGAGTGGTAAGTAGGTCGTAGGTAAGATAAATATTATTTTTCCCAGGCACAGTTATCATCTTTTAACTTCAAAGCATCTTTTAACTTCAAAAGTCCATCAGCACTGCAGAAGCTTAGAATATAATATTCTCTTAGCAGTAAATGTTTAAAAGATGTTATTAAAAGCATTCTTTATGTATTTCCTGCTGGTTTTAGCACTTCTGGTTTGCCTTTTCTTCATAGGTGCAGCAGGCAGTGTCTGAATTTGAAGCTAAGCTAGCTGAGCCTCTCACATCTTGCTCTTCAGCAGCAGCAACGTACACAGCCCTTCAGGATTGCACGGTGAGCATGTGGCCAGTGATTCCTGCTACCAAGGAAGCGGTGTCGTACTGATCTCCTCACAGAAACACCAATTACCCCCCAACCAGGGCTGCCTGAACCCACACAGCTCAGGGTTGGGGGCAGGAGGAGGCATAGGCTGCCTGTTGGGGTATTTGGATATTTGTTTCAGTCGATTACAAGAGGAAAACAAACATTGAACTGGTATTCAGATTACAAAAATCCCAAATCTTAGTGAATTTGGTGTAGCATTTTTGTCTGAATCTATAAGTTTGCAAGTGTTCTTCCTACAACAATCATTATCTTCCTTTCTAGGAAATATTTTTAAAGCTTATAGTTATATCACAATTATCTTGCAGTAATACACATAAAATTTCTTTTCAACTCTAATGATAACTGCTTGCAAAGGCTACTTGCAAGGAAGACCTGGTTTGTCTGTCTGCTTTAGCTAATGCTACATGAAGCTCACAGTAACCGTTCCATACTCTGCCATGTCATGACATGTTTGTCAGTCCTCAAGCATTGTAGTTCAGTTTTGTATTTAATGTATGTGTACAAGTTAAAGCACTTCTTAGACAGAAATTAGGGAAGTTGGAACTTTGTCATACGTAATCATGCTGTCACATGCCTGATCAGAAAATCTAACCCTTCTATTGCTGACAGTTTTCTCTCTAGATCTACTATGAAGAAAGACTGTCTGCACCACAAGTTTGTTTATTGAGATGCTTGGGGCATGTATCTAAGATAGATCTGAGTTAAACTTAAGCTATGCAGTGACTTCATGATCTGGTGGATGTAGCATTCCTTCAGACTTTGAGTAGAAATACATAATTTTTCCCATGATTGTTTCTGTAGCTCTGTTTACGTATGCAACCTCTTTCTTTTACATGTTCTTTAGGACCTTTGTCATACTGTGGAAAAACTGAGCAACACTCTGGCCTCTCTCTCAGCCTGTGCCCGAAAGGTGGCCAAGAGAGAAAAAGCTGCTCAGGAGGTTGCAGCATTACAACAGAAATATGAAAAGGTGCTAAGAACTGCTAAAGAGAAACAGACCTTATTGGAGACTCTTCTGGCTCAGTGGCAGAAGTGAGTAGTAGACTCTCATGTCTGCTGTGAGGAACACAGAGACATTTCCTGTGGTCAGTATGTGAGACCGAGGGGACACCTTGAGTTAGTAACTTTATGTTATGATTTTTGTTAGGCAGGAGAAGGAGCTATCTACCTTCCTGACCTGGTTGGAGGGGTGTGAAGCTACAGCCAGGCCTTCAGAACAGTATATCTCTGCTGACAGAGTTAAATTGGAAAGTGATCTGCAGTTGCTGCAGGTATGTTTCACATGAAAGATTGTCCCCTGGTTTGTTTCCTAGGGGTGTACTACATTATCACTGCAGTCATTTATCAGAGGCAAGAACAAGACAGGAGGAGTGCTTTTTGCAAATATACTCTATCACAAGAAAATTAATGCCCTGATGTATTCCATTATCTGTCAAGGAAGGACATCGGCTTTCTTGCCAGAGGATCCTTTCTCAAAATACCTTTTTTAGATAATGCTACTTTCCTTTTTTTCACATGTGAGGAAAGTTTCTCAGATAACAAAATGCTCAAAGGTTTTGAATTCACAATGAAAGTCTGATTTTCTTTTACTAAACACAAGACTTTAAGATTAATTTGGTTTTAGGTTAATATCAAGCAGTTAGCTAAATGTAACACCCTTTACACCCTCTATGAAGCCAGTGGATCCATAATTTCTGTTTTACATATTACTCAAGAGGAGGAGAACTCCTCTTGGAGAATAAACTTGAGTTTATTCTGTGTGTTTGTTTTTGCCAGTTTGTAACATTTCTTTACAGTTCTATTGCTGTGCACAAAGTATCAAAACTTAATCCCGATTTTAGCTACTTCCATCATACAGTAGAGCTCTGTGGAAAGGTTTCAACTTTGTCCTAAAGGAGAAAATAAAAACAGTTTTGATGAATACTTACTGATTTGCAACTGCAGATTGAGCTGTCTGAGAGGTGTTAAATACCTGCTTGTCCTAATAGACCTCAACTCCTCCAAGGATTTGACTCCATTCATTTGTCTCAAAGGAGTGTACTAGAAATCCCTAACTGGTTTTTTGATTGTATTTGTTATTCCTCATAATATGATGCCATATTTAGTCTGAAGGCTGTACATTCCAATTTTTTCCCCAGGATTTGCGAGCAGATATTGAGTCACGTGCTTCAGTCTATTCAAGCCTATTACAGTTAAACGAGTTGCTGTTCCAAACAGCTTCCAAACAGTGTGTGAAAACAATAAAAGACAAGTTTGAAGAGATGGATGAGAGGTGGAAAGCTTTACCACAAACTGTAGACAAAAGGTTTGTGCTTCAGAACTTTTTTGAATGTTAAATGAGATTACCCAATGTCCAGATAAGGAATCCCAATCCTTAAATAGATTTTTACAGTATTAGCATTAGGAAAACACAGGTTTAATGTTCATATTGAACCATGAGCTCCCCAGAATGGGGTGTGGGGAAGCCCACAGATTTTTCATGCAATCCTTTTGGTTTAACGTTTCTCTATTTTTTTGATAAAAAGTTCTGTCTGAAAATTGTGGGGTGGGAAATGAGGATAATGCATTTCCTTGGTCGCCCTTGCCCAAGTAATACTAAGTTCATCCCTAAATCTGTTATACCTGCTCTATGTTTTCTCAGTTATATGCTTTATCTGGTACAATGCCTCACTAATCTCTTTTCAAACACACTTTGAAGTTTTCCTTTACCATAGATATGTAAATGCTCAGTCAGGCTGCTGGCTCACGACAGGCTCAGGAACACTGCCTACTTTTTTGAAACTGTATGTCCTCCTATATTTAGATTTCCATTGTTTTTGGTGATGAATATATATTTTTTACTGTTTGTAAAGGAGCTTAAATAATAGACTCTAATCAATGACATCATATTGTAGGTCCTTTATCAATTTGATTGTTCTACAATATAATGTTCTTATAAATAGCATTTCACATTGAAAGTTACGTGGAGAAATTTCTAAGGGAAACAGAAAGGAAAATGACAGGGGCCTTTTTAAGATGAATGTTCAGAAGCTGTGTTCTGCTAGGTTGCTATGTACTCCTCTGGGCACATTCCTCATTTGAATTGCGTTCCTCTGAGCGGACTTGATCCTCACTTACTTCAGTGAAATTTGAATACACAGTTACTCACCCCCAGCATAAATTCAGGAGACTCTGACCTTACGTGCAGTGTTGCCTCTAGGGAAAATAGAATTGCTATGTCTGTGATTTAGCTTTGCTGGGACTACTCCTATGAAGAAAAGTTGAGGAACGTACCTTGATTGTTTGGGACACTTGTAACAGTTGATATGAAATAAAACGGTGGAAACAGAAAAGACCCAATCTTCATGCTTTGAAGTGTTTTGAGTGTATTCCCCACTTAAGAAATCCACGTGGCAGTCAACATTTTTGTAATAGAAATTTACATTTCCTTCTTTCCTTCCACCTGGGTTTGATTTTTAGACAAGGGGCAATGGGTCCCAGCTGGAGCATAGGAAGTTACATCTGAACATAAGGAAGAATTTTTCACCATGAGGGTGACAGATCACTGGAAGAGGCTGCCCAGAGGTGTTGTGAAGTCTCCTCTGGAGACATTCAAGACCAATCTGGACATGTTCCTCTGTGATTTAATCTAGGTGATCCTACTCAGGCAGGGGGATTAGACTAGATGATCTTTCAAGGTCCCTTCCAATTCCTGACATTCTGTGATTCTGTGATTTTAATGCTGTCCAATCAGCTGTGCTTTTGATTATGGGAAGTGATTACTTTACACGAAGTGCTTTCATATTTACATCTGACATCCTATAGGATCAACTTCCTTCAATCTCTTGTTGCTGAGCATGGGAAGTTTGATGAGCTCCTGCTCAGGTTTTCAGACTGGATTAAGCAGTTTCTTGCTGAACTACAAGCCACTTCAGAGATAAACACAGCTGATCAACAACTAGCTGCATCTCACAATAAGGTAAACTTTTGGATGTAAATATTAAAGACAGATAAATTTTACGGTGCATTCAGCTAAATATTTGTCTAAAACTAGCATGAGTTCATTAATTTGTTTGAAAACTGATGTGCTGTTGCAGTGGCATACAGTTTTCTGTTAGATGATGAGTTTAAAGCCGAATTGTAACACCAAACTGCTCACTGAAAACCCCTCAGTAGTACTTGTTTTGCTCATAAGTTCAGTAGTAAAATGTTTTTCTGGTCTTTTGATTAGAAGAAGAAACCTATCCCTTATTTCTGTCTTTCCTATAGAACCACTTGATGGAAGTCGAAAGTAAGAATACACAGTTACAAAGTCTGAAGGAGCATGTAGATAAATTATGTTCTTTCTGCTGCCCAGAGGACCAACAGACATTGCAGGGGAAGACTGAAGATTGCTTTCAGATCTTCCAGGAGGCAAGCCAAATAATTTCCCAAAGAAAAGAGGCTTTGGATCAGCTGCAGGTGTTCGTGGAACTCCATAGTGCTGCATCAGGAGTGCTCCACCAGCTGAGGCAGACAGTGGAGAAAACAGGAAACATGGATAAAGCTAAATCTGAATTACTGGAGAAGGAACTCAATGAAGTTGTTCAAGATCTTAATAAGCTGGAATCTGTTGCTATCAGTTTGGACAGTTCCTTGACTAAGGCCCAGTATCATCTAAAACACAGCACTACTGAGCAAAGGACCTCCTGCAGGGCTGTAGTGGATAACCTCTGCTCAGAACTGGAGGCAGTTCAAAACCTGCTGGGAACTAAACAGAGTGAGGCAGAAGCTCTTGGAGCTTTGCGAAGATCTTTCATGGAACGTAAAGAACAGCTGCTGAAAAGTATTGAAGATACTGAGGAAAAGGCTGACAAGGAAGGCCTGAAGGAGGCAACACTACAAGCCCTTCAGCAAAGGTAAAAACAGTATTATTAATCTTATAGCTGTATAAGATTATATACAGCTATATAAGATTCAGATATAGCTGTATATCCGAAAAAAATCCCATTCTGAGCCAAATTGTAACAGAAAAAAACAATCTAGGGAATTCTTTCTTTTCTGAAAAAATATTGTATAAAATGTTAGAAAAAAGGATCTTTATTCACAATAACTCTATCAGCAACTTTTGTATTCTTCCTTTCTCCTCTTTTTTCTTGAAAAAAAGTAAAGATAATTAAATTTGAAACTTGCCTTTTAACTTGCAGATTTAGGATCTTTAACCAGTTAGATGAAGAACTGAATTCTCATCAGCATGAACTCCAGTGGCTCATGGACAAAGGAAAACAAATAGCCCAAAAAGATATTACATTTGCTCCTGAGATTGACAAAGAGACAAATTGCTTAGGATCTCTGTGGGAGGACACCAAGAAAGTTATACGTGAAAAGTAAGTAGATCTTAGACACAGGAAGAGAAAGGAGAGGATTCTTTTAGTGAATAAAAGAAACCCAGGTATTTAAATTGAATACCTTCTTGCCATTATAACTCAAATAAAAATCAGTCTTTTTATGTTAAATACAGAGTAGAAGATAAAACCCAGTATAAACCAGGATATATGTCAGTTGTAATTATACTGTTAATAAAGCCACAGATAAGTCCTCAGTAAAGTACTTATACTAGGCTTTTAGTTGTATGTTATTGTTTACTCTCCTGAAAGATAAGAAAGGTCAGCCTGACCTCGGTGCCGG
>VXBZ01004547.1:10551-47849 GCA_013399135.1 Heliornis fulica | reverse complement strand
CTAGACACATTCCTGTGTGATTTAATATAGGTGATCCTGCTCAGGCAGGGGAGTGTGACTAAATGATCTTTCCCATCTAACTCCTGGCATTCTGTGATTCTGTGATTCTGTGATGCTGGTTTTGGCTGGGATTGAGTTAGTTTTCTTCATATTAGGTACACTCTGGATTTGTGCTGAAAACAATGTGGGTAACACAGTGATGATTTACTTACTGCTGAGCAGTGCATACACAGAGCCAAGGCCTTTTCTTCACCTCACACCATCCCACCAGCTGGTGTGCACAAGAATTTGGGAGGGGACACATCTGACAAAAGAGTTAGTCAATACCGCATAAGATCATGTTCAGGCTATGAAGCCAGGACAAAAGAAGAAAGGGAGATTTTCAGAGTAATGGAATCTCTTCTCCCAAGTCACCATTATGTGTGATGGAGCCCTGCCTTCCCAGGGATGGCTGAACACCTGCCTGCCCTGCTATATTGAATCTTACATACTGAGTCAAAAGGAAGTTTCAGAAGGAGTATCAAGATTTTGGGTTGTGTGATGAAGTATAAAATTTACAAATCAAGGCAGTGTAACTGCATAATTCTTGTGGGATTGGGCGAGTTCAGTGAAAATGAGCATGGATTCTGCTGGGGCTTTTTTATGGAAGACACTGTAAGAGGCATAACTCTGAAATGCACAATGATTTCAAGACACTGTCAACTTAAAGTTATTCTGCATAGTCTGGTGCATAACTGTTTGAACTTCCTTAGACCTTGGACATCTAATTTCCACACAAGGCACACTAAATGAAAGAGTATGCTTAACAAGCATAAATAAACCCAATCTTTCAAGAGAAAGGGTCTCAGAAAATTTCTGTAAAGCTTTCCTGTATTGCTTTCCTGCAGTAGAACATCAGGAAAATATTGAAAGAAATTGAAGACAGCTATGAGAATAATTGACATTTATCATATGTGGATCATTGTCCCAAAGGGAATCATAAAGTCATAGCCATTTGGGAAATTCTGAGTCAGAATGAAAATCTATTAGTTGAAGCTTACTTGAAGAAACTGTAAAATGAATGAAATTAAAGACTCTACAACAAAGCACCTTTTAACTGATTTACTTCAAATAATTTGGATATGAGAAATAGAAGAGAGATGTGCTGGAATGAGGATGTAGGAAGAAATAATGAGGGAAGAAGAAAGTTTGAGATAAAACAATTTAAATCCAAAATATAAAAGAAGTATAGATAACTAGGAAGTAGAAAGGTTTCTTCAATCCTTTAAAAAGAAAGATAATATTAGAAAAAAAAGATGGAGAAATCAAGAGTAGGAAACTATACATAAAAGGATTTCAATGTACTTTGAAAAGAAATAAAAAACATATATAGAACAATATAAAAAAATTTAAAGGAGTTAGGAAAAAATAATAACGTGTTGAAATCAAGCCACTTGGACAAAAACAGAGAAAACTGAAGTTTTGTATTTTATTGTCCTGACTAGAGCAAAGGATTTGTTTTCCTCAAGACACAGCAACAAATATTGAGAAATGATCTCTAATATCCTCTAATCTTTACATGCTGAGATTGTCTCAGAAGAAAATTTATTACAACTTAACAATAACTAGTAAACTAAATTAGATTTTCACTACAAGTAAATTAAAAGGATAGTAGTTTTTATATTTAGTGATATATCTTCTAACCGGGATTAGGAGACTTTGTTTATATTCTTTTGCTAATAAATAGGACTCTGAAAATCAGTGCCTATATCAGCCTATCCTACTTTCCTTAGAGGTTTAATATTACCAGAAATATTTTTCAGTCAATCTTTATAGTTGATTTTTGTATAAGCACTTCTTCCAGCATTCTAGAAGTGTAGATGATTGCTGCCCGTAGAAATTGAGCAGGCTTTTGTGTTCTTCACCCGTCCCTTGGGAAGGGAAAGAAAAGACATGCATTTTCCAACACCTACAAAATAAGACCATTCTGAGGAAACTGTATATTAAGGCTCTAGCCCATTAGCTATAGGCTATATGCAGGAAAAAATAGCAAATGCATGTTATCAATTCTAGATATATCATTGCTTAATTGCATCATGGAATACCAAAGCAAAGCAACAGGAATGCCTTATAGACAAATTTAAAATAAAACATATTATCAGTTTATCATAGATGTAAAATTTTAAGAGAATCTATTACCAAACATCACGATGAGAGTGATTCACCACACATAACAACAAGGCAGCAATGGCCTAAATGTCTAGTTGCGGGACCTAAATTTTTGCTTTCCCAGATCTCAGCCAGAGGTACTCCACAAGTAGTGTAGAGTGCAGGATTTATTTGGGGTGTCTCTGACAACCCTGACCAAGCCTAGAAGAAGAGAAAATCTTTTAGTTCTTGCAGTTCTAATTTTCTGTACGCAACAGAGGCCAGCTTAGCTTTTCTTTCATCAAGGGGATGGATTACTGACTAACAGACTGGACATGTAAGGCAATGGCCAAACACGTTGTGAACTATTGCCCAAAGCACTACTATTTTACTACT
This sequence comes from Heliornis fulica, assembly GCA_013399135.1. Classification (NCBI taxonomy): domain Eukaryota; kingdom Metazoa; phylum Chordata; class Aves; order Gruiformes; family Heliornithidae; genus Heliornis; species Heliornis fulica. The sequence continues at coordinate 45,326 of VXBZ01004547.1, read as the reverse complement.
TTGCATACTGCAAGTAGATAACTTTTCCAACAATGTTGCTCACATTGTTCCTGGAGTACCTTACTCTGCTCAAACCAAATAAAAATTTGAGATCTTAATCAGAAACTACTGCATAAACTCAGGGTCTGAACCTGCTTCTCTCTTTTCTCCTGCCTGTTCCACAATGGTAAGTGCTAGTTTGATCCTACACCTCTGCATAAAGCAGCAGACTGAATAGAAAAATTTCAGAAAATCTGCATTTCTGCTGTAACTACATCTAGTGTTTAGAAACCATTTCTGTCAGATGCTGAGTAAGTAAACTCCTTGACAACAAAGGCAGATGAATCATAACATACCTAAGCAATCAATACCTCCTCCTTGTACATAACTGAAAGCTGAAAATGGCAAAGCAAGCTATTGCTCCTTTGTGCAGTACAAAATATCTGGTTTTCACGCTTTAATATTCTTTATTTCTTTCTCCTAAGAGACCATAAAATCAAAATAGGAAACAGAAAAGGAAAAATAAATAGAAGAAAAAGAGAAAGAAAAAAAAATAAAGGAAAAGGGTATAGTATTATATGAATGTGATGGAAATAGCATGGTCCCAGGGAACAATCAGGAGTAATTTACACTTGGCATATTAAGTAAACAGACAACTCTTCCAAATTACAGTACTTGTGAATGTCAGAAAAGAGTATGAAGACTATTAGAAAAACATTTTGGATTTACTTAGTAATGACATGAGGTTTATTATATGCCAGACAAGAAGAATATAAATTATCTTATCTCAATAATTTAAATTTTTGGAATACTTTAATTTTGTCATCTTGAAACTGCTGCAATAATTGTATAGCACTGAATACATTGTTTTGTTAAAAATGGAATATCATTGTATGAACAGAATAAGAAATCCTTGACATTGAGTTAGTCCGTGAAATTCACTCCAACTTTATTTTTGTGGCATTTGAATTTTTATAAATGAGTGGGTACATTTTCCTGCATGACTACATGAATATAGCATTTGACTCTGCTAAGACCAAGTTGTGAGTTAGAGGACTATTTTCTGTCTTTTTGCTTGATCCCACACTGATAAAGTAATAGGGGCTAAATACAAATCTTAAGAAAGGTCTGTTCTTTGTGGCCTAAATGAATTTCATCAGTTGGATTCAGAGAAAGGCAGTCTCTTGTGCTTCTATGTCTAAGTCTTTACCTTCATTGTTCCATTTTACTACAGGAATTAAGAAAACCTGTAGCTTTTGAGCAACTAGGACTAAACCTCTTAAAAGGTTTGTATATCAATGAATTCTTGAGTTGTACTTACTGAAGAATTTTGAGTGAGGAATGAAAGTGAATCAGGGCATCTTGGTAATTTGGTTTTGTTTTGTTTTTGTTGTTGTTGTTGTTGTTGTTGTTGTTGTTGTTGTTGTGGGTTTGCATGGCAAGGTTTTAGTGCATTGGAGCCACTGCCTGGGTGGCTTCTGCAAAAAGCAACTAGAATCTTTTCTTAGGCCTGACAGAGTAAATAACAGCTAGGCTCAAGGATGGACCCACTGCTGACCAAGGCCGAGCCACTCAGCGATGGTCATAGTGCCTATGTGAATCATATTTAAGTGGAAAGAAAACCACAGTGGCTGTTTTTGCCACTAGAAAAAGGAGAGAAGATGTAAGAAACTTTGCTGACACCACTGTCAGTGAAGAAGGGGGAAAAGAGGTGCTCCAGGCACCAGAGAGAAAGATTCCCTTGCAGCCCATAGAGAAGACTGTGATGAAGCAGGCTGAACCCTTGCAGCCCAGAGAAGATGATGGGGAGCAGAGATCCTACCTGCAGTCCATGGAGGACCCCACTCTAGAGTGGGTGGAGATACACGAAGGATGTTGTAACCCAGTGGGTAGCCCATGTTGGAACAAGCTTCTAGCAAACCTGNTTCGTGTATCGGGCAACACCCCTATGATGCCTGACAGGGGGAGAAATTATAAATAAAATTGAGCCCAAGCAGAAGAGAGGGGTGGGGACAGGAGTTTTAAGATTTGGTTTTGCTTCTCATTACCTATTTTAGTTTCTGTGTGCATGTATCATAAATTAGATGGATTGTTTTATTCTGTGTTGACTTNAAAGCTGAAGCACCATGGGAAAAGAATTGTGAAAAAGTTTGTGGAGGACTTTCTACTCAGTGCTGGAGCTGGGGGACAGTGTGAGGAATGACCCACACACCACTAGGAAGGAGAACAACCTATGAGGAACTGACGGAAACCTCCATCCCCTTCTCCCCCTATGATGCCTGACAGGAAGAGAAATTATAANCAGGGGGAGAAATTATAAATAAAATTGAGCCCAAGCAGAAGAGAGGGGTGGGGACAGGAGTTTTAAGATTTGGTTTTGCTTCTCATTACCCTATTATAGTTTCTGTGTGCATGTATCATAAATTAGATGGATTGTTTTATTCTGTGTTGACTTTGTTTTACCTGTGATGTTAATTGCTGAATGATCTCTCCCTGTCTTTATCTCGAATCCTAAGTCTCTCAATATATATTTTCTCCCCTGTCCAGCTGAAAAGGGGAGTGATAGAGTGATTTAGCCAGGCATCTGACCACAAGCCAGAGTTAAACCGCCACACTTTTTCAGAAGAAAAATAGAGAAAAATTGACTGAACATCAACTATCTTTTTTTTTTCTTTCTCATGCATTTTGCACGTAGAAAAATTTACTCATGTTTTTAATAGTTGATAATATAATTTACAGAATAATAAGGTGTCAAAATTTGGTCAATATCTCCAGTTTTCTCCCAGTAATACATGTCCTGGCCAAGAGCTCAGAAATCATTCTTAAAAGGTTTCACAGAAGAAAGGATCCTTTATGACTGTGTCTGGTAACTGGATTGAGAAAAGGGCACTCTCACACTTGTCATCACAGTCATCCATGACTGACTGCAGTGTTTCTTTGTGGAATGCCTGAACAGTTAGGATCATTTTGGTTGTGGTCAGGAGCAGCCTGTCACTTTCGCAGTGCACAGAGTGTCCTGGCTGTGTTGAGGGAGGCCCTGGGAGAGGACATATTGTGACAATACTGTGATTTCTGCATGGGAAGACTTGCCTGGTCTGGAGCAACTCTCCACATTCCTACAGGCCAGGTTGGCCTGAGTTGTTGGGATTTTTTGTAGAAGTTGTGCTTTTCCTCAGAGATAAACTCAAAATCTTCCTTGTTTTGGGTAATGTGGTTGTGGTAGGTCTGTAGGGCATGTGAGAATAGTAATGTGCCTTGATTCTTGATGTCAAAGAAGAAAAAAATTTTAGACTACAGAATTTTCAACTCTAAATTAGTCTCATTCCCAAGGTGTTCTTCTCCTCTCTATCACTCTCTCCCTGCACTTCCAGCTAGGTGATGTCTCCAAACTAGAGGTGGCAGCAGCACTGGATTTGTATTGGCTTGTAGCTCAGCTGAAACCTTGGCTGGGTGTATAGTGTGATCCATCATGTGTTTTGCCTCATTAGTGAGTGAGCAGGTCATCAGTGTTCAACCTGGCTGCCAGGCAGAGGAACAGGTGGCACAAGAATAAGAGAAGAATTTTAACCATCAAGTTCTTATACCTACTTTAAACTCTTTCTGTTGAACCTCAGCTAATAAACTGCAACAAAGTTGACAACTCTGCCATCATGGCAATAATCCTACATACATTCTGAAGCAGAACATAAAGTCCCTAGGTAATTTTGCTGGCAAAAACATACATCTTGATATCTTCATCAAGTTAACATTTGGTAAAGATATGGTAGTTATTAAATACTGTCCATGGCCTAATTTAGATATCTGTGTGCATTTAGAATCTACTCCCTACAGACCGCCAAATGAGGCTTTGAAAAAAGGAAAAAAAAGATTAAAAAAATCTAGATTTTGGACAAAAGAATCCTACATTAACAGAGTTTAAGTGCCTAAGCCCTAGGCCTTTTGGTTATGTAAAATGGAGAACTCCCTTGCTTATTATAGAATCATAGAATCATAAAATCATAGAATCATAGAATCGTTTGGGTTGGAAAAGACCTTTAAGATAACCAAATCCAACCACTAATGTGGCACTTCCAAGTCCACCACATCTTTAGAGCACCACATCTGTGCATCTTAAATACCTTCAGTGATACTCAACCACTTCTTTGGACAGCCTGTTCCAATGTTTGATAACCTTTTTTAGTGAATAATTTTTTTTCCCACTATCTAATCTAAACCTCCCCTGGTACAATTTGAGGCCATTTACTCTCATCGTATTCCTTGTTACTTGGGACAAGAGACCTACCTGGCTACAATCTCCTTTCAGGTAGCTGCAGAGATAAGGTCTCCCCTCAAGCTCCCCTTCTCAAGGCTAAATAGTTCCTTCAGGTGCTCCTCATATGAGTTTGTGGTCTAGACCCTTCACCAACTTTGTTGCCCTTCTTTGGACATGCTCCATCACCTCAATGTCCTTCTTTTAGTGAGGGGCCCAAAAATGATATAGCACTCAAGGTGCAGCCTCACCAGTATCAACTACACGGGCACAATCCATTTCTTAGTCCTTCTGGACACACAATTTCTGATACAGAAGGATACCAGGGTGCCCTTAGCAAACTATTTATTCACTTTGTTGCCTTTAAAAGCATAAAAACTCATGTCATGGTAAAATATAAAACATGATAGGCAGTCTGTAAGAAAAAAGATAAAATGGTTGATAAAACCTCAGCAAATGTCATAAGCTAAATCCAGGTTTCAATTTCAAAATAAATATTCACTCAAGTGTTAGACTGGATTAAACTAATTTTGATAGTGTTATTTATAGAAGCTCATTTTGTTCAAGACATAAACCCTAGACTTCATCCTTTCCTTATTCTCTACTTTTTTATTTTGTAGAGACTCATTTGTTGGATTAGTTTCAGGGCTGCTAACCTCTTACATAGAAGACACAGAATTGTATCTGTCCCATACAGTAGCTTCCTTCCCACCCCAGCCTTTGGGAAAGGCAGTGTACATGCCATATCTACCTTTGAGAAGGGGAATGCTGCTGAGAGCTCTCCTATGTGTCGTTAACCCTGGGATTTCTGCTCCTTGACTCATGATCAAGTCTTGATGCCAAAGTCCCAGAAAGTATCTACACTGGATGTTATGATGCACAGTAGCTGCTGATGCCATCAGTCTGGGAGTGAGCATAGACCCTTTAATACTGGGTTGCTTGAGCCATCTCTCTCTAACTGTCTGGATCTTCTTTTGCCTGCTCTGTCTGCCCCTCAGCCATCCTCCTCATCAGAAAAGCAGGGTTATTCTAGTTCTGAGATAAGAATGACAGATTTTGTTTATTATCCTCTTCTGGATATCATGACAAAGCACAGGGATGCCCAGCAGATATTCAGTATGATCTAGCTGAAAATGTTCCTACTCATTATAGTGGGGTTGGACTACATCATCTTTAAAGTTCCCAAGCCAAATTGTTTTGTAATTCTATATTCATGGGCAACCCTGACTACTTTTCCATACCTTAAATATCCCTTTTCCCATTTTACAACTCTCCTTTTCAAGGCATTTCTGTCTCGTTCAGTCTCATCCCAAATAAAGTACCCAAACCAATTGCTTTTACTCTTTTGCTCCCGGTTTTGCAATATCCATTCCCAAATTTAGTATTTCTCATACTTTTATTTAGGCGTTTTCAGCCTCATATGGTGCCACTAATAGGGTTACATAGTTACAGGTAGCTTCAAAAATCCCCATTACTCCCCTCCAAATATCTGTGTTCAATTACTTCTCACATACCTCCCTGTTAACCGCTTGTAAACCCAGTCTTCTTTCATGGTGCTATCAACAACTTTTGCCTGTTTTTCACACTGTTATCTATCAAGTTCAGTAGCTTCTTAGGTCATATCCAATAGCTTTTAATAGTCTGTTCTTTTAGGTAAACATCAGGCCAGAGCCTAGTCAATGCTGTAGTTATTTACCTGCAAACTTAAGCCAGGGCTTAATCCACTTTTAAAATATCTTGAGGTCTCAGAAAAATTACATTTCACAGTAGAATACACCTTTCCTTAAGAAATCATGAGGACTGTCATCTGAATAAATGGGAATTATTCATATAAATCCATACACATTTTGAAGAGAATAAACTCCTCCATTAACAATTCCCTGCTATTCAATTTTCATTGACAAAAAGACAAAAAGTTTTATTAAAACCATGCTGCATGTGACACAGATTGCTCACAAGCAACTGCAGAACTAAACATACTTATCTGAACCCCATATTACTTTGCTGAAAGTTATGACATTTGCTGAAGTATTTGGTGTGCTTAACCAAGTGTGGATTCAACAAAAAAAGGATGAAATAAAAATGGATATTTGTCTACAAAACCAGGTCATATATTGCATGATTACATTGTTGCACTTTATCAGAAAAAAAAAACCTGTGCTTATGAAGCATGAAGGCTTTTGCAAAGTTTGACTAATGACTGGAAGTATAACGTTAAGAGTGACACATATATTGTACTGCAGGTTAATCTATATTCCAAGTTGCGTATCACCATTTGGCAAGGCAGAACTGAAGAGACATTTAGATTTCTTGCTGTTCATAAAATTGGTCTCTTCAAGTAATCTTTACCAGTTATGCATCTATTAACTCAAAGGGAACATTCTAGCAATGTTGAATGAGGCAGCTGAAGAGAATTTTTCATTTTTGAAGATGAGTAGGTTTGATTTTAGTTTCTGTCTATCAGACCAGTTTAGCTTTACGTGCTCTGTGAAATAGTGATGGTGGGAGAGAATGATGCACATTAATTGGAAACTCTCCATCCATTCAGTACACAGGCATATATTTTCAAAATATTCCCCTTTGGACTTAATGCATGCATGCAGCGAGCTCCTCGTGGGATCCTGAGCATTAAACATGATTCAACTTTTATCTGCCAGCCATCACATCTGTCTGTTTTTCTCTCTCTGACTCATCTTACGAAAATGGTTTTTCCCAAGAGAAGCACTGCTCACTCTAAGTTCTCTAAATGGCACAAAAAATATTGTGGGCCAGAGGATCTGGGCCTTATATGTTCATTTTTTCTTCTAATTCTTAGTGCTGAGTAGGACTTCATGAAGCTGAAATGCCATTTCTAAATTTTCACTTTCTTCACATTCCCCAGGCAAAATTAAGAAGGTTGATTTCTCAGGTATTCATCTAATTCAGATTTATGTCCCATCTAAACAATTATTCCTAAAGAATTATCTTCTGTCTAGAGAAGACGTATATTCAGCAAGGTAATGGTAGAATGTAAGTTCTACTAGATTACACAGCATTTGGAGCAAGTTAATGTGTATCAGGTAGTACTAGCCTAAGATAACATAAGCAAAGTATTAACTGGATATTAATGTTTTAATATGAATTTAAAATTAACTTTTAAATGCAATGTTTGGTATTGAATGGAAGAAAAAGATATCACTAAAAGTACCAGAGTCTAAAGGGTCTTTAAATCTTTTTTTTTCAAAGTGCACATTTTTCTTGTCTAGATATTATTTAGTAACCATTAACTCATCAACATGTTCGGCTATACTCGGAATCAGTTAATATTTTCACAGCTTGTACTAAGTTGTATGTAGTATCAAACTGCATAAGTAGCCAGAGTTCAAATAAGTGTTTATACTCTGAAATACATGTCTTTTTGTATGGAAATTCATGGAATGTGTAAAATGGGATTATAAGGTTTATCAATTCCTTCATAGTTATAAGAAGAGTGATTTAACAGGAAGAAAAGTGTTGATCTTTTGCTAGTAACCAGAAAGGATAATGCTATTATAATAAAAAACCTTTTGCTAAGTAGGAATAACTACAAAATTCGCAAAAAAAGAAATAAAAAGCAAATTAGAGGTAAAAGTAGAAGATAAAGGAGGGGCAGTGGTGTTAATCCAAAAGCAACAGAATTGGAAATGGCAAAATCAATACTCTATTTAAGTGGTGAACAGAGACCAGGCTTCAGGTACGAATCAGTGACTAACATCAGTCTCTAGTGCATACACGGAGCCAAACTTAGGGTGAAACAGATGACTTACGTGAAGAAATATTCTCCAATTATACCCTTCCCTTGAAAATGTCGTTTGAGTGTATGTTTATCTAAGATGTAGATAGCCCAGGAGTTATTTTCTCTTAAATGTGATCTTAGAATTAAAAGTACACATAAATATATATCCATGAGAATTTGAAGGACGGCTCTCTGTTGTGCATACTTAATAAAATTAACTGAAATGGAAAGTTGTTGTTATGGGATGCTGCTTGTTTAGGAGGATTTAATATTCCTCACCATTAATGAAAAGAGGAATCCTATCAGCTCAACTTGGTCCAAGCCAAACGATGAATTTCATAAGAACACAAACCTATCATTATGCAAAGTCAGTGATAAGTTAAAATATAAATTTTTTTTTTCTCAACAATTTTTCCTGTTGTGGTTTAGGAGATAATATGGAGTACAAAACACTTTGTAAATGTACCACAGCTCAGCATACTGTCTGTATATTAATACTTTTGCATGCCCACATGTATAAACTTTTACTTAATTTTAGTGGGATCTTACATCTATATTTACTCTTTTGTTGTTTAGCAAATTGAAATGTTACTAACTACCATAGATTCAAAAATCCATTGCATGCCACACCTGTAATTTACTGCAATAGACATTCACTTTGATTTAGGAATTCCTAGTATGCACACTGATAACTCTTGGTTTTTATACAGATACTTATTTCAGCAAGATTGTTTTGCTAGGTCAAAAGATATTGTAAAAAGTTTAATATTTCCCCTGCTATCTCTTTGACATGTCTTTGATTTGGTAAACTGATCATACCACCTCATAAAGTTGATGTCTGTAAATGTCCAGCATTTACTAACCGTAAACTTCTTCGGTTTCTGCATGAGAACAGATTAGCCTTTTTTTTTTTTTTTTTTTTTTTAGTTCTATGTGATTCCAGATATTTCTTTCTTCTACTCAGTCAGCAGGAAAAATCTCTAATTATGTTGTGGGCTCAGTCAACAGAGTCAGCAAAACAAAACTCATTATGTATTACCAAAAAAATCCAGCAGTGAACAGCTCATGCAAATTCTTCATGGAGTTACAGAAAATAGATTCTCTATTAGAAGAAAAAAAGTTCTGATTTGCTGTCACCTTGATAAGTTCTCGAACCATATTTGTTTTCTTTCCTTGGTATATTGACATTGCAATTTCATACATTCTCATTTATATTATTTTGGCAAAGTTCCTTTGTTACAGATATTGTTGAGAAATATTTAGTAGAGAAATGCTACTGAAACACTGAAAATTCATTAACTCATCCTCCATAAAGATGTTACCTTTAGAAATATATGTTGCATATACTGGGTTTGCATTGTAGCAAAATATATTTCATGTTTTCCTATTAAATCTTTTTTTTTTTTAAACCCTCCCTGTTCCACAAAGTGAAGAGCACAATGGATCAAGGGAAAAACATATGCATAATCCTGCTTAACCATAGTCTGCTGTATTCTACTTTTGTCTCTAATTTTCAATAATATCTCTGATCTTTGTGCAAGTAACTTGAAGATCCTCCTCATACTAAGTGTTGAATTATAAATATTCATTTTTTGCATGGACTCTTGTACTATTTGTGGGATTTGGATATTTTTCTGTTTTTTTTTTCCTGCCTTTTTTCTGTTTCAGTGGATGACCATTTATACCTAAAGTTTCTTTTTCCTCTGCCTGTATTTCTAATTTGCTTATTTCTCAATTCTGTCTCTGTGCTTAGACTTAAAAGAAGGATGACATAACCACCTTCCTCCAGTCTTCTCTGCCACAAAGATTACTTTTTAAAAAAAATTTATTTAAGGAGGCTCTTCCTTAAAATATGCAGAGGAAGATAGCTTGCTGATTGCTCTGCACTTGCTTTCATAATATCTGCTGTTGTTTTTCAGTCTCAGACTCCAGCAGAGATGGCAGCAGTCAGTGAACAGGAAAGACAAACTAACAAAACTGTAATTAGGTAGCTTTGATTTATGTTAAAGATTTATATTAAATTGAATATTTGAACAATTGCATGCTGCACAGATACAAACACCTAATATAAACACTGCTCAGAATATTAGGTTTAACAGCCAGGCATATTTTAAAAATTAATATCATCACAACCCCTCAAAGAAGAATCAACAAAAACTTTAATTTCCCTGAAAAAAATATTAAATATTAGAGTAAATTTTAGTGTTAAAGTCTTTGGTTGGTTAGCTAGTAGGTTTTGATTTGTTTGTATCTGCAGCTCAATGGCCGTTTTTTGATTAACAAAACTAAACTAGTAGTCTAACTGGGCTCCAAACTCAGCTGTAACTGTGCTATTTGTCTTTTCTAAACATAAAATGAAAAGGTTTTTTCATGGAAATATGTACATCTTTTTTTGCACATTATTATGATGCTTGAAATTTCAGATTAATTTTTTTTTTCTTTAAATCTCTTTTCTCTGGATCCATTTCTATACAATATTTTAAGGATAGAACCATTTTTTAATTCACTCAGTCCTTAAAGAACATTAATACTATATGAAACCATGAATATTTCATAGAGATGTACTTGATCATGTGTGTTTTGGCCAAATCTTTTGAGCTACCTACTGAAACAAAATCAAGCTAAAATATCTTATATCTGGAGAATAGAGAGCCTCATGTAATTCAACTGATATCAGCTCTGTTGTTCCTTATTCAGATAGATAATGAAAGTAAGATCAAGTTCCATATGCATGCCCTTTCATATTCAAATATGCTCACTTTTATTTTTCTTTGCATTTTATTTACGAAAGGTGAAATGCATTTTACATCTTAAATAATAAACTTTTATATAGTTCCCTAACATTAAAATTTATCTTAAATTTGCAATATCTGATTGATTTAAAGTGAACAGTACTGCCTTGAACAGACTTCTGAAATCTACAAATGTCAAACTTATAAAACAGTCTGATTTAACTTGGAATTATGAGCTTTGTCAAAAATTCAAATACATTTCCACTGTATAGAAGGATTTTAAAAACTGCTGTGAATAAGGACCTCACTCAATGTGCATTTCAGATGTATGCCAAAAATAGTGTTTTGAATGAGTAAATGGACCTCAACACCACAACGTCTTTCTATAAATTTTTTATTTACAATGTCATGTACAATCAGACACAGATCCAAGTCAATACAGCTTCTGATCTGTTTTCACATGCTACAGTTTCACTTGCAATTCACAGATTCAAAAAATGGTAGGTGTTGGAAAGGACCTCTGGAGATCACCTAGTCAAACCTCCTTGTAAAAGGAGGATTACCGTGAGACTGTTACACAGGATTGTGTCCATGCGGGTTTTGATTGGAAGGATAACCTCAACCTTCTGGCCACACTCTTCTTGATGTACACCAGGATACCATTGGCCTTCTTGACCATGACTGCACATTACTGACTCATGGAGAGCTTGCTGTCCACCAGGACTCCCAGGTCCACAGCACTTCTTTCCAGATGCTTAACTCCTAAACTCCTACCTATCTGGTATGATCCTCTTGCCTTCTATAGAACTAACCCAAGGGATTCTGCAAATCTGGTCTTTGAAAGGCCAAAGTTATTTCTCCTGAAATCTAGGATTATAATACTGCTATTACTCTTGTTTCCTTGCAGGATCCTAAATTTTACTATCTCATAGTTACTGCAGGCAAGGCTGCCCCCAGCCCTCATCTCCCTAACCAATCCTTTGTTTGTTAGCACAGTTGACAGCACAGCTATTATGTTTACACGGCAGAGAAAAAGACAAAATTGTCTTATTAATTAGAAAGTGATATTGTAACATTGACGAGAAATTAATCGTATTTTCTTGACTTGAAAACAAGTAACACTGCAATCAAATCACAGTTCATTTTACAAAACTTTCGGGGTTTTAGAGTGATCAAACAGTACAGTCTTCAGAAGCAAGGCATCTAGGGTAGAACAGGGGAAAATGACAAAGAGGAGACAAACATATCTACTTCAACTGGGTTTATTTGAAGGAAATTTTGACATGGCAGTTGGATCTTGCACTCTGAGATAATCTTGATTCCTCAATTTGCAGCCTATGAAAATCTCCAAACCATATATTTTTTCTTATGAAGATACTTTTATAACATACAAAGTACACTATTATCACTCAAAATTAAGCACTTGCTGAAGTGCTTCCTTGCATAATGGTTGTGTTGATTGAATTTGTACTGCTATAGCTCTTTTACAGTATTTTAACAGTACAAGTAATTTTACCTTTTTTTTTCCCCCATAAAGTCTTCAGATTAATAGCAGCAGAGAATGATTCAACACCATTCAAATTTTTCTTGTAGACATAGAAGTAGAGTTTAGTCCAGAGTGCCCAGGAAAATATAGTTGCCATGTTTCCTAATTGTGTGTGCTCTACATGAAAAGTTTTAAAAAGCTAAAGAGATATTTTTGCAGTATACAATAAGAGTATCCAGTGAACTTGTATAAATATTTCTACTAAAAAAAAACATGACCAGAGAAACAGATCAGTAGACCCCATTTGATAGTTTCATGCTAATATCTATTAAGAAGAAAATTTATAAAAAGTAAGTCTAGTCAGGAGGGCATGTAAGAAAAAAATGGCAGGTGTTTTCTGGATCCTTTATTTTAAGGATTACAAGTGAATGATCAAAAATTAGTATGCATATTAAGGGTAAATATTTTCTGGAGAATTTATTTAGAAATTTTGGTAAATATGAAACTCTTAAGCAGTAAAAATGTATTTATAGTTATTCCCTTATGAAGAACTTTCCCACAGAATAGCATTGTTAAGACATCCATCAAAGGCCATTAAGTGTGCACTGCAATAGGACATTAACTTCTGCCAGAGAACACGTACTGAGTGCTGTTTAATTGGAGCAGTAAATTTTCTCTTTGTTTGCATTTCTTTTTATTCACATAAGCCATTTTTCTGTCACAAATTATTTATCCTTTAAAGAAACAGATGGTCATGTTGCAATGTACATGTTTTCAGGGAAGCTTTCAGGTTAAGTAAAAACTTCCAGGAGAGAAATAAGAGAGACAATGAAACCCACAAATGACAATATTTACCTGAAACCAAATCTTCAGCACTCATAAAAAGTATCTGTCCTCCAATATTATTACCATTTCTTTTATTATGTGAGGCTTATTTTTTTCCCCTGATTGGAATTTTTGCGAGGGGCTTGGGCTTGGTTTTTTTTGTTGTGTTTGTTTGGTTTGGTTTTCTCTGAAGAGCAACAACAAAATCAAGAGCTCTATTCTTTTGTGTATGACAGTTGTTTTTTAGCTTCTCTTAAAAAAAAAAAAAAGAAATATTTTGGTAGATTCACATTCAAGTTTTATTTTCCTGTAGTTTCTTCATGTTAGTTAGTACCTACAAGAGTTTGTTAATTTTTCCAGTAAGTTTTGAAATACTGGTCACCTAAGCCATATGGGATCAGCTCCCAGGAGGAATGACTGGAAGCAGCTATTAAGCAGAAAAATCTTGGAAATTGGATTACAGTAGTGGTTTGGATGGATTTGAGTGTGCAAATATATAGGTCTAGTTGTCAGAACAATACATTATTCATACTGGTTATTATTCAAGAGTCTGATTTCTTTAGCATTTTGGTACATTGTTCTGCAATGATTCTGCATAAGCCAGTCTTTTAAAACAGAATGGGAGGCAAAAAGAACTCAATTAAAAGTAAAAATCTGGTTTTTTATTTTTTTTTGTAAAATGAACACAATAATGCTTATTCTCTGAAAGACAGTATTACCAAATAGTTTAACACTCTGTGAGAATAACAAAAAACAGACAAGTTTTAAGGTGGATTTGCAGTAGGATTTAAGATGGTGGTCTCAGAAGGAACATAAATAAGAGACAAATCTAAAATAATTTGCTGTTTAAAAACTTCATTTCTTCCATTTAAGACATGCTCCATAGGTAATCTCCACATCCTACCTCCCACCAAATTGACCCCAGCTGATCTGTCTTCTTTGCTGGTCCCATGAAACAGGGAAGAGCATTTGCTATGGCTATCCTCACTGACTGGACATCTCATTCAGGCTCCATTATTAATGAATATATTTCCTTTTCCTCAGTCCACTGACACAAATAACACACTATCTGCTAGCCTTCCCATAACTTATAGGAACTTAATTATCTTTTCTGCTTTTTTCAGTTATTTAGATTGGGCTGAATGTGCCTCAAGGACTGAAAAGTTGCTAATGGGGTCTGGGAGACTAAATTGTTTTGGCTACCACTTAAATTGGTGGCATGCTTAGGCTGCTCTAACATTAAAATGTGAGAAATCATAGCCAGCACATGTACATTACAAATTCTCTTTATTTTATTTTTCTGATTTATTATTATTGCTTTGTCTATTAATTTATTTATCTAAAAATAAAATTTGCTCCACTGCATTAACCCTGTTTAAATGTTTTTTGTTCAGAAATGTATGATATGTAACGTACAGGCTTCCTCCAAAAAATGAAAGCAATAAACTACTCTCCCTAAGTTTTTTCCACCTTGCATTAAGCTTCATTTCCAAGCAAAGACACATTTTGCTGAACAAAGAAATAGCTAATTCAGAACTGTTCTTTGACAATGGCTGATAATTATTTTCTGACCCATTTTATGACATAATGACATTAGGAAATTTAGCTTTCCTATTATTTTGAGACTTTTGCCTATCATTCAGGATTTATTTTTGATAGAGCTCTATGAGCTAGAATATGAGTTTAGCATTTCACAATCTTTGTTCCACACTAGGACTTCCAATGAGATAGCTAAATAGGTTCAGACAGTAATAGTAGAAATAATGTAGACATCTTACTGTCAGAAAATGTGTGTGTCTCTTATTTTTCCAGTTGCTTATGCAGGGTCTCCTCGTTGAAATCCTAGTCCCCGTGCTGGTTTTGGCTGGGACAGAGTAATTTTTCTTAGTATTTAGCACTGGGCTGTGTTATGGATTTGTGGTGAAAACACTGTTGATAACATGCTAATGTTTCAGTTGTTGCACTTACACAGAGTCAAGGCCTTTCCTGCTTCACCCCTAGAGGGAGGGGGCTGGGGGTGCGCAATAAATTGGGAGGGCACAGAGTTAGGACAGTTCAGCCCAACTGACCCAAGGGATACTCCATACTATACAATGTCATGCTCGGCATATAAAACTGGGGAAGAAGGAAGAAGGGGGAGACATTCAGCGTGATGTATTTGTCTTTCCAAGTAACCGTTATGCGTGGTGGAACCCTGCTTACCAGGGGATGACTAATCACCTGCCTGAAGGTGGAAAGTACATTTTGCTTTGCTTGCATGTGTGGCTTTTTCTTTAGTTATTAAACTGTCTTGATCTCAACACATGAGTTTTCATGCTTTCACTGTTCTAATTCTCTGTGCTTTCCAATCCTGCCAGAGAGAAGTGAGTGAGTGGATGTGTGGGGCTTAGCTTCTGGATGGGGTTAGACCACCACACTCCAATTAGCACCACTCTTTCAATTTCCTTTTACTTTTTCCTGCATTCAGCAATCTTTACTTGTGCCAGTTACTCTGACCTTTTCCTGTTCTGTGTTTCCATTCTGCCACTCTCATTTCTCAAGGATTTTGTTCTTTTCCTCTTTTCTACTTTATCTGCTAAAATAATCACCAACTGAATAGTTTATGGTTTCACAGACGTGTCTCTTGTGGCCTGTAAACTTGACCCTTCAATGAGATTAGTAGGGTGTAGAATAGGGATTAAATTCCTCTTAGTCAGACTTCCTAAAGCATTCCTCAGTCATAACAACATCTCTTTATACTCAGGTCACATCTGGAAAGCTTACTTTTAAGTCTTGTCTTTTTAGAAATCTAATAAATACAAAAAAGCCATTGCAGAACTTGAGAGGGCAAATAGGATGGAATACCTGACATGAGCTGGATGCTTTTATATTTGGAACCTTTTACTTACAGGATTTTCAGTACATTTTTTTCATTAACTCAAAATTCAAATCTTCATTCAGATACTACCTGATAAATTAATCTCTGACTGATTGATTGCTTGTGGACCTCTTAATCATTCAGAAGTTATATTTGGTCTTCAGTATTCCTCACCAAACACAGAATCATAATTTGCTATTTGATGTGAAAAATAGGGATGTGGGAGTTACTTAATTTTAGAAAAAAATATTAAAAAGGGTTTTATCCTGAATAAGCACATTACACATATTCTAAATTCAAATTAAATACAGAAAAGTTATATATATCAATTAAACTGAATGCTGCTGCATACCAACATGAATATGGTATAGTTCTTGGGTCATTCAGCTGTTAGTTTGTTAATACACAGTTAGCCATTATTTAATTAAATTAATGACAAATTACTTATCGATTGCATTCATGGTAAGAAACAGAACTTTCAAAAAAACCTGTTCCATCTGCAGTATGGAAGAAACAAGAAACATCAGTTGAAATTCAACTTCATGAATCATTTTTCATCTAGTTTTTCTCTTGATCAAAAAAGTTATTTACATAAAGTTGAAAGAAGCTGTGACTGCAGCCTTTTCCCCATTTGTGTCTCCAGAAAACTACTTAGCTAGCATGGAGGAAATTGTGGAATGATTTCTTTTTCTGGAAAGTACTGCCGAGTAAGAATATGACAGCTGTACAACTATAGCTTTTCACAGTTGTCAATTAAGAGGAAACAGATCATCAAAACTTGAATGCTTCATTTTATAATGATATTCTATATTGTGTTATTTTAAAAAGGCAAGTGCCTCTTGAGAAAGCTAAAAAAGGGAAGTGGGGGGAAAGCTTCCAGTGCTGGAAGCTGACACTGTGCAAAAAGTTTTTTTCCAGGAGAAATTGAAAATAGTGAGGTTTGTTCTCAGTTTTCCAGTTCTTGGTGTTAATTCAAACAATAATGAGTACATCAAAAAACAATAACGAGTACATTACAAAACAATAACAGCACAGATTTGAAACAACTTGATGATGCTGCTTTTGGATAAAATAATGAAATGGTTTTAGTTTGTTTTTCCATAAGTGATGTCTGTCAGAAGTTTCATAGACCATAGGACAATTAGTTTTTGGGTTGATCCTTTAAAACAGAAGGAGTTAATGGAAGCGAAATCTGTCAGGAATAATACTGAGATACAACTAATACTATGACCAATATTGTCCAGCAGAGGATTTCTTATTCTGGGCAGAGGATGGCTCTAAATATTCTGTAAACTTTTTATCTGAGTGGTTCATCACATGGAAAAAAAAACATTGGCTGAACCAGAGCAGAAATATCTATGCAACAGGACCTGCTGTAGTTCTTGACAGTCTGTACCAACTCAGTCTAGGAGTTCCATTTCTCCCTTTTAGGTGCATATCTGAAAATGTCACATTCTATAGGGAATTATGACAAAACAAGGAGATGTACATTATGCAATGTAAAGACTTCTGAGTGGGGTCACTTACATATACATCCTGATCAAACCCACAGAACCTGTGATTCTCAGCAGCTGTCAGTAGAAGATGCTACAGAAATTGTGCAGGGCAATTAGTGGGAAACGAAGAAAAAGGGACATGCTCTGTGGAATCCATGCAATTTTACTTAGAGCCAGACCACCTCTAAGTGTGCCATTCTTTATGATACTGTGCCCATCTCTCATAAAAATTTAATATTCTGTATATAGCTTTAAGACAATTGAAAGAATTACTGCAACAGGAGTCCTTCAGAGGAGAAATCATGTTAGAAGTTATAAAATCCCAGTGCCAAATCCAAAAGCATTGTACACATATTAATGTACTGAAAATTAATCTGACAATATTTCTTTTGTTCCCCTAATCTTCCACATTTTATGCCCATGTCTTACCTATCTGCTCTATCTTATCAGTTAGCTTTCAAGAATTTTTAAGTGGTTGTGCAATGTTGAGCATTGGGGCCTAAAACATCTGAGCTATGTAAATATATGGGAAAAAACCCAACAATATTAATATTACAAGATATACTCCTAAAATATTTCAAGACAATTTTGGGGGTGATTCTGCTCTTATCTCCATTTCATCTTTGCAAAAATTATTTTTTTCTGTTCCACCTCCCCCTGCATTTGTTAACAGTGTTGCATACATAAAGAATTCAACCTCTTCATGTGCTTTGGAATGAAAAACAAATCAGAGGGAAATTCTTCTCAAGCAACCCGACTTTTTCCAAAAGCACAGAAAATAGTACTGTGTAAAATTTTATACCTAAATTATGTTTGAGACCTCTGCATTTCCACCAATGCAGGGCATGTAATAAATATCTGAGAACACATACATGATCCCTGTTAAAAAACTTATTTCTTTGATAGGGAATTTCAGGTTCCAGGGAATGAAAAAATATTCAGTAAACATGTTTCTTCCTCAGAATAAATTGATTAAGAAGTTATGGTATAAACCATTACAGAAACACATTGCAATGCCAAGAGGCAGTTGAAAACTACATGATCAAAGAGGCATAGAATAATAGTGAGTAGAATTGCTTTTCAAAAAGATCATATCTTTCAGCATATCTTGAAACTGACACAATAATGAACTATATAATTATGCATAATTTTCTATGTTTTGTATTAAATGTAATATTTTTATCTTCCCTATGATTTTTGAATGAAGTTCCTATATAATATTTATTGGCAAAATATCTAAATAGTTAAAGTAAATTAAAATTTCAGAAATATAAACACTGATCTAAAGATAAATTATCAAGTATTTCATTTAAGGGGAAAAATAGTTGAAGTATATATCTAATAAGTATTTACCAGGTATGTATATGCTTATTTTTTATCTGTGGTAGTCTAACCCTGGCTGAAGGCCAGATTCCCACCAAAGTCACTCTATCACTCCTCTCTTCAGATGAACAGGGAAGAAAATATGTATTGAGAGGCTTTGGAGTTGAGATGACAGGGAGAGATCACAATTAGTGTCACGGGCAAAACAGACTCAACATGGAAAAAAATAGAAATCCATCTAATTTATTACACTACACTACACACAGAAAAAAACAGAGTCAGATAAGGAGAAGCACAAACAGCTCTTAAACCACACCACACCTCGCACCCCTCCCTTCTTTATAGACTTCATTCATGACTTCCCTCCATTCTCCACCCTTCTCACAGGGGGAGACGGGGATGGGGTTTCTGTTTGTCATAAGTTGTTTTCCTTCTTAGTGGGATGCATTTTTCACACTTTTCTCCAGCTCCAGCATGGGGTTTCACCTATAGGAGACAGCCCTCCACAAGCTCCTCTGCATGAGTCCTCCCCCAATGGGGCCTCAGCTCTTCACCAACTGTTCCAGCTTCGGTCTCTTCTATGGGGTGCAGTCTCTCCAGCACATACTGTTCCAGCATGGACCCCCACCGAGTCTCCCCATCAAACCTGTTCCCTCATAGGTCTCTCTCCATACGCTGTAGGTCCTGTCAAGAGCTTGCTGAAATGCAGGTCTCAGCTTTTTCCATGTGTCTCTACCCATTCCAGAGTGGGATCTTTCCACTAGCTGCAGGTGAGGTCTCTTCTGCCCAACAGCTTCCATGGGCTGCAGGCAGACAGCCCACTCCCCCGTGGTCTTCTCCATGGGCTGTTGAGGAAGCTTTCTGGCACCTGGACCATCTCCCGTTATTCACTGACAGTGGTGCCTGCAAAGTTTCTCACATCTCACTCCCTTCTCTGGTAGCAGAAAGTGGCTGCTTGCATTATTTTATTTCTCTTAAATAAGATTCACAGAAGCCCTATGACCTGTTGGGTTTGGTCTTGGTCAGCAGTGGGTCCATCACTCAGCCCAGCTAGTATTTACTCTGTCAGACCTGGGAAAAGCTTCTAGCAGCTTCTTGCAGAAGCCACCCCAGCATCCCCTCTCCCCTCCCCAAACTTTGCTCCACAAATCCACATTAGCTTAAGTAATTTTAGTTTGGAGGAATTCCTACCCATAGAGTAGATATGGTATTAATAGCCATTAGGCTCAAGTACATTGGCAGATTAATTTTATATGCAAAATTTTTTCCTTTGTAATTGTTTTCTATAGATTTGTGACTGAACTTATAAGTCATGTTTGATCAATTTAATTTAAACAATGTTCCAAAAAGAATAACACAAGAGATTTCTGGCTTAAATTTCACACTTCATGTTCGTCTCATCTTTATTCAACTTGAATATTCTTCCCACAGTTTATGTAATACAGTGTATGAATTGTCTTTATTAGACTACCTCTATTTTACACATTTTTATTACTGAAATACTTTTTTTTTTTCTCTCTCCTACAACATATCTGTAAAGACCTGAAGGACTAGACCTGTTGTTCGGAGATTATGGGATCTTTCCATTTTAAAAGGATTTTTTCTGTGTGATTTATTAGATATACTTTTAATCCTTGAGCACTACTGACTGAATCCAGTTAGAAGGTCAGTAACTGTCATATCTGCTCTACATCAGGAGATTTTATTAGCCTTGGACTCCTGTTTTGACTCCTCCTCCTCCTTTTTGATGAAATTACATCTGAATGCAGTTCCATCTTTTCTTAATCACCCTGTTAGGAATCACTCATAAGTTTGCAAAAATATTTTTGGAATGTCCTTTTGTTTTTAAACATTCTTTTAGAAAAAGCTGAACAGTGTGTGTATCATAAATAAACCAATACTGAATATAATATTTTAAAGTAATATTTATTTTTTTTTAGTAACCCTATGCAGTTATGTCTCATTTCTTCACAGGTTTTTCTTTCAGGCTTTGTGAAACTGTATCAGGAATTTGTGTAGTAATGAATGAGACTTCTTTTTCTTTCTGCTTCTGGCTCTGAGTTAGGACTTTCCCTCAGGATCAATCACTTTTGCTAATAATTCATAAAGCATGTACAACACTTCTGTCACTTAAAAAAATATAGTTATGCTTAATATCCTAATTCTTTTTCAGGTGTAAATCCATTTTTTTAATCAAAATATATACAAAGAGGAAAAATGACAAGCAATTATTTGAAGGATGACTTTAAAAAGAAAAGGCCTTTTAGCAGCAGCAATTTTGACCTCCATTTTGATCTGCAATTTTGCTTTGCAATCCTCTAAGAGAAACAACTGCAACTCATTCTTGTCTACATGCATTAATATCTCGGTCTGACAGAGAACTTGTACATATACGTGCAAGTCTTGCAGTGGTGTGTCTTTTCATCTTTGGCAGTTTGCTTTAAAAATTTATGCTACTGATCAGATTTGTGGCATTTATCCTGGATGCGAATGAATCATCTGCCACCAATTTCTGATACAGTTTTGAGTGGTTAACATAAAAGTTCAGATCTAGAGACACATACAGGAGTAACTAATTTTATAGAAACATACACAGGCATATGCAAAATTATTTAAATTTTTTATCCTGGGTACTCTACACTTCAATAATTCACTATAGCATTTCTCTGTGGACATTAATCCACATTTTAAATACTTAAATTTCAATTCCAACCATTTCCCTACTATAGGTAATACAACAAATGTTTTGGTTTTATTTTTCTACTTAAAGTAAGAGAAATACAGACCTGGATGGAACTTCCAAGGTTGAAAAAGTCCAGCCTTGTATCTTAGCAGAGGATCATGGTGTTTTATATGCACTCTTAATATCCCTTCTTAAAATTTAGATCCATTACTTTTTGCAGTTATCTATTATGGGGACACACATACACAAAAAGATAAATTACCTCGTTTCCTTTACCCTTGAAAAGATTTCTTATTCATTTGAAGACTAATATAGAATAATTCCTCATCCTTCTCACCTCTGAAAAAAATGATCTTTTAACCTGTCCTCATTGATGACATTGACAGAGTCCAGGCATTTTAATTGTTTTAATATAAACTTCATTGAAGATCAGTGCCTTGTGAAAGCAGACCCACAACTGAGATTTTTGCCTACATGGAACAACGTGTCTTAAGAGTATCCTGCCATTTAAAAACCACTAATTCTCCTCTGTAAGTGCCATGTTATATAATCCTTGATCTTCAGGAATACTGCTTAGGTCTTTGTTTCCTTAAACCTTGGTCATGAAGCTCAATATTCTTGCCTAGACACTTGCAGTTCTTGTTAAATAGCAATTGATTTTATATAACTAATGTTCTTGAATTCTGCTATGTCTTTACAAATATGGGGGTTGTTCTTGTAGTATGGAAGACTTAAATTTAATTAAGTTCTGTAATATTTGGACTTCAAATGTCTTGCTTTTTGAAAAAAAATTACAAAAAGGCAAAACATATCTAAACAACATAAATGAAAAATCAAACAAACAAAAACCCCAAAGAAACAAAAAAAAACCAAACAAACAAAACCCTTGTTCTGCCACTTGCCTCTGTAGCTTTCCTTAGACAATTGTTGCTGATATTAGTCCAGAAATTATCCTAGGCAACCAAAGGTGAATTTCTTCAAGCCTGGATTATCTGAGAAATACCTAAATTTTCTCAGTACTTTTAAACATCTTCCTTTAGTGCAAACTGAGATCATATCTCTTTTTCTATTACAGAAATACCCATGCAGTTAGAAAAAATTACTTTTTTACTCAAAGACATTATTGCAAACTTTATATTATTATTTTGCAGTATCCTGTAATTTTGCTAATCAGAAGAATGTTTGAGGGCAGTCACATAATTAGATGTTTCTTTTTTAACTGCCAACGTTAACTAATTTTTTTTTCCCAAAAGATTCATCTGAAATATTTTTATGCTGATTAAATCTCCCTTTTCTGAAACCCATCATTTTCTATCTGTCACTCTCCTTCCTTCCATTTCTGATGGTTAGCCATCTTCAAAAGATGTGGCCATTCATGATGGCCCTTATCACCTAGCTCTCCTTTGGGATCTGCATTCTCATCCAGATACTCCCTAGTGTTCAGAAGCAAAACTAGACAAGGCTCTCTTCAGGTTCCTTTCTCTACCTTTATTTCATGGTCATGCTGGATTCTTCTTTCTGATATATTCCTTTTCTAGCAGGAGTGGTATTTAATGCACATAGCATTTGATGTTTTATTATATGAGTAGCTGCACAGACCTGGCTGTGAAACATAGCTGTGATCATACTCACTGGATATAGGCATATAGTTTGTGAGGTAAATATCTAATCATAATGGCAGTATATATTTGAAGGTGATAACTAAATATATACTTTTACTGTTCTTCGCTGGCCCTCTATACAAATCTCCATAGGTCTTAAAGTGAACCTATTGTGACTTGTAAGCATTTAGAAATCTTGTTTGTTAACACGTATGGAGCAAAATGGTATGTCTTCTTCCCCTTTGCCTATCCTTTCTGAAAAATATAAAGCTTTTATATATATGACTGATTACATGGCAATTGAAAAAAAACGGATTACATTTATTTATATATATACCAATAACAATTGGAGAACTAATGATTGTCATAGGAGAATCTAAAAGACTGATAAATCAGACCATTTTCAAGCTTCAAGAAAACACTTTGCTGGATTGACATTAAATCATTAAAAATACACTTTGCCAATGCCGAGTTCTTACACATTATCGCTTGTTATCACTAAATATTCAAAAGTTTAACTTTAACAATCTAGATTATCTATGGGTTTACAGTACCACTGAGTCAATACCCTGTCATTAATGCTGACAGTTACAGTTCTTGATCTTTTCAGGCCCAGGTCCAGGTCATGAAATTTGAGACCTCTTCTACAAGGAGAGCTGAAAGAAGCATAGACATTTTCTAGCTTGCTTTTTTTTTTTCTCCTCTCACTGTTGATTATTTTGTAAATTTCTTATTCCTGTCCCCAAAAGAGAAATGGTGATCACATTATCTCCAAACATAGTTCATCCTATTCCTGGGAAAAGGATTTGTTCAAGGCAAGAAAACAGTCATGGGTAATATTCTGAAACAAAATTTCCATTGATAATAGCTTAATGTACATCCCAGTAAAAATAAACCACTAAATAATCTTACAGAATTGCCTCTGACCTTGAGCAAGAATGTACACTAATGCTGCATTTGTTTTTAAATCTACCTTCAATGCAAGCATGAAGTTTAGTAGTGGAAAAGCTTTGAATTCACCCTGAAGATACTCTCTTGGCAGACAAACCAGGACACTTATACTGTGCTTACTGCAAAGACATTGGATCATTTAAGTCTATTGCGTAAGAGAATAAGTCCTCAGGGTGTCTCTGCATTGTATTTCCAGCTGACAGAAAACCTGACCTACGATGATGTGTTGATCTGGAAGCATAACAGCAAACAGAAGAACTCCCCAAGGAGTCAAGTATGCACTTTTGTTTGATAGAGGAGAAAAAGATCAGACTGACATATAGGCATTGCACTTTCTCATTAGAGAATGTGATAAACCTGTCCATGACAAGATACAGAAATCCCTGGAACTTTTTTCTGTACTTGCCTCTCACATTAGCTTTTAGAAAAGTAGTGAGGGAGAAAAATGTTAAACCAGTGGAAAAACTTTCTGTGATAGAGAGAGCTTTGAAATGTAATAGCAGACTGTTCTGTGTTGTTAATGTGCTCATTACTTCTCATAGATAGGATGCCTATGTCTGTTACAAACACGTGGCATGTGAATGTCCTTTAGCTGTCCATTATAAAGTATATGGGCTTATTGCAAGTTATGTTTTGGGTGGTAATTAAGTAATGAAATTCCCTGACACTTTTCTGCATGTAGCTGGGGAAGAGTCAAATGGAGTAATACACTATAACACAGTTTGCTCTAGCACTCACCTTCATAACCCTTTGTAGTCTTCAGAAATGCTCCTCATTCCAGTTAGATGAACTTAGTCAATATTCAGTGAACTAACACATATTTTTGGTGTACTATTCCTGGTGTCAACAGAGCTGACATTAAGATAACCATGCTGATTGAAGGCATGTGCCGTGTGAAGCATCCATTACATTTATGATATTGTTTAGGATAAACACCAGAAGTTTCTTTTTTAAAGTGAAAAAAAAAAAATTACTTCCAGTATAAAATTAAAGCCAACATTGACATATTGTTTCTTTAGTGATAAGGATTTTTTCAGCAATTTGAATATTTGAATAGAGTTAAAAATTAATTTAAAAATAAATAACAATACCCATTTGGATAGTCTCTACACCTTTCTAGAAATATAAGCTTCTGTTTGTTATTCCTTCTATTTTGATAATTACATTTCAGATAATTCTAAATAAATGATAAATATACTGTGAATTATGCAATGTCATGAGGTAATGGGAAAATGAATCATAAATACATTACAAAGTTCTTATTCAGAGATAATTGCATAGGAAGTAGATGACTCACTCTTAACTATTATATTAGTGACTTCAGTGAGGAAAATTAATACAAACCTAATTATAGCTATAAAATAATGTTATAATAAGTGAAAATCTCTATTGAGATAACAACACTACAGCAAACTTGTGCTGCTTCCTGCATAAGTATCCTGCACCTGTAGTTTATATTACTAGAGCAGTAGTAGTTTCTTCTTTTTTAGAAGCATAAACACAACTCAAGTGGCCTGACACAAATGACGGGCAACATCACTCCCAATCCACAAAGATGACAAAAAGATAAAAGGTTTTTAGTCCTTACTCTATTGTTATCCATTTCAATGTACATAGCTCACAGCTGAGATTTTGAAAGATTTATTATTTGTTAAATCAGAGTTTGCTCACAGTTTAACCTCAAGTTGGGTGAAAACATATTGCATAATACTTGAATCTGAATTCAGGGTGAAAGTTTCCCCTAATGTTAGGTGACCAAAATGATAGAACTCTTTTCCATCAATTCAACCTAGTTTGCTTGCTTTCCTCTTCATTGATGTCTGCACCACTTTGTGTGTGGCACTGCTGTTTAGTAGCCATGCACTTGAAAGAAATGGAGAGCACTCTGCCTTATTTTAAGAATGCTTCTATTGAAAGAAAATAAAACATATTCTTTAACTACTCCTGCCTTGTCAAGTTTCTTTGAAAATTAGATTGAAACAATTCAGTGAATATCATATGTAACATATAACTCTCACCTGCTGAAGCCATAAATTCTTACTGAATATACAATAGATTGGTTGTGTGGTTTTTGTGTGTTTGCAATGTGGCTTCTTTAAGAAGCAGCAGAAGTTTCTTAAGGGTCCAGCAAAGTAAATCCCAGCTGGGCTCCCAAGTCCAAACTCCCAAATCCTGTTGCTGACAAGGGCCAATCAGTGCTAGTCACAGCGCCTCTGGGAATCACATTTTTGAGAGAGAAAAATGCAAACAGCTACATTTTGCCACCAGGGAAGGGAGTGAGAAGCTGTAAGAAACTTTGCAGACACCAAGGTCAGTGAAGGGGAGGAGAAGGAGGTGCTGAGAAAAGATTGTCTGCAGCCCATGGAGGGTCTTCACCCATGGTGAAGCGGGTGTCCCCACAGAGCCCATGGAGGACAAAGAAACCCCGCTTGTGGCCCATGGAGTGGTATCTGGGTCAGGCAGGACCCCACCATGGAGTAGGTGGAGGAATAGGGAAGAATCTGTGACCTACACTGGAGCAAACTTCTGGCAGCACCTGCAGTCCACGAAGAGAGATAAGAGGCAGAGAGAGACAGAGGCCCACACTGGAGCAGGTTTGCTGGGGGGGTGGGGGGGGGGGCTTGGAACTGTGTGTGGGACCAGGCTGGGGCCTGGTCCCCCACACAGTTACAAGAGTGACCAAGAGACATTTTATGAGTTCATAGAAGTGATCCACACTGGGGCAGTTGGTGAAGAGCCGAGGTTCTGTGGGAGAGGACTCGTGGAGAATAGAGTGAAGTCTGCAAAGAAGGGAGGGGTGAGGGCAGGGTGGTGGTGTCTTAAGAGCTGTTTTCTACTCATTATCTGACTGGTTTCTGTGTGTTTCTGTAGTGCAGTGTAATAAATTAGAGTTTTCTTGCTCTTCTGTGTTGAGTCTGTTTTGCTCATGAAGTTAATTGCAGAATGATCTCTCCCTGTCCTTATCTCGACTCCAAAGCCTCTCAACATGTGTTTTCTCCCCTGTCCAGCTAAGAGGGGAGTGATAGAGTGACTTCGGTGGCCTTCAGCCACCTGTCTGCCACCAGTCTCGCCTTCAGCCAGGGTTAAACCATAGCACTAAATAGTAGTAGTACTGCTACTCCTTGGCACAACATGCATAATTCTCGTGGTTTCAGATTTAGATTGTTATCTTCTGGTCTTAAGAATACTTCAAATGGAAGTTCACAAAGAGTAGTATTAATACAGTGGCTAATATCAACAAGTGCCTCCAGAGCATTAGACCTCTGTGTGTGCATATTTGTAGTGATCTATGTATACTCAGAAATTCTGATGTTTCCTACACACCACAGTTTTCCTAAACACCATGTGTTACCTGCAGACCATTGGACCATAGGTGGTGTGTAGGAGGTACAGGCTGACTGTACATTATATTTTTGATAAAAGCAATAGTATTTGGATGCAAAATACTCAACGAATTAAATGTAACCATTCATGTTTGTGCACTGATTTTTTTAACATTTGCCTCATACAAGATGTTCAAGAAAACAGCATAACCACATAACTACATGCTAGATGACTACCAGAAACCACATAAATCAGAATTTCACAGAATCACAGAATGTCAGGATTTGGAAGGGACCTCGAAAGAACATCTAGTACAACCCCCCTGCCTGTGCAGGATCACCTAGATTAAATCACACAGGAATCCAGATTGGTCTTGAATGTCTCCAGAGCAAGACATTGAACATACAGTTGCTTTTCCTTGTTGTTCAAAACTCCAGCACGGGGTTTTCATTGATTAATTAGTCAGGATGGGAGCCATACTCCCCTCATTTTCTCATTAGTCAATCTCAATCCAGTTTTGAATCTCCTCAGGGTTCACCACTACTAATGATTCACTCCATTTAGCACAAATGCTTATATTCTGTAAATCAGGTCTTTTATTTTTTCTGGTAAATTAATGTTGCATTGGTATGGACAGGAGCAAAATAGTAATATGTCTATGTTCAGCACAGCTTGTTGAATAAAATTCAATAGAGACATATGTCAGTAAAAGAAAACTGAAAAGAAAGCAATTTTTAAGACCTAGTAGATTTAATCAGATTTTTCATTAATGATGATTACTTGTTTTGTCATAAAAGCAGAAAAACTGAGTCATTTTAGAAAACTGTAATTTAGTATTCTCATCACAGAATAGTTTATTTAAAATTAATTTTATTTTTCTGTGAATTGCATAACATAACAGAAATATGAAATGTAAAAGTATTTTTCTAAATAATATTTAAGCCTCAGATATTTCTCGGAATTGGACCTGATGATGATTTTGAACCCTCTTCTCAAGTAAAGCTTCATGTTCAAATTTTAAACTCCTGACAAATTTGATCTTTTGCTTTTGCAAAAGAGAAGACCCAACGAGGAATCTCATCAATACTTGCAATTTTCTAAAGACTAAGTGTCAAGAGGGTAGGACTAGACTCTTCTCTGTGGTGCCCAGTGACAGGACAAAGGTCAGTGGACACAAACTGGAACACAGAGAATACTGTCTGAACATAAAGAACTTTTTGACAGGCTGCCCAGAGATGTTGTGGAGTCTCCTTCTCTGGAGATATATAAACCTGCCTGGACATAATTCTCTGCAACTTGCTCTACGTGAACCTATTTTAGCAGGGTGTTGAACTACATGATCCTGAGAGGTCCCTTCCAACCCAAACTATTCCATGATTTTGTAATCATTTTCTGGCAATGGAGGAAATTTTAACATAGCAAGACAGATGCAGAGTAGTTTAAAAGTCCAATCTTTGTATTTCTGATTAATCCATTGACTTCAGGTTAATTCCTTGAAATGCAGCACAGTAGTTTTTATATGGTTAGTTTGAGAAAATGAAAGTAAAAAAAAAAAACAAAAAACAAAAACACACAAAAATTAGTACTAACTACATGAGGAAATATATTACAGTACTCTCTAGTCATTACCACCTGTGCTAGCATTAAACATCATGTCTGAATAAAAAAGAAAATAGAGCCAAATAAACTCCATCAGTAACAGATATCCAGCTCCTTAGAATTATGTATTTCAAGTCTGCTAATTAAGTCTGTATACCTTATTTTTCCTAAATATACACCTCCCTTCTTTCTGTACCAGTCAGGGAAACAAGAGGGAATGGCCTCAAGCACTGCAAGAGCAGGTTCAGATTAGCTGTTAGGAAAAAGTTCTTCACTGAAAGAGTTGTTGGGATGTAGAACAGGCTGCCCAGGGAGGTGGTTAAGTCACCATCCCTGGATGTATTTAAAAGATAGGTAAACAATGTGCTTAGAGATATGGTTTAGGAGAGGACAAGTAAGGTTGGACTTGATGAACTTAATGGTCTTTTCCAGTCTAGTCATTCTGTGACTATGTGAAGCTCCTCGGCCATGTTAATAAAGGATTAGAACGTCTTGTGGATTAAGGGGAGAGATTCACAGAGCAGCGTGAAGATTTTTTTTCTTCTCTTAAAAGACAACTTTCATTTCAACTCTCAAAAGAACACTGAAATTCTTCTTTAAACAAGATTCAGGATCACATTTATGTATTGGTTCCAGAAACTTGCTGATACTGAAGATTATTATCTCCTGACATTTTAGTTCAAAGCTACTGCTGTCCTTTTGGGGCATGCTTATAATACCTCCAAAGTCTCCCATTCCTATAAGACTATAAGTAACCACCATGTACATTTACAGGAAACCTATTTTAATTTCCAGAGGCGATTACTTTTTGCTTTGTTCTACCATGGTTTTAACCATATTTTCATAGGACATACTCTTTTAAAAATATCTATTTTAACATTTATTTATTTTGTTATATATTTATTTCCAGATAATAACCTAATGTCTAATGAGGCAAGTTCTTAACATAATAGTAGCAACATATATTTTGCATGTTTACATTTATGAGTTCTGTAACTGCATAATACTTTAGAAAAAAACAGCATGGTTAGGTTTTGTTATTAAAGTTTCATTTATTGTAGTTCTGAAGAACTGTACAGATAAACACTAATAAAAATACTTATTTAGATTTTTATTTGCCTCATTTGGAGAACACTGCATAACTGGCATGTTCTTAGAACACACATGCTCCAAAAAGAAAAATAAATTAAACAGGAAAGTGGATAGAAGTCTAAGAAAACATCTACATTCAGCTCAAGACTTTCCTCAAATTGCTTTTGGCATTATTCTGACTGAGGTGGAGTTATGGTAAACAGCTGTTTTGTCCTTAGAAGGAGGAAATGAATAGAGAAACAGAGGAACACCAAGAGAAAAAAAGACACAGCTGACTTACAATGAAGACAGAGAATTAGTCAGAGAGCACATGGGAAAAGAAGCCTTTGTTATAGTTAGAGGAGTCTGAATTCACTGGGGAAAAACAAAACAGTGAAGCTATTTACTAAGCATCAGATCCAGCTCTTGGTGAATATCTGTGTGACTGCATCACAGAACTTAGCATTTCCAAGTTCAAACCCCAAACGAACAATTTGTACTTTAGTAAGTAAAGACAAGATAGATTGTTTAATCTCTTTGCATTTTCAGTTCTAATAATCAACATCCTTGAATTCAAATTTAGAATAACATTTATTTTCTTGATGTCTAGCTCCAGAGTAGAATATTTAACATTTCCAAATTCTTCAATATTTTACTTTGTAATTAGACTTATATTGACATTATCTACAAATTTACTAAACATCAAGAGTGGAAACCAAGAGGACACGTCCTAGAAATTTGGTTTCATTGCATCTTTGTGTCTATATATAAAAGTAATGGTAATATAATTCTGTCACTCTTATTCTGTCCATTTTAATTTATTATTTAATATAGTGATTATAAATACATGCGTTTGACTAATGCAAGATTGCGTGAAAGATGTGCTGGTCATCAACAAACTCTGAATTTAAATACTGTTTCCTAGCATAGAAAATTTCCTGTTGAACAAAATATTTCCTGTAATACAAAATATGTAAATCTGGATTTCCATCTTGATAATCTTGAAAATATCATCATATCTTTGGATAAATTGAAATTACATGAACACTCAATTTTTTTTTTTTTAGATTTCAAAATATTAATTTTTTGACAGCCTTTATTTTACAGTAAAGACAGGAGAATAGAAGGATATCAAGACTTCAGGTTTACTGCAAGCCTACTTTCACTCTACTTGGAAACAGGCCTTGTTCAAAGCCCTCTTGCCTCTGCATGTTGCATTTGGTTTTGCTGAGGCACAGCAAGGTTGTTGAGGAATCACAGATTTACCATACAAAACTTTGTAAAATATAATGTGAAAATGTTCATGAAATCTTCTAATTCGCTTTACTGAGAATACCATTGTGTACTAAATCACACCACCTCTCATCTGAACTTATACAATGATGTGATGAAGTTATAGAAACTTTCTTTTAAACTGTTATGTTATAGTGTATTTAATTTTTACCTTTATTTTTAAAGTAAATAAACAATAGAACTACTCTAAAATAAAACAAAGAACAGAATTTCAAATTTTATCTAGAAGAATCCTACACAATTCTTCTGATACTTTAGAGCTAAAGGACATCCATCTGACAATTCAGGTCTCTTTTCTTTCTATACATGACTCAAAGTTTGAAGGGAGTGTGAACTATACTATTAGGAAAAAATTCTCTATATCCCACTTTTAAATATGGACATTATTTTAGCCATATCTACAATTCTGTGAAACTTTCTGAGAATTAATGATCTTTGAAACAGCTGTGGATGTTCCTTGGGCATGCCCAGTTGGAATTTATCTATCATACTTAACCTAGTAAGTGTATGTAGTGTGTAAATGCATGACAAGCCATCTTCACTAAACTGCAGATTAAATATATATTTATCATGCAAAACAAATTGTTCTTATTACTATACTTTTATTATGTTCTTAAAAAAACTTTATATATCTTTAGCTCAAACATCTTTTTATAAAAGGGGTTGCTTATATGTTAATTACCTTGACAAGAATATTTTTAAGATGTTACTTTGAAAATGTTGATTCATTTTATTTATGAAAATTACTTTAGTTAACTTAAAAAATGTCAATACAAGCATATTTCATGTCTTTCATCATGAGATTCCACCACAGAGAGAAAAGACTTTCTAATGTTAATGTCTGCATTGTTCATTAAAAATTCTTTAACATGATGAATTCAATTATTGCCATCTGCTCCAATATCCACAGCACAGTCTATTTTCTGAGTGGAACTTCTAAAATGAAACGACTTCTAGAGTGCAGTATTTTTGGATGTATATCAGCATATATTGTTAATGACTTATTGTTCTAATAGAATCCTGTCCTTACACAGTGTCTTGTTTATAATCCCGTGGTGCATAATCCTGAGTAGCATATTTGTTTATGCACTAGATTAGAAATTTTAGGCTTCTTCTGGTCAACAAATAGCACCAGATAAATAGTTTTGTGGCATAAAAGGACAATAGGCACATAAAATAGATTTT
This sequence comes from Heliornis fulica, assembly GCA_013399135.1. NCBI lineage: Eukaryota > Metazoa > Chordata > Aves > Gruiformes > Heliornithidae > Heliornis > Heliornis fulica. The sequence goes on along the minus strand of VXBZ01004547.1, from coordinate 12,918 downwards.
ACAGGGTAGAAACCATTGCAATAGAAGTTACATTGACCAAGCTAAATTTCGTCATAGAAGATAATTCCTTCAGCCAATGACTAGAATAGGTAATTGGGACAGGATTGTTCAGAACTAGGTACTTTGAATACGTATGTCATTTAAGGAATGTTTTGGGTTAGAGTATAAATTTGTCCTGATTTCTAAAAAAACCTACTGCAAATCTCTGAACCAGTGGTCTCCGAACTTGATCAGTAAAAAAATGCTGAGCACATACTCTAATGTTTATTTATTCATTCGTAGATTACAGACATGTACTACTGAAATTTCAACTCCAATAGACCATCTTGTGCACCCACTATAGTATATGCACAAAAGCATCCTTTTGGAGGCCAGTTCTCAAGTTAAGCTCAGCCATTATGAATCCCACTGGAATGGAAACAAGGAAGCAGCCTAACTGGAAAAATCCATACAACTTGTCATTTATGTAAGGAAAAAGAAATGACATCGTTTCAGCTGGAGAAAATAATTCTTTAGCCAAAGTGCTTGCTAGTGAACATGAACTATTTTCATACTAAGTGTAAACAAGCTTTGTAGTATTAACATTAAAATTTAGCCACAGCTGAATTTATTAGGAAAATCAATAATCCTAACATCCTCCCCTGGTATGTGGTAAAATAATTAGCCCATAAACACACATCCTCCAATATATGGAGAGAAAAGGTTTTCTTTGCTACAGCTGAGAAACAAAGACCAAATGCTGGGTAAAGATAACATTTAGCACTAAAGTATAATAATTCACATTTTTTCAGTGCTTGGTATCACAAAGGTATTCAAGTCAGCAATTAAACAGCAGAAACTCATAGAGAAGACACTATTTAAAGTTAAGAAAAGCAAAAAAACCCACAACCCAGCAAAGCACAGGACTGAGTTCCTACAGAGACATGTTTGCTTCTCCAAAAGGCCAAGAAAGGTATCTGCTTAGTAGTCTGCTTCAGAACAATGACTTCATCACCTCCTTCGCTAGAGCTTTCACAGAAGCGATTGACTTTATCCCATCTCTCAACTCTCTTTGCAGTCAACAGCCTAGTAGCTACTGACAGATCTTCCCCCTATGACTCCCATATGAATTCCACCTGATGCTGGTTGAGCTCTTGTCAAAATTTGGGAGAGAGGGACTAAAAGGGAATAAAAAAGAACAACCTGTATTGGAGCTTTTCTGCACAACTGGCTTTTCTGAACTAGGTAATGGGATTAACCTGGCTACAGAGATCAGTAAAAGTAAAGGTAAAAGGTATTTAGTTCTCCTTGTTCTGTAGTGAAGTGTCTAAAATGTGCTCAAGGGTGAAAAAGCAAAGGTAAATTACATCTGTGCTCTGTCTGCAGTCCTGTGCCCTCCTTTCTTTCTTATTATCATTAGTTGGTTGGTTTAGGGGTTTTTTTTCAATTTTTTTTTCATTAGACTGTTTCAGTCCACTCAAGGTGCAACTCAGATGCTGCATTTGTAAGGGAGCCCTTTAAATATTATGGGGGTAAAGAAATATCAGCATTCACAAAAGGGAAAGCAAGAGTGATATCTCTATTTTTCTTTAAAAGCACCCTTTATTTTCCAGTTGAGTATAAAAGGACTTACTATAATAGCAAGGTTTTGATTCTCTAATGTATGTTATACTTTCAGATTTGCTCTTCTGAATAAATATTTGAAAAAGTGTATGGTTGTTTTGTCAGATTTGGCTTTAGGGATTATTTTCTGATGGAGTCATACTTCAAGAGATGACACTATAAATAATGAGAAAGAATGTAGGAAAATAATTAAAATAAAACACCTATGGAAAACTGCTCCATCAACCAGTAATTGGTTTACGTAAACTTTAGTAGCAGTATAAAGCTTTATTTTATATTTTTTAATTCTTCTGTTGACTGAAAAATATTTTAAACTATATTTTATTGTTTTTAATTCACATACATTAGTGTTTTATGCCAGTAGGATTGTGCTTAATTCATGGAATTATAGTCCTGAAATTATTTCTGATTTCTTCTTGTGAGATATCAGGTCCACAGGAAAAAAAAAAAAAAAAAGTGCTTTCTGTTCTTATTAATATTCTTCATTTGTTTCTATTTTCAATACTGACAGTCTTGATAGATCTCAGTGAGTCATAGACCTGTAATACCCTTCATAACCTTTCCTAGCTCAGTGTCAAATTGGCAGGTGTATTGAGGAATATTTGGATGTAATTAAAGCAAGTAACATAGTCTATTAGCAATGCATAAAGTTGTAAAGATTTTCTACTTATTTTCCATGGGACTGCAATCTTGAATTTTATTAATATATTTTCAGACTTTTTCCAGGTTTTAGGGGTTCAGATGAGTTCTACATGTGAAATGATT
>VXBZ01004547.1:0-10488 GCA_013399135.1 Heliornis fulica | reverse complement strand
TTTTTGTTTGTTTGTTTGGGTTTTTTTGTTTGTTTTTGTGTGGTTTTTTTTAAGTAGCTTTCATAAATAATCCTGCAGTGTAGGAGAAGTGGATGGGGGAAAAAACCTCAAACTATAACACATCCTGTCAGCGTGTACTCCTTACATGTGAACAAATAAATGAGAAGGCATCTTAATTGTGTGTCTGTTGAAATTCTCTATTTTCTTCATCAAAACCCTTAAGTGCATTGGGATTGACTTTTTATGGACCCTGTGCCACTGAAAATTTGATTTCTGCATATCACAGTATTTATTATCAGCATGGTGAAATAATTCTTAAAGTACTATTTTTCAGATATTGCAATATAATAAAAATATAACAATTTCCAATATTTTAGTGAGTAGACTGTCATATAATACATAAAATTAAAGGCAAATGGACAAAGAAGAGGTGAGGAGGTCCCCTTTTAAATGTCTGATAGATATTCTAGATCAGATTCTTATTCTAGATATCTTCCTCATATTACTTCACAGTGATTACCAGAAAAGTCATGTATGCTGATTTCAGAAAGGTACTGCAATTAAAAAGAGAACCAGAGCCACACATAATCCTGCAGTAGGAATTTATTGCACTTATTAAAATAGACTTAGCTCTAACTGAAGAATTTGGTACAAGAACATATGCTGTTTCTTCACAGTTAAAGGGAAAGCTAAATCAGCAGTCTCACAAATTAAATATTCAAAGAAATACTCTCTGTACAGAAATGTTCGATAATTAACTTGTACTCTATGTGTCTAAGACTTCTCCCATTATACTCAGCTCTGGTGAGGCCACATCTCAAGGACTGTGTGCAGTTTTGGGCCCCTCTCTACAAGAAGGACATTGAGATGCTGGAGTGTGTCCAGACAAGGGTGACAAAGCTGGTGAAGGGTCTGGAGCACAAATCCTATAAGGAGCAGCTAAAGGAGCAGGGGCTTCTTAGTCTTGAGAAAAGTAGGCTGAGAGGAGACCTTGTCGATCTTCACAAGTACTTGCAAGGAGAATGTAGAGAGGTGGGAGTAGGTCTCTTCTCTGAGGTAACAAGGCATAGGATGAGAGGAAACGGTTACAAACTGCACCAGGTGAAGTTTAGATTAGACATCAGGAAAGACTTCTGTACTAAAGCAATTGTTAGGCATTGGAATGGGTTGTCCAGTGAAGTAGTGGAGTCACCATCCCTGGAGGTATTTAAAAGGTGAATAGATGATGTGCTGAAGGACATGATCTAGAGGTGGGCTAGGCAGGGTTAGACTGCGGTTGGACTCAATGATCTTAAAGCTCTCTTCCAACCCAAGTGATGCTGCTCAAAGTTTCTATTCTATTCTCACACTGATGTTACTAAGAACAATCTCAGCAATATGAATTATCTTGCACTGGGTGCAAATACGTTTGTGTCATCCTGATATGTTATTGGAAAATTTAATTTTCTTGTTGTCAAGAAAAGTTTGTTGTTTAAGCAGCTGGGTGCATGTGTGGTTGACAGAGAAAGCAGGATGTTGGTTTTCCCTGACTGCAGTCCTTGGATTCTCCAGACATGACAAAGGAGAGCAGCATTCATGAGGATTTGGTACATTTCTTCAAAGTGGGAGACTTTTAAAGTTTGGGAACCAATGACTAATAATCTCCAGATATGTAGTTCATGTACCATAAATCCAGAGTGAGTTTTCTGAAAGGAAACCAAAGCTTTTATGAAAAATGCCCCCTCCCCTCCCTTGAGATATGAGGGAAAGAAACTGGAGCTGCACACTAGAAAACATAAGATCTTGGAGAAGGAACTTGATTTCACATGGGAAATTTGAGTGGACTTTGAGGCTAATGTTGCTACAATTAATTCTGTGGATGTAAGGAAAGGACCCTCCATTAACACTGGGATTAGGTTACAGATTTAATTTGCTTCAATATGGGTTATCAGTCCTAAATTTCCCTTTTTAACAAATTTTCCTGCTGTGATTTACTTTGCTTCCTAATACAATATTACTTTTAAGTGATGGGAAGACTAATATGACTTGCTTTCTACAAGTGAGAACTAGTAGAAAAAGGTTTCCACTCTGAAGCCTTGGAAACCTTCAGATCTTTGACAATACCATAGTATTTCTCTAAAATACTATTAGAATTATAGGCTGATGTTACCCCAATTAATTCTGTCACACCGAGGTTTATAAACAGGTTTCCTTTAAGCAATGATTTATTATCTAAGCAGAGACACACAACTGTTGTTTAAGATCTAACTTGCCTCTCCGCTCACATTTGGAATTGGAAACTCTTCCTGCAGCAAGGCACAACTGTTATTTAAGATCTAACTCGCCTCACTGGTCACATTTGGAAGCTGTTTCTGTCTGCTCTGACTCTATTGCCTTCCTGGTAAATAATGCTCTGGCTCCCTTGAAATTGCTTCAGCTTCTCTGCATTCCCTATGGAGTTCTCTGGAGTTAAACTAGACCTTTCAATTTTTCCCACTCTTTCTTTCTCCCCCACCCCTCTCCTCCCCAATTTTAATTAAAATACTGAACTAAGAAATAACTCCTTTTTTTTTTTCTTTCCAATTCAGCTGTTGCCTTTGACTACTTATGTAGCATACTTGAAAAAGTTAATGACAACTCTAATAGCAGAAGCAGAACAAGGCGTGGTGAAGAATAGCTGAGAAAAGTGACATTTTAACTCTTTATTTCACCCTGAGCAGGAGAAAGGTGAAAATCATGACACACACAGATGCAGAGGATTGACCAGGTGCCTACAAAGCAGTGTGTGATAGAGCATGGAAGTGCAAATCGATTATATCTGTCATTGCACTTTATTTGCTGTAGTGGAAGAAGGTTTCTGTGTATCTTATTAACTGTAAACAAAAAAACAATATTGTGGTGGCGTGGGGCATGCATTTCCTTAATATGCCTTCTGGTTTTACTGGCTTACGGCTCAGAGACAAAAAGGATGTGCTGTGAATGATATATAAATGCTGAATCGTTCTCTTTAATAAGTTTATTCTCTTCTTTCTGTCTTTGAACAAAAAGAAGAAAAATTCTGGATAAATTATTAGTCAATGTATATACAACCTTATATCTCAATACCTTTGAACCAGGAAGACGCTAGATTCATAAAATTATTGCACATTATGCCAGTTGTATGATAATATGTAGAAAAGACAATGTGTCACAGTTTCATCCACTCAACAAAATATTATGAGACAAAGCTTGGCTAGTTAGAATCCTGTTCTTAAGAAAACTTTTATGGATGTCAACTTTTCTCTCTTTCTTGCAAAATATAAATCTACTGGGCCAAAAGATATCTTCAAGATATTTCTCTAGAAAATATTTTACAAAGATAGAGCAACACTTAAGTAAGCTTTAACTTTTTTATTTTGAGAAAGAGAGGACCTCTTTTCCAGAGTCAGACCAAAAATCCAATGTTGTGATGACAATAGTGATTAAGAAGCCAGTGTTCATGGTGCTGTATGAATAGTGGGATTTATTTCATAGAGAAAGAACAGTGTTCACTTTAGTGTGTCATATTGGCAGTCCTTGGTTAGTGCTTCTAACTGACACCAGTGGACCTACTCTTTATATATATCTATATTTATTTTTTTAGCATTACTCATTTGTATTTTGCCTTTTTAGTGCTTTACAAAAATGTACTTCAGCTTTGAATTACAATTTTAAAAAAAATTGCTATTAGTTCTGATACCAGTGAAATCTCAGTGGAACATCTCCTTCCTGACACTTAGAAAGAAGATTAATTTTGGGACACTGAGCAATTCAAATACCTACTGTAGCTGTGCAGTACAGGAACAAGATCCTTCCTAATAGACACAGTGTTTTGCTATATTCTATTTGGCCATAGTACTGTTACCAATACCAACATATATATAAATATATATTTGAAACATAAATAGCATTTATTTTATTGATATTAAGAGCCAACTGAAGAATAGATTTCAAGCAAGTCAGTAGTTGAGAAACTGGAATATAAGTCTATAAATTCTTAGTATCTGAAGAAAAATTTATCATTAAGTGATTTCAAGTTTGTTCTGTACTGACATTCAGAGCAAAAGTTGTGTTCTAATTTTACTTTATGCTTATCTTAAAATATTCTATTTTTCACAGAATCACACAATTTTAGGGGTTGGAAGGGACCTTGAGAGATCATTGAATCCAACCCCCCTGCCAAATTATCTTCTTTATACTTGATTGGAAAAAAAAAAAAAACAAACCGAAAAACCCAAGACACTGTTCTCTGACTGCAAAAGCTGCATATAATGTAGACCATAATACCACCATGATGTCTAATCTAGGAAATGCAGGAGATGACATAATTTTCAGCTAATAACAAAGCTTATCAGGTTATATGTATCAGTGGTAGGGTACGTGATTGTAAGTCTTACGAGAAAACATCATCACAAGGTCTAGCTAGCAGCATGTGAAACACTTCCAAGCACAGCTGATCCCTCTACCAGACTGAGCTCTGTCCACCGGCAGAGATAAGACTTTAATTCTCCCTAGTGTTTTGCTCCCTCACCCAATGGGATACAGGACAGCATACATAAAGAGAAGCCAGGGGTTTCTGCGGGGTTCTGATTTGCCCTGTGCAAACCCAGTAAGTAAAAAAGGGAAGGTTTAACTAAATGGTAAAACTGTGGTGCTGGACTATGTCTTAGGTGGTTGAATAAAACATTCCTGAATTTCCACTTTTAATTTTTCTCAGGAAATAGTTAACTATCTGTCTAGTTTTATGCACTCTCTTTGGAGAAAAAAAAAAGCTAAGTCAAAGGCAATTGCTTGGAAGACAACCAAAATCTGCAAGCTGGGTGACAACTCTAAATTGCAAATACTTTATTAACAGACATTGATGATTTTTGTACTAAATGCCAAATACTTAATCTCTTTGATGCTGAATATTTGTGGGCTGATTCCAAAGGCTTTAAGCTACATAGCTTAACATAGCTGGGGCTTTTTCAGTACTTAATTTAAATGAAGGAAGGTCCCTCAGGTCATTTCCCCAAGGCAATAACCACTTCATCTTTTATGCTATTATACTATATGGACACTTTTCTATTCCCTCAGTGTTATCCACTTGATTGGAAAATACTTATTCATGCACTCTATTCTTTTTTTTACTTATGGAAATTTGTTTCCACATTTACTTAGTGTTGGGATACTTTTTTAGACATCTGTCTCTCCTACTCTCATTTTTCTTTGTTCACCCATGTTTACTGTGTTCATTAGGCCTTCTCAGTTCTTACCAGAAACAACCAAGCATTAGTGCTACCTTCAGACCAGTAGCTCATCCACCATCTGAACGCACAATAGTCTTGGCTAATAACCATGTTACTGGTTACCAAATACTCTGAAAGGATGCCAAAACTCATGAAACCAAGCATCTGACACAGATTATTTTGAAATATAAAAGAAATTTTAATTTGATACATTTTAATGCAATATAATATCATGTCCAACTTATGCAGAGACTTGTGCACAGACTCACATGTGACACAGTCCTTAAAACACAGGTGAGAGAGGGAAAAGAAAGGGCAAATATATGAAAATAGCTGTTGTGCTTTTTAGTTTGATCAGCAAGAAACATTTCTCTCTAAAGTGAAAATTAAGCTTGGTTGTTGGTTTTTTTTTCAGAACAAGTTAAACTGCATTTGTTAGCTTGATTAAAGCTGATGAAGTTTCTAATATCTAAGTGCTACTTAAATTTGTTGAACCTAGAGTGGTCAAATGATGCTGCTAGAGTTTTGAGTACTGCATATGCTGTAGTGTTACTAGGAGTACATAAGTAAGCACACAAACACCTTCAGCATAACAGGACATCAAACAATCACATAAGCAAAAAGTGGTGTAGTTATTGATTTTGTAAATGACCTTTGTGAATTTCTCTTAAAGCAGTTAAGCACTTTACTGATAACATGCAAAGTATTCAGGCTGAAGAAGATTTCAAGTAATTTTTGCCTGTAAATACTGAAATTTGTATTTTTTATTTTTAAAAATATCCTAAATTATTAGGTGGCTTAATTTCATTATTAGCTATGTGAACTGCAGAATATTTATTTAAAATAAAATTTGGCCTTTAAAAAATATAAGAAGGTAAATATATGCATATGAAAATACATTTTTAGTTACATCAAGGTCAAATGTATCACATAGAAGTTGTTATATCTTTATGAGATATTTCTGTTCCAGTTCTCATTTTAAATATTCAAGACAGATATAACTTCACTAGAGCTATGGATGCTAAGAAGATTCTGTTCTGGATAATTAGAGCTGTAATTGTACAGTAGGATTTCTTTTTCCTTTATTTTGAGTTTGTTAGATTTTGGTGTAGTTTTGGTGTTTGGCTTTTATTTTCCAGCCCCTCCTCTAGCCTCCCTCAGTCTTATCACTCATTTCCCATCTTTCTGTTTGCTTTTTTGATTTTGGTTGTGGTCTTTCACAGAACATCAAACAAGCATTCCTATATCTTTCTTTTTATATAATCCTTTACTAAAAATCAAAGGGATTTTTCCAATGTATGAGTACTACTTACAGGAGTAATGTTGCTTTTCATTACTGAATGGTCAGTGCTTTACAAGAACTTCAGAATTATTTGATCAAATTTTAAACTTCCTTCACTGTTATCCTGAGCAGATTAACTGGAAATAACACCCCATCTCATACTCAAGTTTAAAGTTAAAGCACAGGAAAGGGCATATTCAGTGACAGAAAGGAAGGGTTTGGCCATGAAATGGACTGTTGAATTACTTTCCTAACACTGAGTAAATCCACACTGGCTATATACCATGCACCCTTAAGCACTCAAGAACCATGAAGATAAAATCACAGTCCTCATTTATGAAATCTAACATAAATCAGGAAAAGCCCTGCAGACATTTTTTCAAAGCCTCAGGAGAAAAGGAAGATGTAATAGAATTTTCCAGTCTCTACACTACAGCCAGCAGAGACTTAATCTCATTGGCCTGAGGTACTGAATGAACTTATTCCTCATGGCCATTAGATGTGTGAGATAACTTCAGAACACATGTGAGAATGCTGGGAATGTTCTTGGCCTTGGTCAAGAACAGGGGGTCAAAGCATACTGCTTTGGCCCCTCAAAAAGGGCTGACATCAAGCCAATGCTTAGCAATTAAAATTGACTAAAAATTAATAAGAAGAGCAGAACTGTGGGAGGTTAGTCATTTGTAATGTGAAGAATCTCCTCTCCACTATCTGTAGGCACACATACTACGTAATTATCATCTTCCTGCCAACACAGGATTGTTTCAAAGAGTACATTTTCTAGTGCTGTGCTTAATCTGTTCTAAAACCATGAACAATGATTCTTCTACAGCTTACAACAGTAGTTTTCTGTGTCAGGAATATAAATGTGTTTATATTGCTTTCTACCACCTTAAACAAATTTCAGCCCTTGAGTCTTGTAAAGAAAATTTTCAACGGCACAAAAGGTTGTGAGGAATGCAAGTCATTGAAGGTTACCACTGTAATTTAAAAGAGTTACTCCCTTGGTTAACTCCTGGTGCTATTCTTGGCTTTGCTGTATCATAATTCTTTAAACATTTGTTTCTTCCTTTTGAATTTTCCATCAGCTTTTCTGACTCTCTTTGGTGATGATCAGAATCAAATACAATCTGGTTGGTAACATGCAGAGTAATCACTGTGTCAAGATGTAATGTTTTCAAAAGCTCTTAATCAGCCCAACTTTAAATATGACATCTGAATATAAATTCCAAGTTGCTATTGCCATTATCTTCCCCTTCACATATGCAGAAGGGAATCAGTAATACTTCAGAATTTTAGTGTGTTTTATATTTTTTAAGACTAAATTAAAATGTCTGTTAGTTTGAAAAACTAGCAAAATATATACCAATCATAAAGAAAAAATGTATTTTCATTTTATCCTTCCTAATTATTACTTATTAGTAGTAGTATTTACTTGTAACTAGCACATCACTTGAACAGAAGGCTCAATAAAATAAGAGACAGGTCTACTGTGAGGATTACTTATAAATACTTTTGGTTGAACATAGATTCTCTCTTCAGAAAATGAAGGACATGTCTGTCAGCTGATATTTTTAAAGAGGAGATGATAGAAATTGTTAAAATAACTTTCATTTCATTTTTTATTAAACTTCCCCTTTTAATCTATTAAAAATTATGATTAGAAATTCATTTATATTTCCTAAGGAATTTGAAGTACCTGTTGGGTGGGTTTTTTTTTTTTTCTGACACTGGAAGTACAGTCTTCTTCAGAGCCTGAAGTGTCTTTTTTAATTTATAATTTAGAGAGGAATATTCAGTTACTTTTGTTTGAGTTTATATAAACAGAGAGATGGAAGAACATATTTTTCTGAATTGAGAGGTCATAAATTTATCATATGAGGAAACAAAACATGATATTTCATTTAGGACTAGACAACCAAAATGAGTGTGTTTCTGTAATCTAATATAGAAGTTGATATTGCCATTATGCTCCAGGATGATTCCCCCCACCCCCCCATGTATTTAGTAGAACCTAGACCTCATCCCTCTGGAGGCACTTGATTCACTTGCCTGCCTACACTTGATATCTTTCCAGTGTCATTTAAGAATCACCATCTGTCCTGCCTACTGTAGGATATAGTTGTTTCAAGGGTAGTTTGAGAAGTGACTCTTCGTTATTAAGTACTGGAATACACATCATGGATCACAGAAACACTTAAACTTATCATCTAGAAATGCAAACAGCTTAGTGACCAAACTGATTTATAGGGAAGCTAATGCTATTTTCCATATAAAAGAATATATATTACTGGGTGTAGTCTTTCTGAAGTTGGTAGGAAAAATTAACACAGGACAAGAGATAATTTATTTCTTAAGAAAAAGATCTAAGCTATTGCTCTGAATTTGTGATACAGGAATATTGGTGGATTTTTTTCAGTAGAAAATAGTTTACAATGGGATGTATTTCACAGGTAGAGTGAACTCTCAAAAATAGGATAGCTTGACAGGACAGATATTAGTACTTGAACAATTGACTATTCTATGCTGCTTAATGCTTCTTTATGATCTTACCTCCACACAACATAAAAAACCTTGTAAAAAACCCCAAAATAACAAACCCAACCCTCATATGACATTTCTTCCTAAGAGTTACAAGGGAGAAATATCTCTATGTTTCATTTTGACTTGTTTTTTGGAATTTGTTTGTTTGTGGTTTTGTTTGTTTTGTTATTGTTTGTTCCTGTTCTTTCTTTAAGGAACAAGATGAGGTTTAATAATAGCAAGTGTAGAGTCTTGCATCTGGGAAGGAATAACCACACGTATCAGTACAGTCTGGGGGATGACCTGCTGGAGAGGAAGTCTGTGGAGAAGGACCTGGGGGTCCTAGGGTGGATGACAGGTTGGCCATGAGCCAGCAGCATGCCCTGGGGAGCATTAAGAGCAGTGTAGCCAGCAGGTCAAAGGAGGTGATCCTCCCCCTCTACTCTGCCCTGGTCAGGCCTCGGATAGAGTCTTGTGTCCAGTTCTGGGCTCCCCTGTACAAAAAAGACAGGGATCTGCCAGAGAGAGTCCAGAAGAGGCCACGAGGATGATTAAGGGCCTGGAGCATCTCTCTTGTGAGGAAAAGCTGAGTGAGCTGGGGCTGAGTGGGCTGAAGAAGAAGAGCTTGAGAAGAGAAGACTGATAGGGGAGGATCTGATCAAAGTTTATGAATATTTGAAGTGCGGGAGAAAAAGGGAGATGGTCAACATCTTTCAAGCTGTCTGTGGGAACAGGTCAATGGTCAAAAGTTGGACCACAGGAGATTTTGCACCAATGTGAGAAAGAACTTCTTCACGGTGAGGGTGACAGAGACCTGAAACAGGCTGCCCAGAGGGGTTGTGGGGTCTCCTTCTCTGGAGATATTCAAGACCCATCTGGACACCTACCTGTGCAACCTCCTCTAGGGAACCTGCTTTGGCAGAGCGGGTGGACTAGATGATCTCTCGAGGTCCCTTTCAACCTCTACAGTTTTGTGAATCTGTGAAAATATTAACAAGCAAAAGCCAGTCCTTGAAATGTCACCATTTTTTTTTTTAAATGTTAGTTTTTTATTTGATGCAGAGGAGAGACTCAAAGATAAGAGAGATGAAGCTCCTCTCTTATGAAGACAAGCTGACAGACCTTGGTTTGTTCTTCAGGCTCCATAAGAGAAGGCTCCAGGGGAGACCTTATTGCAACTTTCCAGTACCTAAAGGGAACCTACGAAGAAAGCTGGAGAGGGGCTGTTTGCATACCTGAAGTGATAGGACAAGTGGTAAGGGGTATAAACTACAGGAGGGTAAGTTAGTATTAGATATCAGGAAACAAAATAAAATCTTTACTGTGAGTGTGGTGAGACACTGGCACAGGTCGCCAAGAGAAGCTATGGATGCCCCCTCCCTGACATTGTTCAATGACAGACTGAGTGGGGCTTTGAGCAACTCAGTCCAGTGGAGTGCAGGTGAGGAGATGAATCTT
>VXBZ01004544.1:742-12503 GCA_013399135.1 Heliornis fulica | reverse complement strand
GAGTTGGGCTATCAATCTCTTCTTTTTCTTTTAATCTTCATGGTAAAAATTTAAATTTAAACCCAAGGGTATCCTAAGGGCTTAGATATTAAAGAATAACCCAAGATAATTACTATTTTTAATGTCAAGAAGTTTTAAGATTAAAAATTTGATGAGTGAATGATTAGATATATCAATATTGCAAAATATGTGGACTTCTGCACAGCTTGAGTAGAAAGAGACCCAAAGTCACCTTTCCATAGTCTTTTTTTCTGACTAAAAAGTGTTACTGGTCCAGTTTCCTTCATTAGCCTTGGAAGCTGGCATATCATATAATAAATCACTGAACTAAACACTTTCTATTTAATCACTTCACGGTTGCTTGATTGACCACATAGTCAATTCCCTGAATAAATCAATGCAGGTTAGAAAATATTTCAAGTTAAGTTTTTTTGAGGATGGTAGGCTAGCAATCCATAGGAAGGGAAAGCCACTAGAAACCACCACAGTAGAAAGAGCAACTGCATTGCTCGTTGTCAGCAAATTACATGCTTGATATTGCAAACACTTGCTACCTCTTGACTTCAACACAACTACTTTCGGAGAAAGCACTTGGTCTGCAGTAATTAATATTATTGTCAGTTGCAATATTTTCACTGCAGTACCTCATTAACTGTAATCTATGCAGTTGAAAATAGGAAATCTTTGCTAAACTGACAGCAGGCCAAGTTTTGCTGCAGTCTTTATAGCTTTGTGTGTGCAACAAGATCTTACCCCCAAATCCTGCCTCAGCTGTGAGTGCTGTGGGGTCATGGTCCCAGCTCTTCAGTGCACTGGTTTGATAAGGGTTTCTCTTCTCACAGTGCTAACTCGAACCACGGATTTAGCTCCGACATCAACCCTACGGAGAGATCCTGGTGTGGGGCAGAGGCTCAGTCACCTCATGACACACATTTACAGGGAAGTTTGGGATTGTGTTAGAGAAAGGACCCTCAGCATTGCACTCTTGCTCAGCTGCTTTTATCTCCCCTGAGATAGACTGCTGTGAACAGGGCAGAGACTGGCTCTACTTTGTGAGGAAAAAAGGTTATTTTCTATCATGGCGCCTTAAAGCTTCCAATCAAGGAGGAAAAGTAGCGTATAATGGAGGGGTATTTGCCCTCCTTTCAGCTTCACAGCAACTTCTGAGGCAAAGAAAAGTGACTAAAGTGGCATCATTCAAGCATGTCACTTTATTTAAGATGTTATTATGCAAGCAACCTTTCTGAAATCAGCTAGTACTTGAACAACACTAAAATCAGCCAGTATGGTTTTGGCTGTTCCCTAGATGATTCCAAAGGGTTTCTGACATGCACAAAGCTGTCTGGCACCACTTTCCAGCACTGACAATAGTTTATATTTCAGGTTAGTGGGGAGAACTATTGATGGCCAAAGCCATTCCTTTACCTCCCAGCAAAAAGACGGGCTGCAATCAAAGGAGTGAAGCATCCATCATACAAGGAGAGGCTGAGTGAGCTGGCACTGTCCAGCCTAGAGAAAACAAGGCTCAGGCAGATTTTACGTGTGTCTGATGGGACCAATAAATAGGGGTCTTCTCTGTGGTGAACAGACAATGAGCAATGCATACAAATGAAATCTAAGGAATTTCATTTAATCATGAGAAAAAATATTTATTTTTTTTTACAGTGAGGATGATCAAGCAGAACAGGTTGTCCAGAGAGTCTGCAGACTTTATATCCTTGTATATCAAAATCTGGCTGGACATAGTCCTGGGTAACCTACTCTAGGTCACCCTGCTTAAGCAGGGTAGATTGACTAGATCATCTTCAGAGATCCCTTCCTATTTCAAACTGGACATTAGGAAAAGGTTCCTCCCTGAGAGGGTGGTTGGGCATTGGAACACGCTCTCCAGGGAAGTGATCACAGCACTGAGCTTGGCTGAGTTCAGAGAATGTCTGGATGATGCCGTTAGTCATATAATTTAATTTTAGGTAGTCTTGTGAGGAGCAGGGAGTTGGACCTAGTGACTCTTATGGATCCCTTCCAACTGGAGATACTCTATGATGCTATGAGTCTAAGAATTCCAGATTGTTTTTTGAATAGTTTTTCTTCTAATTACAGGTGGCGTTTTTCAACTGAAACAAACAAAGATTAAAAAAAAAAATTCTTTATAAATTGGAAGTAAAATAAAAAGATTATTTCTGGGATTTTTTTTCCTGAGTGATTTCCTGACAGTGATTTCTGTCAAAGGGATGGCAAACCCATGGCCGTCAGATGAAGTTAAACCTAAAATTTGGCCTGCCTCTTGTTATGTGACCTGTAAACCCCTTAATGATCAGTGAGAAACACACTGTCCTATTGTTTGTTCTTTCACACATTGATGTAGACATTCCCTAAGCACATGGCCAGAAGTATGCTTGCCGTATGAAAAAAACTATAGGTTTTTTCCAGTGAAATGATCATTACTCATCTGGAAATTTCTTGGGTGTTCCATCATGTGAGAACAATATACATTGGATTAAACAAAAGTTTCTGTGCTCTGGTTCAGTACAAACCATAAAAGAACTTCTTTTCATACATGTTGTATTCAGATTGACATTAAACTGATGAAGTGGTAAGGTGAAAGCAAACAAAGTGTGAGAAACATGATATCTTCTGTATACTGCCACTGAATCATAGAATCACAGAATCTCCTGAGCTGGAAGTGACCTATAAGGATCATCAGGTCCAACTCCTGGCTCCACCCAGGGCCAGTCAGGTCAGAGCATGGGACTGAGTGTATCGTTCAGATGCTTCTTGAACTCAGCCAAGCTGGGTGCTGTGACCCCTTCCCTGGGGAGCCTGTTCCAGTACCTGACTTCACTCTCAGTACAGAATCTCTTCCTAATATCCAACCTAAACCTCCCCTGTCATAGCTTCATGCCATTCCCTCAAGTTCTGTCACTGGTCCCCAAAGAGTGGAGATCAGCACCTGCCCCTTCACTCCCCCTTGCCAGGAAGCCACAGACTGCAATGAGGTCTCCCCTCAGCCTCCTCTTCTCCAGGCTGAACAAACCTTCAGCCTCTTCTCATAAGATTCCCAAGTAGAATCTGCTGCTTGTTATTCCTGCATTCCCATTCCATGGGACATGAGTAGTCTGGAAGGGCCAAAATCACCTGAATGGATGCAAGCGTCTTGAGTTTACTTCGATGACTCTAAATTACAGCTCTAGGCATGTAAAACTGCTCACACTTTAAATATCTTAATTTCAGCTAGTTTTCATGAGTCTTAAAAGCCAAGGGGAAGAAATAGGTATTTGTGGAGTATGATCCACCTTGAGGTAAATGTCTAAGTTGATTGTCATCTACCCACCACTGACTATTTCTTTCCCCATGGATACTAGCATAGAGTTCACAAGAGGACTGCTCTACAGTCAGGTAGCCTAACACATTTGGTGATGTGAATCCCGGTAAAATAAGACTATAAACTACATTTATTGTATAAAGAAGTATTTTCCTAGTACATAAAGCATCCTGATGAGAAACAGGAGAAACAGGATAGAACACAGTTTACTCTAGAGGATTTCAGGAAATAAATATTGGGATTATGGGAATATTTATCTCATGGACTCCTTGAGATCTCCAGGTCACTTTCTGTGTCATTAACCTCATTCATCTGATATGAACATATTTTGATAATTCAAGAAAATAAAAATAGCAGAATCTTATTTGTAAATTTACCTTGCTTACAGGCTTCCCAAGGCATGGAAAAATCATTACATATATTACTAGTATTGCAGATTAAAGTAGATGTAAGGGAGCTATACTGTTGTTCTTCCATACAAATGTATTCCTGCAGAGCTATGCAAGAAAGCATAAAAGGTTTGACAATGATCAGTCTCTCAAGTAAAAAGATAAATATTCAGTCATTTTTCCCTTCCTAATTGCACTTTGTTTCTGTATTTATTTATTCAAGAATGACTCTGGGAGTTTCTTCTAGCCCCTTTGATAAACAAATGGAGTTCTGTTCCCTTTTTTAGAAACTAATTATGCATTTTGGAAAACTAAGAAAAATGCATCTTAAAGGTAAACGTGGATAAAAGAGCAAAGAGGCCTCTGTAGAAAGTGTGCACTGAGTAATACTAATGTTTGTTCTGCAGATTTATAAAAGCTATTAAAAGCAAAGGCCAGCCAAACCATTTTGCATTCCTGCCTTCGTCTGCATTAGACTGTGGGTTGCAGGCCCCTCTTTGGGACTCCTGACCCTCAAAGCACTGGACAAGATGACTCCTTCCAATTTACTGTGGTTGGAGGAGAGTTCCTGTGCTATTCCTTCACTGTCCAGGTATTAGGAACTGCAGAGGAGCCACAGCCACACACACAAGCCCAGGAACACCCAGTAGTTTTCTGTGATCTTGGTATTTTGATCATTTCCCCAAGATGGATTGCATCTGTTCTTTTGAAAAGTACTTCATGAGAATTTTTTTGGGGAAAAAAAAAACACACACACAAAAACCCACCCAAAACAAACCAAACACCCCAAAACACACCATAAAAAGCAGAGGAAGACCAGAAAGACAAATGGCTAAAAAGAATTTCATAAGTGGTCATCACAAACAGGAGTTCATCTTCAAGCACTCTCCAAAGCCCATGCAGTTATAAGCGACTTAGTGTTAATTAACCTGAACTCCATTAACTTCTACCCACTTAAGGCCTAAGTGGAAGACAAATATCTAAATGTTTCTATAGGAGAGTGCCCAGGGACATCACACTTACAAGGTGTTAGAGGAGGGTGAAAGGAGAAGTGTACCATTTTCACACAGAAGTGCTGTAATAGTTGCTGATACTATGTGGGTGGTTTTAGGTCACAATTCAAAGTCAGAGTGGATACAGATTGATTTAAAATTAAAACATTGAGTTTAAACCAATACCTAACTACCATGACCTTTCAACACATCAAAAAACCTGTGACCCTACATTTAAGTCTGAACTACTGCTTTGTATGATACAAATATATGTGTAGATATATGTATGTTTATCCTTAGAGCATATATATATGCACCCACACACTTCTTAATGTGGGTATACATATACATACTTATGAACAACTGGAGCACCATCAGGAGACAGGAGAACAAATGTGTGACACTGAAGCTGCAGGAGAGCAGCAACAACAACCACAGCAATACCACCATGGCATGCACAGCCACAGACACCCACATAGATGTGGAGAGACAAGCTGCATGTCCGTGGGCTCCAGGAGCTTCCCACTGCTGAAACCTTTCCACTGGCCTTAGCCTTTCTAGAAAAATGCAGTGCTCAAACTCAGCCAAGAAGACAAGTGAGATGAAGTTGGGTCCTCGGCAGTGGTAAGTTATACCTATAGACTTTAGACTGTCCTCAGTGAATTTTACACAGGTTGAGGACAAAACCTTCTGCTTATCTGCTATCCAAATTAAGCAGCTTTACGAAATGCTGTGAGAAAAATGTATGTGAGCACACACATGTGTGTATTGTGGATAACATCTGCAGTTCTTAGGGAACTGTCTGAATTAGAGTACTTCAGCTCTTTCAGGCATCTCTGTAAAGATGTAAGGCATTGGACAGACAGATATCCTGGTGGGGAAAACACTGGCTAAAAATACTGAATTTGCCAATCTTCTCCCAAGTTACATGCATACATCAGACACTAGGAATTTTTAAGAGAAGCTTAAAATAAGGACTCTTCAGTGAATAATTATTAAAGTGCAGACTGTTAGGCTGGATTTCTAATAACTGTAATTTGAAGTCATCTGTCTGGCACAGATCATCCTATCATTAAATGATTTCTAAAAATTATGACGTTATTCAAAAGACAGATAAAGTGATAAGGTGATGGGATGGAAGGAAAAGAACATACAAGGAAAAATGTCCTTCAAATATATTCAGTTGAGTATACTGAAGTATGCTATATATATATATAGTATATGTAGTGTTGACTGGGTAATATGTATGTAGTGTGCAAGCTAACTAAACGCTGGAGTAGACTCAGCAAGCCATGCACAGAGCACTCCATGAATCATTGGTGCAGCATCATTTGAGAAAGGAGGAAGACAAAAGTATTCAAAAAAGCAAAGGCAAAAAGAAAAATAATGACAAAGAGAAACCTATGTTAACTTGTTCAGCAAGCAGAATATACTTTTCAGTTAACGCGGAATAAAGGATGCAGAGTTCTTAGCATTGCAAATGGTAGGAAATATTGCTATCTAATAAATTATTGCTACAGAGATGTTACTAAAGAATGCTACAAGGATTTGTCCTGGTTTCGGCAGGGGTAGAGTCAATTCACAAATTCACAGAATCACAGATTCACAGAACTGTAGGGGTTGCAAGGGACCTCCAGAGATCACCGAGTCCAACCCCCTGCCAAAGCAGGTTCCCTAGAGCAGGTCACACAGGTCAGCGTCCAGATGGGTCTTGAATATCTCCAGAGAAGGAGACTCCACAACCCCCCTGGGCAGCCTGTTCCAGTGCTCAGGCACCCTCACTATGAAGAACTTCTTCCTCACATCAGTGTAGAACCTCCTGTGTTCCAACTTGTGACCACTGCCCCTTGTCCTGTTCCCACAGGTGACTGAGAAGAGGTTGGGCATCTCCCTTTGTCTCCCACAATTCAGATATTAAGAAACATTGATGAGATCCCCTCTCAGTCTTCTCAAGGCTGAACAGCCCCAGCTCACTCAGCCTTTCCTCACAGGGGAGATGCTCCAGGCCCTTCATCATCCTTGTGGCCTCTGCTGGACTCTCTCCAGGAGATCCCTGTTTGTTTTGTACCAGGGAGCCCAGACATGGACACAGGACTCCAGGTGAGGCATGACCCGGTAAGAGTAGAGGAGGGGATCACCTCCTTCCACCTGCTGTCTGTGCTCCTCTTAATGCACCCCAGGATCTCATTGGCCTTCTTGGCCACCAGGGCACACTGCTGGCTCATGGCCAACCTGTCATCACCAGGACCCCCAGGTCCTCTGCAGAGCTCCTCTCCATCAAGTCATCCCCCAGCCTGTACTGATACCTGCGGTTGTTCCTTCCCAGGTGCCAGACCCTACACTTGCTTTTATTGAACCTCATCTGGTTCCTCACTGCCCAGCTCTCCAGCGTGTCCAGGTCTCGCTGAATGGCAGCACAGCATTCCTGTTTGTCCACCACTCCTCCCAGCTCTGTGTCATCAGGTACTTGCTGAGGGTGAATTGTCACCCTAGGAGCTGGTGTAGCACTGTGTTTTGGATTTAGGATGAGAATAATGTTTGATAACACACTGATGTTTATTTGTTGCTGAATGGTGTTTACACCAAATCAAGGACTTTTCAGTTTCTCATACTGCTCTGTCAATGAGAAGGTGGAGGGGACGCAAGAAGCTGGGAGGGGACACAGCCAGTTCAAACCACCCAAAGGGATATTCCATACCATATGACATCATCCTCTATGTGTGAATGGAGATTGACTGGGAGGCAGGGTGGCTTGAGAACTTGATGAACATTTGTTTTGGGTGGTGAGAAATTGTGCTGTGTATCACTGGTTTTGTATAATTTTTTGTTATTACTGTCTTTATCATGATCTTCATCTTCCTTTTCTGTCTTAAACTCTCTTTATCTCAACCCACAAATTTTACTTTTTTTAATTATTCTCTGCCCCATCTCACTGGGGGTGGGAGGGAGTGAGCAAACAGCTGTGTGGTTGGATGAGCTGCCGCCCGGGTTAAACCATAACACAAACGCAGTGACTGCTTTTCTTGCGTGTAGAAGGGGACACTGGGACAGCTTTCATTAATGCTGAGACACTGCTGCAGTAATACATCTGGATGAAAATGATCAAGAGGACAAGGAACAGTATGAGTAAAGAAAATATGAGTTTATACAGAAATGCATATAGATGTATTTACACTTCCCCTTCCCATCCCCTTCACCCCCAAAAAATAGTTTTGTACAAAGTTTTTTGATATCTTTCTCTTCATTTCAGGTCTTGTCAGTCTTGTGGGAATGTGTTTTTTTTTTTTCCTCAGGTAGTCAAAGAATTCACATGTTCAGTCTCTTGAACATGTTATAACAAAAAGTACAGAAATGCTCCAGTTTTCAGAAGCACATTAGCTACAATTGGAAAATTCTGAAATATGTAAGTCAGAGAGCAGATTTAATTCTGCACATCAAATCATACACTTTATACAACCAGAATCATAAAATGGAAGACAATTTTTCACTAACAATAATTTTCCCCCGCATATTTGTTGATAGGCATCACAAGTGAAAGCCGTCAGAAATGATAAACACGGAACAAGAAAAGCTCATGTGTTTAAAAACTCTGAAAGGAAGGGAAGGCCAGCTCCAAGCATTCCCTAGAAAAATATTAAACACTTGAGAAGTCAGTTTATCACTTGATGGTGGGGGCAGATCTCTTCCAAAGTTTGCAATACAAGTCTGCCAACTTGTACAGAAACAAAGCATAGAAATCTTGCTTTACCAAATGTCTCATTTATTCAAAGATTAAAACATTGGAAAAGCTACTGACCCTTTTCAAAAGAGAATTTTGAGTCCAGGAAAGCCTTTTACTTGTAGAAGGGAGACATTGGTGACATAAAATATAAGCACTACCCTTTATATATAAAATATGTAATGCCACTAATGTGTTTATAGGGCAACAGTGTCTGGAAAGCAGTGTAACTGCAGATTTTAGTTTTATATCTGGACTATAAACACAGATTGCCTCTGATGCAACCTTGGAAGTGCTGGTTGCAAAAATACCCTGTTCACAAAAAGAGAAATAGATATTTCTCAAGGTCAGATCCTATGCCATTCCTCTCTTGGGAAACGTTCAAGTCATATGCCTTGAATACAGGAGAGTTGGAAGCTCATTAATTGTAGTGTTCTAAATTGTTTGTCCAGTGAGAGTTATAAAATCCAGAGAGTGATTTGAACTGGATTTAGGAATGACTTGGAAATCAACCCAAACTTCAGCAACTCAGATGCAAGCTGAATGGCATTTCTGCCCTAATTGAAATGAAGATCAAAATAATAAAACTTACTCCTATGCCTGAACCTTGACAATTGTTTAAATTGAAGAATTAAGGCATTTTGTTCTCTGTAGGCTATTGTTCTCCATCAGAAGAAACTCCGTAAATCATTTAGAGCAGAACTGAAAACATGCATTTTAAGCATCTCACAGTGAGTTGAAAAAGCATTGGTTTCAGTGGGGTTTTTTTAAGAGGTTTCATTCCAGACTGTTACTTTCAAAGCAGTGTGAGGAGGAGTCTAGCCTAGTCTGGTTGCACTCACCACTGCATTTGGTATAGAATGGGCCATAGTTTCACCGTACTTGTGCTAGTGAGTCTACTACTAAAAGTCTGCTGCATCATGACAGAGACTAATATTAATGACTGTAATTATGAAAGATGTGCAGTGGTATTTTCAGATATGTTTATATGTCTAAGAAGCTGTGCTTTTCACACTGTTAATGTGAAAGTCACCCCTATTGCTGTGTCCTCCCACACTAAAAATAACACTTAAAGCCACGATCATATTAATAACACATGCACAATCATTAGCTCCTTTCTGGTCATGACCCCGTGCAGAAGCAGGATTTTCACACTGAATAGATAATGCAGTCTGGCCCAGAGTACACCATTTGCAGTTTCCACTTTCTCTCCTGTTTCCTCTGAGGTGTTTTGCTATGGGAAAGGTGAAAAAGACCAGAGAATTACCTGTCCAGTCATCCTGCATGCGTCACTCCAGGTTTGTAGCAGCCAGCTCGCTTAGTCAGCAGAGACTCCACACTGGAAGGAAACCAGCCAGACAAAAACATACAGTCATAAATTAAAACAGGCAGACACATAAACTAAAAAGGGCATCAACCCAGACCCTGGGTGAAAGGAAAACAGGGTAAAACTGTGACTTGGGCATAGCCGGATGGACCTGCACCAGGAGGGGATTTGGGCTACAGGCCTGTGTGGTGCTTTTGAGACCAAGCAAAGACTTGACACCCTGAGAGAGCAAGACCTGCACTGCCTTCAAGACAAGTGTGAAGATGTCACAGCTCCTGGCTCACTAGGAATGCTTTAAACTTTTCTGGCCTTCATAACCGCTCTGTGGTACTGCTGCCAGCACGGGCTGCTGCATGTTTTGCTGCCGATGGTTTTCATTCTTAATTGGTAAACTCCCTTGGGTTTCAAGCTTGCAAAACCTTTTCTCTCTATAGGTAAAAAATGCTTCAGGACATTTCTCTCCCACATAATATAAAAGCAGAGCTGGAAATGCTACCGAGTCTTATTTTTTTCATTTTACTACACACCGTGAATACGCCAATGGGTTTTTTTTGCGACTTGTTGCGTAGGCATTTTCCCTGCCTTCCTCCTGCTGCCTCCTGGAATTTCTGACTTTCTTTGTAAAGCTTTCCTACAAAGAGATTGGCTGATTGGTACTGAAATATTTCAGACAGCTGATGATTTGGACCGCTGTGAACACAGACAGGTTGGAGCACTATACTGCTTTGCTTTGTATTGCTTATTCAAAATGAAACCACAAAATGGGCTCCAGTTTTCCTCGTGTAACATAGGTAAGGGACGACAGAAAAGGTATAGTGAGCTCTTGGAATACTATGGGCAAGTCTCCCGTGGCAGAAGAATAAGAATTTGTCTGCTTCACTGATTTTTAGTAGACTCATATGTAATAATTGTAGGATCCACAAGGGTGAAAGGGAGGATGTAGGAATCAATAGCTCAAGCACTGAAAATAGAGTGGCTAAGTAATTTTTAGCTATTTGGTTTGGGGTTGTTTTTTTTTTTTTGGGGTTTTTTTTTTTCATTGGGGAAATTAATAGGGAATTAGATCTGGCAGTGCTGGCTTGACTGAGCATTACACTTTCCCATAGTTACTGCATTTTACGTGGAAAAATGCCCCGTCACACCCTCAAAAAAAAAAGTAATATGTACAACCTGAGATAACTACTGCCTCTGGACAGGTTTTTGTTTTCTTTTTTCTCCTCTATTTGGGAGTTATTAGGGTGCCATCCCACCAATCACTGTTTTCTCCTTTTTTCTCCTTTTTTTCCAGAAAGTGTTAGAAGTTATACCTCAAAGATGTAATTCTTATTTTTATTAAACCCATGTTGACATTTTCACGCCACATCAGTAACGTCACAATTTGGACCCTCATGTTTTTCCCACTAGAATCAATTTATGGGCAAGGTTACAAGGATGACATGGGCAACATCCAATTTATGGAGTTCCTTGAGCCATGCCATTAATACTTTCATAAATGCAAATAGCTTTCAGTGTCATCATACGTTCACGTTATGTCATGGTAAGTACTTTAACCGATAAAGGATGTTTGGTAAGGTTGAGAGCTCTTAGATGTACTTAAAGATACATATGTGATCTCAGCATTTTCTCAGATGCATATTTAAGCATGTGCTTAAAATATTTGCTCTGAAAGGATATGCGGCCTCTATGTAAAAAATATATTTCACATACAAATAAATACATCTATATATATGATTCATATGTACATTTATAAATGTAATTGATATGTGAGTTGCATGTAAATACATATACATTCCCAATATTCTTGATTATTCTACCATTAGAAATTATCTCAAATTTATATTTAAAATATTATTAAAATTAGTAAAATTAATTGGAAAATAGTCTTCAGTAATAACTATATGTATGATATGTATGTTCCTTACGTATAGAAGTCTGATTTAACTTGGACCAAGTTTTATTTCTTCCATAAATTTTGTTCCAAGTATTTAATTGAACACCCCTCACACCCACCCC
>VXBZ01004543.1:51259-66195 GCA_013399135.1 Heliornis fulica | reverse complement strand
AACACCTGGTGACACCTGAGGTGCCAGAGAAGGTCCAGGAGATGTGTAGGGAGATCCAAGGTCAAATGCTGAAGGAGCACTGTCTATTGCTAAAGGAGCAGTGCTGAGAGAGGGCAGCATCTGGCAGCATCATTTGGGAGCTGCTATGGAATTCCTTTGGCAAATGACACACAGCAGATGATTATGGTTAGGAGAACAAAACCTGCTCCTCCTCAGGATGTGCTTGGCCAGAACCTGTAGAGACTGTGCTAAAAAACCCCACAGGTTTGGACTAGGACAGAGCTGGTTTTCACAAAGAGCCAGCAGAGGTGAGATGAACTGGCCAGGGGTGTACCCCATATACTGTGGTGTCCTGGGGTAATGGTAGATTGACCCCAGCCTGTTGGAAATGAAGCTCTGATGAGGATTTATCCTGTTATTTGGAAAGGTGCTGGTCAGAGTGATGCTTTGGTTGGGATGTGGCTGTTTAAACCCACACTTGCTCTGTGTAATCCCTGTGTTGTTCATCACTTCAGGGAGGAGGATTCTCGATTTGTTGCGCTGTGTGATCTCATCTTACAACAAGATAACATCGGTGGTCACCAGCCCAAGCTGGCCTTTGCCTGTGGCATTTTTGTTGTGGTTGTGTCTCAGCCAACATCTCTCAGCATTGTTTAAAAATTGCACCCAATCCCTGAGGGGGGATCTGCGTGGGGTCATGGGACAGTTTCAGAGACAGGGTGGGACAGCTGACACGATTGGAATGTCATCATGGATGGCTACAGACTTTTTAGGAGACACAGGCCTGCTGGGAGAGGTGGTGGAGTTGCTCTTTTTGTGAGGGAACGGGCAGAATGTGTCAAGCTCTGCCTGGGGCAGATGATGAAAGAGGTTAAAGCCTATGGGTGAGATAATTCTCACCCTCAGGGGCAGGCTAATAGAGGTGACACTTCTCACCCCTCAGGGGCAGGATAATGCAGGTGACACTGTTGTGTGTGTTTCATACAGTCTACCTGCTCAGGAAGAGGAAGAGGAAGATGATGAGGCCTTCTACAGACAGCTGGAGGTAGCCTCAAGGTCAGAGGTCCTGGTTGTCATAGGGGACTTCAACCACCCTGATAGTTGGTGGAAAAGCAACAGGGCCAGAACACACAGTCCAGGAGGTTCCTCCACAGGATGGATGATAACTCTTTGATGTTCAGTCTGGAGAAGATAAGGCTCTCAGGAGACCTAATTACACTGCAGGGCAGTGGGAGAGGGACTGTTCACCAGGGACAGGACAAGGGGTGATGGCTTCAAGCTGCCAGAGGGCAGGGGTAGATCAGATGTTAGGAAGAAATTCTTCCCTCTGAGGGTGGGGAGGCCCTGGCACAGGGTGCCCAGAGAGGTTGTAGAAGCCCCATCCCTGGAAGTGTTCAAGGCCAGGTTGGTTGGGGCTTTGGGCAATCTGGTCTAGTGAAAGTGTCCCTGCCCATAGCAGGGGTTGGAAATAGATGATCTTTGAAGTCTCTTCCAACCCAAAACAATCTGTAAATAAATTCCCTATCATGCATCTAAACTTCCCGGGCACAACTTGATGCCATTTTTTTCTTGGTTTATCTCTTGCAATTTGGATGAAGAGACCGAAAACCACCTGGCTACAACCTCCTTTCAGGCAGTTGTAGAGACCAATAAGTGTCCTTTCAGCCTCCTTTTCTCCATCACAAACAACCCCAGTTACCTCAGCCCCCCCGATCAGATCTGTGCTCTAGATCCACCACCAGCTTTGTTGCTCCAGCACCTCAATGTTCTCATAATGAGGGTCCCAGAACTGAACACACCACTCAAGGTGTGGCCTCACCTTCACCATAACCTGTATCTGTATTTGCATTTCCATAGCCAGAGTGGGGGTGGGGGTGTTTATGTGCTCAGGATTTGATTTAGAAAACTCTAAGTCTTATGGGAACCTTACCATTTTTTAACCTTGACAACATTTTGAATATACCAACTGTGTTAAATAATTCTTATTACTTGGCTGATAATTGACTGTCTTTTAATCTAATTTTGTGACTTACCATAGCAGGATTAATAGATTTTTAATTGCTGCTCCCTCTAAATTGTGTAAAATAAATTTGCCACAAATTTCAAAGTCCTAAATCACTGTTCACAACAAAGGGCTGCCACGAGCATTGAGTGAGCTTTGTCCACCCAACATCTCCACACCAGGTACCTCTTGGGCCCCTGGAACCATCACAGTGGCTCTGCCTGGCTGGGGCTGGGGCTGGTAGGAGCAGGTGGGCCTGGAAGGAGTCTCCTCATGAAGTTTCTCATGTCTGATCATGCAGCAACAAGCTGGGCAAGATATTTGGATGGAGGGAGTCTTCTTGAGGGCTTCCATCAGCATGTTCCCATTCTCTCTTCTCTATGCTGCCCCTCTGGTGGGGATCACAGAGGCTTCCAGCCCTTCAGAGGACCCAGGAGAGACCTTCACCCTTCCTGTGGTCACAGCTGGACCCTGTCTGAGACACCTTGTCTTGAGGTAACTTTCAGGGTAAGGTTTGATGGATAGAATGGGGAAGGTTGTCCCAAGGACACGTGCTGCACATGGGGACTGAAGGACAGCAGAACAAATATGTGGCTTCTTTCAGTGTGATTTCACTTTGCCCCAGCCAGTGATGAAGCACCACACAGCTGCTCACTCACTACTCCCCCCACAACAGGCTGGGGAGGAGAATGGAAAAAATAACTTCACAGATTAATAGCATAAAAGAAGATGATGATGATGATAATAATAACACTACAATAATAAACCAACAAAAACAGTTGTTACAAGTAATGCACAAATATAATTGCTTAGCAGAACAAAAAAAAAGCAACAACCCAGTGCCCAGCCTGTTCAAACACAGGTCTCAGCCTCCCCCTCCCTTCTTCTGATGTCACTTGCACCCCACAGCCTCCCCTGGGATACCAGATGTTTGATGCATGTTTGATGCATCCAAAGACAGTGCTTGGCTTCTGACTGACTTCACCATGGATCAATGCTCCTTTGGGATGTCTAAATCCACACACATCAAATGCTTATAAATGCTTATAGAGGCCCTCTGCTCCTCTTGAGCCTCAGGAAAGGTGGAAAAATTATGGGGAGTCATTAAGAGCTTACCATAGCCTGAGGTTAACCTACTGGAACTGCTTCCTCAGGGCATCCTGGAGCTCCTCATTCCTCATGCTGTAGATGAGGGGATTCACTGCTGGAGGCAACACCGAGTACAGAACTGCCACCACCAAGTTCAGAGCTGGGGAGGAGATGGAGGGGGGCTTCAGGTAGGAAAAAATGCCAGTGCTGACATACAAGGAGATGACAGCCAGGTGAGGGAGGCAGGTAGAAAAGGCCTTGTGCCGCCCCTGCTCCGAGGGGATCCTCAGCACAGCCCTGAAGATCTGCACATAGGACAGGACAATGAACACAAAACACCCAAAAACTAAAAATGAACTGCCCATGAGGAGCCCAACCTCCCTGAGGTACTCATGTGAGCAGGAGAGCTTGAGGATCTGGGGGATCTCACAGAAGAACTGCTCGACCTCATTGCCATGGCAGAGGGGGATGGAGAATGTGTTGGCTGTGTGCAGCAGAGCATAGAGGAACCCACTGGCCCAGGCAGCTGCTGCCATGTGGACACAAGCTCTGCTGCCCAGGAGGGTCCCGTAGTGCAGGGGCTGGCAGATGGCAACATAGCGGTCGTAGGCCATGACGGTGAGGAGACAAAACTCCGCCACGATGAAGGCAGCAAACAAGAAGAGCTGGACAGCA
Organism: Heliornis fulica; assembly: GCA_013399135.1. Classification (NCBI taxonomy): domain Eukaryota; kingdom Metazoa; phylum Chordata; class Aves; order Gruiformes; family Heliornithidae; genus Heliornis; species Heliornis fulica. The sequence goes on along the minus strand of VXBZ01004543.1, from coordinate 62,429 downwards.
CATCCCGTGTAGGAGATGGCCCTGGTGTCCCAGAAGAAATTGGTCATCGCTTTGGGGAGAATGGTGGAGATGGAGCCCAGGTCAAGGAGGGAGAGGTTGAGGAGGAAGAAGTACATGGGGGTGTGGAGGTGGTGGTCGCAGGCTACGGCGGTGATGATGAGGCCGTTGCCCAGGAGAGCAGCCAGGTAGATGCCCAGGAAGAGCCAGAAGTGCAGGAGCTGCAGCTCCGGTGTGTCTGCAAATGCCAAGAGGAGGAACTGGGGGATGGAGCTGCTGTTGGACATCTGATGTGTTTAGGCATGGGAGACTCTGTGAGGAGAAAAAAAAAAGTCTGGGAAGACTTTTCTGACCAACATCAACAGCATTTCTCATAAACCACCTCTCTCATACACACACACACATGCACGTTTTTCTAGAGACCTTCCTTCAGCTCCATGGCTGCAGCTCTGGTTGGTGTGGGGTGGGTTGTCATGAGGAGCAGGACCTCTGGGACATGGTACCTGGCCAGTGCCCAAGGCATCAGCCCTGCTCTGCATCAGTGGGTTCAGGGGAATGATGTGGGCTGGGGCCAGCCCTGAAGTTTGACTTTTCATCTGAAATCACTGCTAACACCAAAGGGCTGGTCAGCATCTGCACTGGGGAGCTGGTGTCTCTGTGTCTTGATTTTGCCTTCACGAGATCTCAGCACCCCGTTTCTAGCCCAGGCACACACAGTGTCCCCTGGAAGGCAGCTCACAAGGACATCAGCCCAAGCAGAGAGCCAACTGTCAGCTCACTGCCCAGCCTCACAGATTACCTCACCCAGAGCTTCACAGCATGGAGGAAAGCTGACACATCTCATTCCCATGGACACCACCAGATCAGTGCCCATCTCTGCAGCTGAAACACATGTTCCCACCAAGAGGGACAGCAGAACCAGGAGCAACCAAGAGAGGCAAGGAGAGAGGCAGAGGGGCACTCAGGAAAACCTTTCCCTTCCCATCTCTGCACACCAGCTCCTAGAGGGCAACAATGTGGGGAAGTTGCCCCTCGTCCCTGGTTAGTGGGAAACATGTTCCTGGTTAGTGGGGTGTGCTTCATCTCTTCTGCTGGCAGCTGGATGAGAAGGTGAGTGCTCAGGGCTGTGCTGGGTGGGAGAGGAGACAAGAGGGGTGCTGCCTCTCCTTTAGTGGACCAATAGAGCACAAGACAAACTCTGATGTGGAGAGAGGATGCTCTTGTTGCCTGGAGGAACGTGGTCTGAAGGCACTTGCTGAAGTTCAGAAGTCTTTGTGTGTCCATCACACCAGCCAAGCCAGAGAAAATGGAAGCACAGACCCAGTAAATCACAGACTAAGCAGGAAGCCCCTCCAATGACATCAGTCATGGAACCTCCCCACAGAAACGCTCTGGTTGTGGTCAGCAACTTTCAAGTGCCCTGACCCTTCAAGCAGAAAGACCCTGCCCTGTTGGGGGCCACTTCTTCCACCCACAGCTTCTCCCCACAGCACTGTAGGGAGCCCAGCAGGGGGGCTGAGTGCTGACCCTGGCAGTCAGCAGAGCACCTTGGGGTGCAGGGACCCTGCTCTGAAGGACAGCCCTGGCTGCACCCCTGGCTTCACAGCCCTGCTGCCATCCAAGGCAGAGGACAGTGCTCATGCCCTGTCCCTGTGATGGTGCAGGAACCCAACCTCCACTGTCCTGCAGACTTACACTGTGAACAGCCATGAAGATCTCTCTGGTGCTCTGCTGCCAGCTGTCCCCCCACCCAGACTGCCTTTAACCTCTCTGCCTCGATTCCCTTCCCTCAGTGCCACATGAATCACTCCCACCCTGCTGCACTTGCAGAGGAGCTGCTCCTGGGCAGAGCTGTGTCTCTGCAGCTGTCTGGTTGTCATGAGCTCCCTCCAGGAGCTGGGACCAACTCAGCAGCAGAGGAGCAGCCCAAGGCGCCACTTTCTCTGTCCCTGGAGCTCCAGGGGACCCGCTGTGAGACAGGCTGAAGCAATCACTGATGTTCCCCCCCTCAGCTGCAGAGCAATACTCTGCCCAGCAGTGACATTTCACCTACCAGGAAAATAATGAGGCTTAAGAATAATCTTCTAAAGTCCCATCATTAGGTGGGACACACACACAGGGAGAGGAGTTATTTTTTATCCCCCTCCAGCAGACAGAGGGGATTGACCAGAGTCAACTGAGGCAGCTCACCCTGGGGGTGCAGTCCTGCCCCAAGCCCACAGCCTGTGGATTCCTCTCTCCCCCCTGTGGGTGTGCACAAAATTGTCACCTCCTGGCTGTCCTTCCCAGGTGGCAAAAGGCACCCTCAGCTTCCTCAGAGGGTTCCCAGGAGTTCACCAAAGATTTGGCAATTTTCAGGACACCGTGGACAAAAGCCCTCAGTAATAGGAATTCATTGTTCATCCTGATGTGAGCAGGAGTTCAGTCTAGAGACTTCCCAAAGTCCCCTCCAGCCTGAATGGTCTGGTGATTCTGTGGCCACTGGTGACAGCTGCTGTGGTCCTTGTAGTCACAAATTCCCAAGCACAGGATCCCCAGGCCCAGCTGCTCTTGCACTGGGATGTTGCCTTTTAGGTCTGAAGTATTTTGGTTCCAGGTTCAATGGTAAATGACATCATGCTCAGATGGGACCCTCCTTGGAGCCTGTAACACCTGTGCATGACATTGTCATGAGGAGACAGAGTGACAAATGCAGAAAGCCAAGAGGAGTGGCTGTGAATGCCCTTGATGTGTTTCCTTCAGTACAGGCTGGGGGTGACCTGCTGGAGAGGAGCTCTGTAGAGAAGGACCTGGGTGTCCTGATGGGTGACAGGTTGGCCATGAGCCAGCAGTGTGTCCTGGTGGCCAAGAAGGTCAGTGGGATCCTGGGGGGCATTAAGAGGAGTGTGGCCAGCAGGTGGAAGGAGGTGACCCTGCCCCTCTGCTCTGCCCTGGTCAGGCCGCACCTGGAGTCCTGTGTCCAGTTCTGGGCTCCCCAGTACATACCAGACAGGGATCTTCTGGAGGGAGATCCATAGCCAAGAGGACAAGGACCTCAGCTCTGGGTCCCAGCCTTACCACAGCCCTTGGCTGTCCCCACCATGGGCAGTTCTACACTGCCCTGTGTCTGTGCTAGTTCTGTGCAGCTGCCAACCCCCAGCCCTGCTTCCCACCTCACTCTGACCCCACCATATCCAAAGGTTCACTGATTACTCTCTGTCCTCATGTAGTATTTAGGCCCCCTTGAGGTCCTGGCAGAGCGCTAGAAGGTCTCCCCGGAGCCTCCTCTTCTCCAGGCTCAACAGCCCCAACTCTCTCAGCCTGTCCTCGTAGGAAAGGTGCTCCAGCCCCTTTATCATCTTTGTGGCCTCCTCTGGACCCTCTCCAACTGCTCCATGTCCTTCTCATGTTGGGGGTTCCAGAACTGGACACAGAATTCACAGATCTTCTGCGGGGCGGTCCCATCACAGCAGGGGAAGTGCTGGTGAGACACATGGGAGGACAGGAAAGAGCTCTTTGTGTTTGGCTCCGACTGTGGTAAAGGTTTTAACTTGAAAGCGTGTTTGGGGTTTCGTCATCCTGAAGTGAAAAAGTGGGAGGTTGTCTTTATATGATGAATAAGAAAGAGTATGTGCACTTCAGTGCTGGGAACACAGTTTTGTGTTTGAAGAAACACAAAACATAGGAAAAACATTCCCCCAAGACCTTCTAGCGCTCTGCCAGGACCTCAAGGGGGCTACAAGAAAGATGGGGAGAGGCTGTTCAGTAGGGCCTGTTGTGACAGGACAAGGGGGGATGGGTTTAAAACAGAGGGAGGGAGATTTAGATTGGATATTAGGAAAAAGTTCTTTGCTGTGAGAGTGGGGGAGCACTGGAACAGGTTGCCCAGGGAGGGGGTGGATGCCCCTGGATCCCTGGAGACGTTCAAGGCCAGGTTGGATGAGGCCCTGAGCAACCTGATCTAGTTGGGGGTGTCCTTGCTTCTTGCAGGGGGGTTGGACTAGATGACCTCTGGGAGTCGCTTCTAACCCTGATCATTCTATGATTCTATAATTCTCCATACTCATGGATATTTCCTGAGGTCCATCCAAGTGTGGTCAGTGAAGGAGGACAAGAAAGCGAGGGCAGGGTGGAGACACATGCCTGAGATCATTCATCCCAGCACCAGGAATTCCCTGTTGGCAGGGTGAGAGGAACACACACCAGATGGGAAGAACTGTATCAACCCTGGTCTGCACAAGAGGGGGCTTCCTTCCTGCAGTCTCCCATTAAGAGCCTCTCCCTCAACCTCCATCAGAGACATAAACTCTTTTCCACTGTGAGTTGCAGAGGTGGTAGTAAAGGATGCAGTAGAGCAGGCAGCCAGCCCACCTGCAGACAAAGAAACCTTGGGACTTCCAACGTTCCCCTCCAAGGGATTTAACTTGGCTCCTCCACACCTTCGTGCTGAAACTGCACACAAGCCAAAACACGACTTGTCCAGCCTACCCTCGAAACAAGAGAGTGCAGAAGACAACTCTAGTGTCCTGTAAACCTCCCATGATGGCCCTGTTAGTAGCCTTGAAACCTCCCATGGTAGCCCACCTGCAGACAAAGAAACCTTGGGGCTTCGAGCTTTCCCCTGCCAGAGAACCAACTTGGCTCTGCTGAACTTTGGCACTGAAACTTCCCAACAGCCAAAATGTTAAAAGTCCAGCACTAGCTCTCAAAGGTGCTCAAAAATCAAACACCAGTGGCCTCAGAGCCTCCCTGATTAGCCCACGTGCCACCAAGGCCTCTGAGGAGACAGGTGCTGAGGCCCTGTGGTGGCTCATTGCCTCCCTGCCCCTCACCCCTGTAAGGCTGGGAACACTCATCCCACTCCTCTCCCCTCAGCATCACACACCCCTCGTCCCACTGCCCCAGGAGCTGCCTGAGCAACGCCGGAGGGACAGGAGCTGCCTTTCCAGGGGCTGGGGGTCAGGCCTTGGCCTTTCTGCTCCACCAAACCAACCCAGGGCTTTCTCAACACCTCAGCTACCTGCACATTGCCTCTACCACCCAGCCATCATGGCCTCCAATTATGGGTTCTAACGAGGCCCTGGGGAGGCTTTGCCAGCAGCGGCTCTCAGCGGGACTCGTTAATACTTCAAGGTACTTTGGGTGTTGGGTTTGACATTGAGTCTTTTTGTGCAATCTCCTCTTAGTCCCTGAGTTTGGAGGACTTGGCACCATGGGGCTCATTAAAACAAAGCAAGTCCTAATGAGCCATGTCTCTGCCTGTAATTTTTTAGTCTTGTACAAACAAACAATTGGAGTTCTTTCCTACTGTACTTAGGGGGAAAGATTTCAAACAATAAACCAGTTTATTTGCAAGGGTGTATTAATTACTTTTCACGTTAGAGAAGAGGTGATAATCAGGGAGGAAGAGGAAAAGGAAAAGGAAAAGGAAAAGGAAAAGGAAAAGGAAAAGGAAAAGGAAAAGGAAAAGGAAAAGGAAAAGGAAAAGGAAAAGGAAAAGGAAAAGGAAAAGGAAAAGGAAAAGGAAAAGGAAAAGGAAAAGGAAAAGGAAAAGGAGGCATGTCTCATTCCCATGGACACCAGGACATGGGAACCCACAGGATCAGTGGATTAGTGAGAAATGGGCTCAGGACAGGAGAGATGCAGTTCATCTGCTGATAGGTGCTGGTGCTGGTTTTGGAGTCTGAGCTGTTTCTTTAACCCACACTGTTGTGTTTCCATCCCACACAGTCAAAACAGATAAAAGTGGAGACTTAACTAGGAAACAAACCCTTGCTGTGACTGCACTCATAAAAGTCCTGTCAGTAACTACCTGAGCATCATCTGGAGGTTTGAGCAGTGCTGTCCCACCCAGCACCCTCTCAAAAGCAGAATGACCCTGCCTTGCCCTGTGGGGGTTGCTCCTACCACCCACAGCTTCTCCCCACAGCATGGTGGGGAGCTCTCAGGAGATGCTGAGTGTTGACCTTGCCAGGCAGCAGAGTCCCTGCCCCAGCACAGAGCACCCAGGGGTGCAGGGACCCTGCTCTGAAGGACAGGCCTGGGCACCCCTGGTTGCACACCCAGCTTCGTAGCCCTGCAGCTGTCCACAGCAGAAGGTAGTCATTATTCTGTGTCCCTCTGATGCTGCCTCAGGGCTTCTCTGTTCTTGAAAATATTCTTCTCCTCCATGTTGGAGAAATGTTGAGAGTCCTCTGATAGATCCCACAAACTGTGGGATGCACCAGTTTTACTTCATGGAAAACTGGCAGTGCTGCAGAAAGACAGCTCTGCCCAGGAGCAGGGCTGAGGGCTCTGAGATCCACGATGCTGAAAGAACTTACAGACAGTTGGGAGAAGAAGGATGGTGAAAGCTCACTGGAGGAGAAATCTTCACAGTGGTATGTCTGTGGGTGCAGGGCAGTGCAGCTTCAGTTCCTGGGGGGATCTCCTAAACTGGCACATTTGCCTGGTTGTGGGATCTGTCAGGAGGACAGTCTTTGTTCCTATAATTAGAAAGAAGATAATGTTCTCAAGAGCAGACGTGCCCTTCTGCAAAATCAGAAGGACAAAGCATGACAGCTGCCTTCTTTGGGGCATTGCTGCAGAGGTGTATTGCTGGGCATGCAGCCAGGGCTTCCAAAAGTTGTCCTTTGGAGCAGGGTCTCTGCTCTCCAGGGGCTGTGTGCTGGGGCTGTGTGCTCCCTGCCGAGTGGGCTCCCTACAGCGCTGTAGAAAGGAGCTGTGAGTGGAAGTAGGACACATGGAATGGCAGTTTAGGGTCATTTGGCTATCAAGGTAGTGCTGTATAGGTCAGGAATGACCAGAGGCATTGGAGTTGACACTCTCCTATGGACTCTTGAGCCCCGTTGGAGAAGGCATCTCAATGCTGAGGCCATGGCAACATCACTCATCGCCTCTATGTGGGCAGCTGCAGTGAGCCCTGTGTGTCCCTGACTACAGGGACAGGAGCAGGGAGCTGAGATCCTGCTTGGGTAGGGAGAAACAACAGGAGAGATTTGGAGCTCTGCTCTTGGAAACTGGATTCTTCTGTTCTCACTGCAGCCCAGTTTCTATGACAGAAACACGAGGGTGTGATCAAAGAGCATCCAGTACAGGGTCAGCTGAGACCAGGGCTGATGGACACAGCAGCTCCCCCCACTCTGCACCAAGGGAAAGGTTTCACTTGTCCCTGAAATGGGATTATCAGGGACAAGGGAAAGGTTTCACTTGTCCCTGAAATGGGATTATCAGGGACAAGGGAAAGGTTTCACTTGTCCCTGAAATGGGATTATCAGGGATTTCTGACTTAAAAGCAGCTCTCCCTTGTGGGAGGCCACTGGACCAAAATAAAGAAAACTAAAGCTCCGAAGCTCATTTTTGAAGTCAGGTGAAATGCTGAAATGCTCACCCATACAAAAAGTGAATTTAGTTTCAGACTTCCTAATCTGAAACTGTACTAATGTACCTACTGCAAGGGAGGACCAACACTTCAAGAGCCCAGAGCAGAACCCCTGTTCTCCAAAAGGCACCTTCAAACAGCATGAAATGGACCGTTCAAAAGGGACTCACAAAAAGCTTTCTTGAATAGGGACAGGCAATCTGTGGGTCTTCTGTGGGAAATGGAATATTTCCTCAGAGAATTCTGCCCTAACTTCTCACTGTCTGTTCCTTCTTCAATAGGTCCCATGCTGTGGGCAATAAATGTCCAACAGCAGCTCCATCACCCAGTTCCTCCTCCTGGCATTCACATACTGACAGGGACTTCAGCTCTTGCACTTCTGGCTCTTCCTGGGCATCTCTCTTGGTGCCCTCATGGGCAATGGCCTCATCATCACCACCATAACCTGTGACCACCACCTCCACACCCCCATGTACTTCCTCCTCCTCAACCTGTCTCTGATCTAGCCTCTATTTCCACCACTCTCCTCAAATCCATGGCCAATTCCCTACGGCACAGCAGGGCTATTTCCTATGCAGGATGTGCTCTCCAGCTCTTTTGCTTTTCATTATTGATCTCAACACAGTGCTGTCATCTTCTGACTGCCATGGCCAACAACCACTACGTTGCCATCTGCCAACCCCTGCACTATGGGGCCCTCCTGGGCATCAGAGCTTGTGTCCTCATGGCAGCAGCTGCCTGGGGCGGTGGGTTCCTCAATGCTCTGCTGCACACAGTCAATGCACCTTCCCTACCCCTCTGCCATGGCAATGCTGTGGATCAGTTCTTCTGTGGAATCCCTGAAATACTGGAGCTCTCCTGCTCACACTCCTATCTCAGGGAAATTGGTCTTCTTGTGGTTAGTGCCTGTTTATCTTCTGGGTGTTTTGTGTTCATCGTTCTGTCCTATGTGCAGATCTTCAGGGCTCTGCTGAGGATCCCCTCGGAGCAGGGACAGCACAGAGCCTTTTCCACATGCCTCCCTCACCTTGCTGTCATCTCCTTGTTTCTCAGCACTGCCATGTTTGCCTACTGGAAGCTTCCCTCCCTTTCCGCCCATGGAAGAGGATGGGGAGCAGAGACCCCACCTGCAGCTCATGGGGAGACCCCATGCTGGAGACACATGGCAGAGGCTGTGACCTGCACTGGAGCAAGCCCCNGGAAGGGTGTGAGGAATGTGTGTGTGTGTCCCCAAGAAGAAAAACAACTCATGAGGAACTGACTGAAACCCTCATCACCCCCACGCCCAAACTGTGCTATCCTGGAGGAGAGAAGGGAGAGAAATCATGAATAAAGTTAAGTCTGTGAAAAAGGGAGGGGTGGGGGAAAGTGCTTTAAGAGCTTTTTGTACTTCTCATTATCAGACTCCGTTTTTTCTGTGTGTGTAGTGTAATAAATTAGAGAATTTTCTTTCCTTTATTCCATGTTGAGTCTGTTTTGCCCATGACACCGATTGCAGGATGATCTCTCCCTGTTCTTATCTCAACTCCTGAGCCTCCTAATAATCTATTTTCTCCCCTCTCCAGCTGAAAGTGGAGTGATAGAGTGACATTGGTGGGCATCTGGCCCCCCCTGGGGTCAAACCACCACACCAAGATGAGATTTGGTGGTGGAAAAAGGGTGCAGTCCCCAGCACTTCTGTGCAACATCACTGCAACACATCACGCAGGAGCTCTGGCTTCAGCATCACCAACGCTGGCACACACCTATCCATACACTCATCACTCATTCCTGTTTGCAGTTTGCTCCAGGGTCCTGCTGCTTGTGCACGGATGGCCAGGATTTCCACACGAGGGTGCTCTCCACATTGGCAAAGGCCACACTCGATGTTTTCCAGCAGAGAAGATCATAACCCAGCATAGTACTGGAGAAGGTCACAGCCAACCCGACCATCAGGCTCAGTGAGAGCTTTCTTTGGGCTTGTTGAACAGATTTCAGAGGATGAGTCTTTTGTAGACTACATAAGCAGAGGACTTGTGTGACACCTGAACACAATATTGCTCTGTTCACAGTGGGCACAAATTATTACACCTAAAATAATAGCTTTTCCTCTCATAAATCTATTGTAATATAAATACTAACCTATCAGGGGTGCATCAGCCTGCATTATAAAATGATAAGCAATTTTTAACACCTCATATCCTAACTATTTCACGAAACAACTTGAAGACAACTTGATATTAAGGGACTGTGCATCCATCTTTGTGTTTCAAGCCCCTGAGGTACATATCCCCAAAATACTGGCAAAATTTACAGCCTCAACAGGGCCCTTTTTGCAGTGAAGGGCAGTGTTCACCACTCCCAGTCATAGTTCAAGATTCACCACGGTTTTTATAACTGCTGAGGCATGCACAGGGTCATAGCCCTGCATACCAGCTCAGGCCTTCTCAGCAAGGTTCTGTGCTCTGAGTTGCTTTGCTGCATGGAGCCTTGGAGGTTTGTGCTGTGTGTTGATGATGATGTGATGCCGGTGATTACGCAGCGACTGCTTCTCCTCAGTGGCAGGACTCATATTACACCGCTGTAATGGAGAGTCACAGTTAAGCCAAGAAGAAAAAAAAAGAAAAAGAAAAAAATAACTCCAACCAACAAAGACAACACTTCCTTTGCTCCTATGGTCTCAGATATTTTTGTTTCACCCTCTCCACACACTGAAATAAGCAGATTTTTGCTCATGGAAGAACCAATGCAAATCCATGGAAATGGGAGTTTTTCATTTACATCAGTTGTCTCTTGGTCTCTGACCAAGAAGAGCTGGTTTTATAAATACAGACACTGCAGGTCAAACACTAGTTTGAGATGATTTTAGTCATGACCCTGGCTGCAGGGTCACTAAGGTGCATGTAGGAGCACTGGTGTCCCCCCAGTGGGCTGTGATGAATCTTGACATGCTCCTAGCTCCAGGACCCTACTACCTCCTGCAAGTATATTCACTGCTACCTTCACCCAGATACTGATCTGTTTGTGGCAACCTGGCTACTGGAGCAGAAACTCATCAACCCCTAAGTGTGCTACAAGCCTGATGGTGTATTGGGTGATCAGAACAGAGCATGTGGAATGAAACGTGGAAGTGAGAAAACTGCAACAAGCCACTGCATTTGTTTTAAAATTGGTAACATTTCAATCCCCACAGGTATTTATAACCATACTCGTCATAACCATGCTGGCTGCAGCTTTAGAAAACTCTGGAAATAAAGAGCTGATGGGCAGCATTTTAGTAAGATGAGAGAACAGTGTTAAGTGCTCCAAGAATGCATTCTTGCACAATGGCAAACAATAATAGTACACATGGTCTGTGCTCTTGCTTGCTTGAAAGCAAGAATGATGGGGTAGAATTTTTTTTTGGCCCATCTAATAGATCCTCTCTGGGACTTTTTTTTTCTGGCCTTAAAATCCAGACAGCTGTACTGCAGTGATTCCAAAGCAGTGGTCCACAGTATTAGATCTTCCTTCTTGTTTTGACTGAATTAACATGTAGTACTTTAACCACCATTTTTTCATATCAAGAGTAGCTGCAGTATGCTGAAAAAAATCTTTTTTTTTTTATTTTTCCCCTTCACTTGTTCACTTCATGCTGGGTTAAACTAAACACATTCATTCCTGGCAAAACAAAAAACATGAAACTGCAGAAATGGGTTCCAGCATCAGCCACTCAAGTGTTTATAGGCTGCTGTCTGTCCTGGTCGATCCATGATGGATTTTAGTATTTGAAGAGACATGGCCAGCCGGGATAGGGAGGGGATTGTGCCTCTCTGCTCTGCCCTTGAGAGGTCC
>VXBZ01004543.1:37890-51201 GCA_013399135.1 Heliornis fulica | reverse complement strand
AGAGTGGTGGGACAAGGGGATGGAGTGAAGCTGGAGGAGGGAAGGGTCAGGTTGGAGATGAGGGGAAGTTCTTGATGGAGAGAGTGGTGAGGGGCTGGAAGGGGCTGCCCAGAGAGGTGGGGGATGCCCCAAGCCTGGAGGGGTTCAAGGCCAGGTTGGATGGGGCCCTGGGCAACCTTGTCCAGCTGCAGTGCTGGAGGTTGGTGGCCCTGGCTGTTGCAGGGGGTTGGAACTCAATGATCCTTGGGGTCCCTTCCAACCAGACCAGTCTGGGTTTCTGTGATTTAGGATATAATCATGTGTACATGCATTCATATGTTAACATGCATTGTTACACAAATGATATAGCAGGTGGTCAGGTATGAAATGAGTAGATTTGTTGTAAAGAGCTTTAGTAGAGTAATGGAGGTAAAAGAAGAGGTTACAGGCACAAGAGAAGGGGGAAAACTCGCATGAAAGGAGCAGAACCTGATTCAGCTTGGCAGTGGTGAGGACTCAAGGCTGTCTCTTCAGATTGCAACAGGAGCAACGGTCTGGTGTTGAAAATTCACTTTTTATTTGCACTCATGAAAGGAGCATATAAAACATTAGACCACTTCACTGGCATTTCATTCTCACCTTGGCATCTATAAATGGCACTATGCAAACGGCAGTGTTACCCTACAGTGACATATGACAGAAAACCAGATCTTTGGAGACATCGTTCTGCCGTACTCCTCCTGTATGGAGCCCACACATTGCTGCGTTACCTACATCACCTCACACACATCCTACCGTGGGTCCCTTCCAGTCTTTCTCTTGCTGGAGACATTTGTACCCAGGGGCAAGAGGCCAAGTTTTCCTACAGTGTGGTGATACCCCCCGGGGTCTCATGGAAAGGCTCAGACAGGGCAAAGCACCTGCTTCTCCTTCCCACCCCATGCCTTGTTCCAGGGTGTCCCTGCTCACGGCCCGCTGTCCTTGGGTACCCCTCAGAGCCCTCTCTCCAGGAGACCCCACCCTGGGGTGGGGTAGGGTTGGACTCTCCCCACACCAGCCGCTCTGAGGCCGTGGAGGCCGGGCGGGAAGGCGGCGGCGGGCAGGACTAGGCGAGGGGAAGCCCGGGCCGGCCGGTGCCGGAGCAGCAGCAGCAGCAGCGCCCGGGCTGGCTCCGCCCCGGCCGGCCGCTCCTCTCACCGCTCCGCCCGGGGCGCGCAGAGGTCGGGTGTGGTGCGGGGTCTTCGTGGAGAGCGGGTCGGCGCCGCCCCGGGTGGGGAGGCTGGAGGTGAGCGGGCAGAGTAACGNAAGGCGGCGGCGCTCCGGGCGGGCGGGGCCGGGGGCTTGCGGCGCCTGGGCCGTGCCGGTCCATCCACGGGCTCCCCCCGCCACACTCCCCTCAGTCCGCGGGATCCACGGTGAAAGGCGGGTTTCTGGGACCGGCTCCTCACGCCGCTCCCGCCCCGGCGGAGACGTTCTCTGAGAGAAGAGCGGCCAGGGCCTGGCTCCCACCTGCCGCGGGCACCCGGGTGGGCCAAGGGGCTGGGTGGGCTCTTGCTGAGTGCCGCGACCCGGAGCAGAGCAGGATCCCTTCCCGCGGCTCTCCCGGGGGACCTTCCGTGCCTCAGGGCGGCCAGACCGGGTGAAATCAGTAAGACGTGAAGGGTTCTACTGACTTCTTGGGAAGCCATCCTGGCCTCCCGTAGGTGGCTCTTGGTTGAGCCTTGAATGCTTCGTCCTTAACCCTTTACGTGTAAAATGATTAAATCGAGGGAAGATTTTGTTGCTGTCAGTGCAAACAGTTCCTAGAGAAAGGGATGGCCATGAGGCTGAGGAGTGTGTTGGTGATTCTGACTCAAAAAGATTTGTGTAATGAACAGAACTACACAGACACATAAAAATCTTGGGTTGAAGCTGCCAAAAAAGAAAAAAAAAAACCCCAAATTAAATGTTTGATGGCAAATTCCACTTCTGGAGTCATTAAAAGCCTGATGGGATGGTAGATTTTAGGAAGCACTGGCAGTTGAGTAAGAATTAAGTCTGGTATTAGCGGGGAGTGTTTCTGGGGTAGATCATCGTGCCTAATGGGAAGTCAGGTGTCTGTTAGCTGGATGGATCTGAAAATGATTATTTATCTGCATCATTTTTCATCATCTGAATGTAATTCCTTTATTTTCAAGTGTGATGTGATGTTTTAGAAGCTTCACAAAAGTCTGATGGAGGGTGTGTTTGCGGGGACAAATGTGGTGGTATTTATCCTCCACAGGAGCCAGTTTCTCCTTTGACCAACGAGGACAACTGGTTGTGACATGTGAGACTGGTCATTGATGTATTTGTAAGCTCAGGCTTAGCAAGACAGTCAGGAGACTTAGAAATGCAGAGGAGCTTTTTTTATATCATTAACCTAAGGTTGTGTGTTGGAAGATAGCAGACTTCGAGAGATGCTTGTGTCAGAGCAGCAGAGAAGCTGGCAGCACTGGAAAGCACATCTGATGAGAAGCCAGAAGAGCTTTTCACCTAGAATCAATGCTGCTGAGTGAGGAACACCTGTTCTAGGTTACTAGCTGCTGCAAACTGGTGAAATTCATACAAAATACTAAGAATCTAATTCCCATCTCATGTTGAAGTTACATTAAGGACATAAATCACAGAGTAGAGATTTCTCAGCTTGCTAGCTGCTTCCAGACAAGAAGGAGAACAAATACCAGCAATGGAAAAGTATAATTACATTGTTCTTCTGTTAATAGTCCACCTAAACCCACAGAAACTGGCTTTATTTTTGCAGTTTGTCATGCAGGTAATTCAGAGAGATTCTGCTTCTCTGTTCATGTCACAAAGACTAGATTACTTCTGCCAGCTCTACAAGCTAATCCTGTATTTTGGCTCTAATCAAAATAAAAATGTCTTTTCTGAGTTGGTGCCCTTTCCCACATTCTTAATGTCTGGGGAGACCCTTCTCTGCCAAGAGAGAGCAGTGGATGATATCTATAAACTGTCTGATCTTACTTGCCCCACCCTGAAGTCTATCTGGGGACACCGACCTGGCTGCACCCTGAAGCCCTGGGGATGTGTATTTATGCAGATGTCATCACAGACTTAGAAATTCAGTTTTCTAGAATGCACTTCTTGGCAGAAAAACTTAAGACTTCTTAAAATTGCACCTGAGGGAGTTCCTTCTCTTCGTGAGGTCACCAGCTTGGTGGAAGGAATTTGTGTCATGGTTTTGTGGGTTACTGATGGTTTTCTGACGTCCTTTTGAGTGCAGAACTTAAATAGTTATTGGGTCTGAAGGAGAGCACAAATTCTGAAAAGTCAGTATCACAACAGCCAATTTTGTATAGACCAGAAAACACAACTCTATCACAGAATCACAGAATTGTAGGGGCTGGGAGAGAACTCCAGAGGTCATAGAGTCCAACCCCCATGCCCAAGCAGGTTCTCTAGGGCAGGTAAAAAAGTTTGCCATAAAATCAGCCATTCCAGAAACTGAGAAATTGAGAATTTCTGAAAGGCAGCTGAATAGGATCTCTGATTGTATTCATGAGCCCAGGAGGGTTCAAGGAACTAAAAGGTGTTAGAAAGTCTGATTGTTTTCTGTCCTTTGAGAGATAAAATAAATACTGGGTTTTTTTCTATTTTTTTTCCTCTGTATTTTAACACCAACTTCTGTAATACTCTAACCTCTTCCATGCAGACCTTTTGGGGGAAAACTTTGATTGACAAATAGATTTTGAAAAATTTTTCTTTTATGAAATGTTTACAACAGAGAACAACACTTCACAGACCAGGGAAGGAATGGAAAATCTCTATAGATTGTGCATTTCAGCATTCTCTAAGTCTGGGAAGGAGCTCAATGCACAAAAATCTACCTGAATGGCACTTATTTGTACTAATGGATAGTGATGATGGTAATGAGTGTAGTCAGTAGAGCTGCAGATGGTAAGGCTATGGCCATCTAGGCATATTGTGAGCTTTGCCTCATTTTCTTCCAAGGTAGTTACAATCATAGGATCAGAAAATGATTTAAAAGGTCATCTGGTCCCCTGCAGCAAGCAGGGACATAGAGGAGACCATGAGATTTATCTTTCTGGAGAGCACTGCACACAGAACTTGTGTAGAAGTTTGGGTTGTACCTGCTGCTTGCAGCAGATTAAGTCTTCTGACATCTGTTCTGCAGCAGCTAGGTTGTCACACATCCATGTCATGGTGATTTCTCAAGCCTGTGGAGGTAGTTGTTTCAAATGGAAGATCTCTCAGGGAATCTTCAGATCTCAATCTGAAGATTCCTTGAGAGATCTTCAGATAGCCCTTTTCCCTGCAAGAGGGTACGATGCATCCAGAATGTTATTGTGTGCTACTTTTGGAGGTCTGAGAGAGTAAGGAAAGGTTTATGAGCTTGCTACTCTCCCTTAAAAACACATATGGGAGAAACACAGATGGTTTATGTGATGCTGAGGGTTCCTGCAATATATATATTATATATATATATTACATATATATTTGCATATATAGCAAAAATATGGTGTGGGCTGCATATAGAATATATTTAGGCTTCGTTTTGTGTTGGGAGAAGGAGGTCAGTTTCTTTTGCAGAGGCCAGAAGGACTTGATGACATAGTTCCAGATANCTCTCAGGGAATCTTCAGATCTCAATCTGAAGATTCCTTGAGAGATCTTCAGATAGCCCTTTTCCCTGCAAGAGGGTACNGAAGGACTTGATGACATAGTTCCAGATACTTGTAATCATAGAATCACAGAATATCCTGAGTTGGAAGGACCCATAAGGATCACCAGTTCAACTCCTGGCTCCACACAGGGGCAGACAAGTCAGTGCATGGGACTAGGTGCATTCTTAGATGCTTCTTGTCCTCAGTCCAGCTGGGTGCTGTAACCACTTCCCTGGGGACCCTGTTCCAGTGCTTTCCCTCTCAGGAAAGAACCTCTTCCTGATAGCCAACCCCAACCTCCCCTGCTGCAGCTTCATGTATTGTGCAGCAGTTGGACATTTGAAGATCATGGGAGGCATTTTCTTCAACCCTGGAGTGTGATCAGCTTGAGTTACGTTTCTGTAGCAGAAGAAGCATCACCTTTGCCTGTCCCAGACAAGCCACTCGTGCTTTTCTCATGTAGCTTGCATCCAGCCTGCAGAAACAATTTTGAAGCCAGGTAGTGAACTGCAGTGAGGAAACATCATAAGGTAAAATCAACCCTGAGTGTAAAGAAAAATGTTGAAGTTTTAACATAAATCTTTTTGTTAGTCTGGATTTCTGTGAGGCATCATAAATTCTTGTGTTGAGCGTGGGGAGGTGGTGGCAGTGAGGTGAGAATGCTTGTCAGGAACGGGTGGAGACCAGGGTCTTGTCTTTGATGGCAGTGTTGGTTTACACTGGCTCTCAGTTATAAGGAACCTGGCTCAGCAGGGGAATCTTCCCGGGCTGGAAAGAGCAGCAGTTTCATTTTAAGGATGGTAGTGGCTCTCTCCACCCACTGATATAATCTTAAAGGAAATATGTCTGTTTCTAACCTGTGCTTGTCTTTGGCTTTGTTCTGGTGAAAGTAAATTTAGGAGAGATTATACAGTCTCAAAGGATTAACATCCACAAGTCAAAACAAATAGACTTCTTGATTTTTTAATTTTTTTTAGTGTAGGCTGTAACTGCCATGTACCTGTTCTCTGAAATGCTGAAAACTGGGTCCATATCTCACAGTGCTATCTGGAAAACCACATTTTAAACCAATTTGGACTCTTTGGATGCATCCAGACATTGCTTGGGCACGACAAGTACACACTAAAACCCAGTGTAAAGAGGGGAGTGCAGTTTGGAACTGACTCTAGCTGTGAATTTAGACCCTGTTGATAAGAACAAAAGTGTAATAAAGATTGCCAGGATCAGGATTGCTTGCTGTGTTCTGCTTTATGTCCTGCTTGCATTTCTAATGTCTATTTATTTTTTTTTCCCTGTAGGAGAAAACCCCTAAAGGTAAAGGGGAAGCCGAGAGCATCTGATACAGGAACTTAGTTAAGAATAGCTTGCTTTTAGAAAGCCAAAATCATGTCATTATTCCCTACTACTAAAATAAATGCTCCTAATTCTATTTAATAGTGTACTTGACCAGTTCAGTGGACTATGTGACAGGTTTAGAACCCAGATGGACATTTTCACTGCAGTGTGACATGCTGCAGGCTGTGC
The DNA here is from genome assembly GCA_013399135.1 of Heliornis fulica. NCBI lineage: Eukaryota > Metazoa > Chordata > Aves > Gruiformes > Heliornithidae > Heliornis > Heliornis fulica. The sequence continues at coordinate 45,034 of VXBZ01004543.1, read as the reverse complement.
TGCCAGAGCTCCAGCCGACAGTGTCTAGCAGCAGAGTACTAAAGAGCTGTATAGGAAATTCTGCCAAGAGCTGGGGCACTGTATCCCTGCCCAGCAGGGTATAAAGCCCCAGCACACACAATGCAGGTCCTTGTTATGTTGGAGAGATGGGTTGTAGCAGCTATTAGGCAGCCCAGAGTGATGATGTCTGGTGCAAAGCTACTGTAAACGCCTGAGGTGAGCCAAGAGGTTGCCCCTCACTTCAAGAAGGATGTTGAGGTGCTGGAGCGTGTCCAGAGAAGGGCAACGAGGATGGGGAAGGGTCTGNAGACCTTATTGCTCTCTACAACTCCCTGAAAGGAGGTTGCAGTGAGGTGGGGGTTGGTCTCTTCTCCCCAGTAACAGGTGACAGAACTCGAGGAAATGGCCTCAAGCTGCACCAGGGAAAATTTAGGTTGGATCTTAGGAAGAACTTGTGTCCTGAGAGAGTCCTCAAGCATTGGGACAGGCTGCCCAGGGAGGGGGTTGAGTCCCCATCCCTGGAGGGGTTTAACAGACGGGGAGATGCGGTGCTTGAGGACATGGTCTAAGGGTAGACTTGGTGGCGGTAGGTTAATGGTTGGACTGGATGATCTTAGGGGCCATTTCCAGCCTTAAAAAAATTCTATGATTCTGTGATTCTGAGAGTTGCTCTCCACCAGCTGCATCCTCCCCATCAAAGGAATAAGGCAGAGCTACTCTCCCTGGTTCTGCTGTGTGCTTCTGATGTGTGGTCCCACTGAAGTCCTTCCATTAACTTCAAGATGGAGTCAGCTTTAACTGACATTGGTTTTGATAGCAACTAGTTTTTTTTTTAAGTTCCAAAAATCAATAAATTCTTCAAGTATTTTGCTTTGTGAGTTTGTTATGCCGATGGCCACAGACGTGGATGTGGCATATGCCTTCCAACCAAGTGCTGATGTTTTGAATCAAAATCATAGAATCATAGACTGGCTAGAGTTGGAAGGGACTCCCAGAGGTCATCTAGTCCAACCCCTGTGCAAGAAGCAGGAACACCCCCAACTACATCAGGTTGCTCAGGGCCTCATCCAACCTGGCCTTGAACGTCAGGTTGGATGTTCAGGTTATTTTATCTTTTAATAAGAAGTGCTATTTTTACCCCTAGAGTACTATGAGAGCTTTTTGGGCAGCTGCTTCCTTATTGTTTGTCTGTCTTCATACATGTATGAAGGATAGTGTCCTTCTGGGGGATCTGAAAGGTGTTATGTCAGAATTTGTGTTTAATGAAAGGAAAGGAATTTTTCTGTTTAGAGATGATATTGAAGGAAAAGATTGAAGGCAAGATTCCTGGGGTGATAATTTCTAATGTGTTTTTTTTTTTTCTTCTAAGGTTATTTATGGTGAATTGGAACAAGGGTAAAGTGACCCTTCCTATCTGTAATTTAAAAATAAACCCTGAACTCAGCCAGCATTGTGTAGGGCAGTGCTGTGAGAGCCAGAGGTGCTGACTTTGGGCAGGGGGATCCAAATGGCTGTGGCTGTCACTCTGCTCAGGGCTGGCATGTTCCCCTCTGCAGATGGTGTAGACACCGTTGCCTCAGCTCAGGCAGAGCAGAACTGTCTGCAGTGGAAGTAAATTAATATAAGTGTTGTAGATAAATTGGTCCAGCAGAGCAGGAGACAAAATCTGCAGCATGGGGAGTGACTGTGTTAATGAGGAGAAAACTGAGCAATCTGAAATAAAGTCTCTGATTGCTCATTTAAATGGTCCCATTGTACATCAAATCAGAAGCCATACCATAATGCCAAAATTGCTGGTTAAGTAACATGGTGTGGTTACAACCTTGAGTATCATGACCAGTAATATACTGTCCCATAATGATTTGTTTATGTGATAAGTAAAACCTCCTCTCAGTTGGAGACAGGTTCTCTTCGTGGTAGATACTGTTCCACAAAGAACAGAGAAGGACTCTGCCTGATGAAAGTTCTGCTTTATATGCTACCCCTATTATTCCTTTTAATTTATCTGTGATAATCAAGAATAATCCATACTTAGATTTTTTAAATAATCATCATCATGTGATACATTGCATTATTCATTAAGCAGTAATGATTGTGAAAAATGAGAGTCACCATTCTTTTCATCTTGGAGAAGAGGAAATCTATCAGTTGCTGTTTCTTGCTCAGTGTTTTTAATTTATTTTCCTTTTGCAGTAATCTTTGGAATGCAGATGTTAGTCCCAGATAAGGTTTTAAGTTTTCTGTTTTGAAATGCAAAATAATCAAAGCATGTATTAGTTTTAAAGCTATATGATATCGTTTAGAAAAATCTTAATTTTAGACTAATTAAACTTCTCTGCTTTATTTCTCCAAGCTTTGCAACACCCTGGGGTGTTTGTGGGAACAAAGACCTGGGAAACTGATGGAATTGTTGATACTGAAATTCAAAGCCAGTTTGTACAAGATAATTAAAGGCTGTGTGTGTTTCTTGCACATGGGAGGAGAATAAGGATTGCATGAAAAGTTGTGCTTTGTGTATTGTAGGTAGAGAAGTGTGTAACACAGGATAACTCCTTCAGATTCATGTCAACAGATCCTTCCCAGCTGATAGAGAAATGATTGACATTGAAGAGGATCCCACTCTGCTTGGGTGGTTTGTCTTTGCTGCATCTGTGGCAGGGAAGTCACACACGTCTGTCCCTGTGTCTGTGATAACTGATTTTCTCATTTTGACCTAAGATGAGCAGTTCAGGAGTTCAGTGCTTCATGGTGTTGGTTGTGGGTTTTTTGATGTGATAAGAAAGCACATTTTTGGGGAATCATAGAATGCATTAGGTTGGAAGGAACCTTTAAAGTCCATCTAGTCCCACCCCCTGCAGTGACCAGGGACATCTTTAATAGATCAGGTTGCTCAGAGCACCCACCCAGCCTGACCTTAAATGTCTCCAGGGATGGAGCCTCAGCACCTCTCTGGGCAGCCTCTTCCAGTGTCTCACCACCCTCAGAGTGAAGAACTTTTTCCTAATACCTAACCTAAATCTTCCCTTTTCTAGTTTAAACCATCACCCCCTGTCCTATCGCTCCATGCCCTCATGAACAGCTCCTCAGCTTTCTTACAGGCACCTTGCAGGGACTGGAAGGCCGCTATAAGGTCCCCCTGGAGGCCCTCTCTTCTCCAGGCTGAACCAGCCCAACTTGTTTCAGCCCATCTTCATAGAGGAGCTCCAGCCCCTGGATCGTTTTCATGGCCCTGCTCTGTACACACTCTAACAAGCCCATGTCCTTCTTGTGCTGTGGGCTCAGTACTTGTGAGTTTAGAGGAATTTATGGCTTTTTTTTACTGTCTCTTATCTTGAAGGAGAAGATCTTGCTAAGACAGCCTGAGTGTTGCTTTGTTTGCTGCTGATGAATTCAGAGAATGGAAAGATGAGCAGTTCAAAAGGGAGTAAGCTCCCCTCTTAATTTCTTTGTGGGATCTTCCAACCCTCATTCTTAGCTCACTGTAGCCTGAGGCCAATAACTTGATTTTCTTGCTCAGTTCCATCAAGTGATGTCAGCCACTGACTGCTATTTATACAGTGAGACTGGAGGAAATAGCAGACATTATAAGAAAGAATGAAGAAAAAAATAAACTGATGAGTAACTAATTTGGATTTTGTAGGTGCTTCCTTGCATTTTTCATTGGAACTCATGTAGATTTGTGAATAGATGTCTATTTTGTGGAGATGTTGTAGCTGATACCTTGAGTTGCCTTACCTGGACACTGGTGGTGTGTGACATTCTTCCCAGCATGGTCTGTGGGTTTCCATGCAGTGATGGTAGAACATGGAGTTCTGGTGCCTGACAGAACAATGGGTGTGCAGGCTGCAGTGGGTTGTGAGGAGAATTATTTTTGTTTGTCAAGTGAGCATTCCATAGTAGAATGCTGATTGTTCCCAAGTGTCAGGACACCAAGGTTTGTGTAACCTCACCCTGCCCTGGAAGTCATAAAGGAATGTTACTGCACTTAATGATACAGCCGGGTGCTGAGGGCCACACGGAGCCTGCAGAGGTCTTTTGTCTCTGCTGCTTTGTACACTGGTAACAGCACTTTTCTGAGACTAGTTTGACAACAGGTGTTGTGGTTCAACTCAGGTTTCTTCACCCTTAGTAGAGAAGCATCTCTGGGTTCCTGGAGGAGGACTATGGAAGAAACAGCCATGGTATTTCAAAATGTGCATGTAAATTCTTGGCTTTTTTTAAAATTTCAGTAGGGTACCTTTTGGCTTATTGAGGGACCTGCTTGGCAAAATCTCATGGGAAACTGTCCTTGCCCAGACAAGGGGTTGGGACAGCCTTCTCCAAGCATCAGTGTGGTCCATCCCAACGAGCAAGGCAAACAGAAATAGGAGGCCAGCAGAAAGAACATGGAACTGTTGTTTGAGCACAAACACAGAAAAGAAGTATTAAGAGGGTGGCAGTGGGAATGGGTGGCCAGGAGGAATATAGAAGCTTTGCCTGATCATACAAGAATGGAGATTGGAAAGCCAGTGTGCAGCTGGAGTGAGGGATGTGAAGGGCAACCACAAGGGACAGCAGGAAGGTTGAGAAAAACTTAAGCCTCTTGCTCTGAATACCTCCTACCAAAGACCAGAGCCATGAAGCTGGAGCTACTCAGTGCCTTTTCTGGCATAGTCTCTAACTGGTTAAACCAGTACTTGTTTTTTTACTGAGCAGAACCAAGGCGTTGTACTCATGCCCCTCAATGAGGGATGATCAAGTGAGCAGAGCGGTCTGATTTGCATTCTGATGTTAATGAGTGACATTAGCCTGAAACCGGTACTAACAGTCATAGCTGGCAGTCTGCTTGGGAGCCAAGCACTCTGCAGGCAGAGCAGCCTAGCAGCAAAGGAGCTGGCAAGAAGAGCACAAGGTATGGATGGTAGTAAGCAGTTTATGCTGGGTAAGGATGAAGAGTATATTCCCCCTGGAGAACTATTGCAGCAGGCTTGTCTGGTGGTTGGAACTTTACTTGCAGCTTCTAAGGTTTGTTCAGGTGTTTTATGCTTTTTCTGGGACAGAGGTCTCTCTCCCATAAGAGGGTATGTATGAAAATGTTTATTTTTGAACAGAGCACCAGGGGAGCAGCCTGTACTGAAGCATGAGGTAGGGTTAATGTTGGTGAGCAGCTGGAAGGTCTAGAAACCAAGGTGAAGCAACCACTCTCAGCAGGCTGAAGAGATGATTTCTTAGGGGGTGGTGGAGGGAAATTTTGCCTTTCTGGTGTTAAGGTTAGGAGTGAAGAATCAATCTTCTGTTCAGCTAGTAGTTGGAACTAAACAGGTAGTGAAAAGTTCCTTGAGAATATGAAGAATCACAAGTGCATTTGTTCTGGGGTGGAGAGCAGATGTAATGGGAAATGTGAACTGATGGTCTAAGTCAGGAGGAAGTTGAGGATAACTGTTTGTTGGTGGAGAAAGAAAGATGCACAAATAACTGCAAATTTCCAGCCATCTTCCAAATAAGATAACATGGAGAACAAAGTCTAGGTGAGGAGAATGAGCCTGCTGAACATAGTGTTGATGATTATAAAGGGAAATAGATTATGGGTTTGTTTCTTTTGCTACTAGTCAGAGTTGAAAAACAATCTTATTTCATGTAAAACCAAAGGGGAGATCCTGACAGATTTTAGGGAGAAGACAAAGGCATTCAGAATCACAAGAGCAGGACATGGGAATAGTGGAGAACAAAGGAGAAATAAAGCAGAATTAGCTGCAGGTTAAAAGACATTTGTACCCCAGATTCATACCAGAATCCCTGTGATTGGAGCTTCTGCATCAGTTATGGCTGAGCAAGCAAGTTTATAATAATCTCCTAAAGAAGTTAAAAAATGGAGGTGTAGAGGGTGGTGGGTTTGGTAGGAAGGCAAGGAGAAGGCATGTCAGGAGAGAAAAGGAAAATAGGTGGTTCATGGACATCATAAGATTGTGATAATACAGTTTTGCCATGGGAAGAGGTTCCTTGGCATTTTTCTTAATTGATGAATTTGAGCTTGGACACTGTCCATGTGTGGTTAAATTTGCTGGATGATAAGAAAACCCTTCAAATGGTGAAGAACTAATGAAAAAACAGGGCAAGAGGTATTGCAGGCAAAGGAAATGTTTCACAGGTAAGGCAGACATGGCAGGATATCAGAAAGAAGGTATGACAGCAGGATGGCTAATGGGAATGAGGAAAAGGAAACAAATATACCTAAACCTAAGTGATTTCACTTAAAAAGTTAATATATTCCCTTGAGGCAGGAGACTAGAACTAGCTCATCTCCATCTCAGCATGCTGAAAATAATGGTGCATGTAATGAAGAATATGGGGCCAAGATTTTTTTTAATCTAGAAATTTTACCAAATCTTTAGTGACAGTACTTGATATATGTTAGAAAAAATGTATGAAAAATGTTTTTAAATATATATGGAGAAAAAATTACCCCAACAACTACAACCCCCTGGTGTTGTGATCTCTTGTGTGAAGGTTTAGATTTTTTTTTATGGAGAAAGGACAAAACCTGGAGATGAGGAGATGGGGATGAAATATAACATGGGTGTTCAAAAGAGAGCCCATGTAATGTTAATCTGAGATTTATTTATTTAAAGTATTTCTTTCTAAAAGGGGTGCAGTAAACTTCAAGTCTGAAGTTGTAACTTCCCTTGCAGAGCTGTAACAGATAGTTTTAGTTGAAGTGGAGGACATCAGGATTATGGGAAGTGTTAAATAGATAAGAAAATGCCCATAAGAGCTACCAGGAAAGACCTAACCCAAGAAATTCTTGAATATGTTGTAGTAAAATTAGTTAAAAGTTTCAAATGCATAACATGCCATGGTAACCCAGGCTAGAGCTGGAACACAATGGCTCTTCCAATTTAAAATATCAGGGAACCTTTATAAATATGCAGAGGACTCTGTTTCTTGACTCCCAACTGCTTCTCACGAAGATAAGACAAGCCTCTCCCTTTAGGTCTCCAGCATATCAAGATTTAAAAGCCTTTTTCTTTTTGGTTTTAATTATTTCATCCATAGACCCGTGGAGAAAAATAAGGCAACTTTGAATCTCGGAGCCATGTAACTGCATCCTTATGGCGGAGCACTTGCCCATGTAACGAACCATATTAGAATCATAGAATCACAGAAT
>VXBZ01004543.1:21751-37337 GCA_013399135.1 Heliornis fulica | reverse complement strand
CGACACCCCCAGGTGGTCCCTTTCCCCCACGCTCTCCATATTCCCCATGGCGGTTCCGTGCTGCCGGAAGCTCTGGGAAAACTGGCTGTACCGGGAAATCTTCTACCAGAATTCCTGTGCTGGTTCTGGCAGCGATTCCTTAGCGTTCCGCTGCGCCTCAGCTAGAGAGGCTTGGCAGACCCAAACGGCCTGGCCCAGAGCCACCCAGGAATGTCAGTCCCAGTGGTGTTGTCCACCCACAGAACTGTCTAATCTACCTGCAGACAAAGGACTATCCCTGGTATAATCGAGAAGTGGAAGGCCTTCATAGGTAGGGTGAGAGGATTGGGATGGCCTTGAGCAGCATGGTGTGTGGAGTTGTATATTTGGGGAAATTTGTGTTAAAAATTACAGATGTTAATGCAAGATGGTCTTCTCAGAAATCCTGATCAGAAACAAGGACTACTCAAGAGCAGAGGAACATAAAAAGAAAGGTTTTCTGCTTAGTGGTGTTAGTATTAGATATACACAACAGAGAGAGCATTAGAAGCAGGGGACTTGTTTAGCCTAGACAGTGAACTATGAGAGAAAAGTCTTGTTGTGTAAACAGAACAACTTGTGCTTGAACAAATGGCATTAAATTTCCTCATTGTGGTAATTTTGTACCCACCAGAGGGTTTAGGAGCAGCCTTCTGGTCTGAGCAGTGAGTTGATGCAAAAACATTGAGACATCTCTGATATAGTGTGGTACCTTTAATGACAGCGGTGTTGTTGCCTGCCCTAGCAGAAAGCTGGAAGTGGCCCACTGAAATATTGGCTGTTCCTAAAATTGCAGCTTCCTGAGGTAGAGATGAGGAGGAAATGATGACTTGTGTGTGCAGGAATTTGGAAAGAAATTGGAAGTTCTGTGTGATTGGATTCAGAATTCCTACAACAAAGACCAAAATCACCAATGTTACCAGGATCTGCTGTGCTAAGATCAAGGTGGGAAGAGGAGGATTGGGGGAAGGAACATTGGTTAGTCAAAAAGCAAGTTAAAAATTCAAGTGTAAGTTATTTTTGAGGAAAAAAAAAAAAGATGTTTTCCTGGTTTTAGAGAAAATTGAAAATTCCAGTGTCTTTTTTATTTGTGGATCTTAATCTTAAGAGTTCAAGGAGTGAACAGTGGCTCATGCAGTAATGTCTAGCCTAACACAGTAGCTGTAAGCTGCAAGGCAGATACCTACACCTAATCTTCAGTGTGAGAGAGTCATTACCCAGTTCTTTATGAAGACTCATATGTCTTTTCTCTCTCTCTCTGTTTCTCCTCCACCCTTATCTCCTATATTTGCCTATGTAAATTTATATGAGTATTCATGTACCTATATATTAATGTTTAGCTTGGGAATACATTCTGTAAGTGAAATAACCCTTTGAAGATGTAAGCCATGGTTGGGTTATCTGGGTAAACCTTCTTAGCCATTTATGTGAGGCAAGTGTAACCTTCAGGGTGAATGGCATGTTTCTCAAACAGTTCTGCTTTGAAAGTGAAACTGAATATAAGTAATTCCAAAAGGGGCTTAAGTATAGTAGTGTTGCTGATCTGTGGTTCAGGGAGCCCTGCAGTGTGCAGATATGGCAGGATTTCTGCTTTCCTTGGAGCACTTCATAGAAACAGAATGGTTCAGGATGGAAGGGGCCTCAGAGATCATCAAGCTCCAAAACTCTGCCATGGGCAGGGACACCTTCACCAGACCAGGCTGCTCAAGGCCCTGTCCAACCTGGCCTTGAACCCCTCCATGGAGGGGGCAGCCACCACTGCCCTGGGCACCCTGTGCCAGGGCCTCACCCCCCTCAGAGGGAAGAATTTCTTCCTAATACCCAATGTAAATCTGCCCCTTCCAATTTAAAACCATTCCCCCTCATCCTGTCACTCCAGACCCTTCTAAAACATCCCTCCCCAGCTTTCTCATAGGGCCCCTTCAGGTCCTGGAAGGCCACTATAAGATCTCCCTGGAGCCTTCTCCAGGCTGAACAACCCCAACTCTCTCAGCCTGTCTTCATAGGAGAGATGCTCCAGCCCTCTAATCATCTTCATGGCCTCCTCTGGACCTGTTTAAAAAAAATAATCATCAGAAAGGCAAGATTTAACAAAGTAAATACAGTGTACAGAGCTGCTGGGTGGACACATTCCAGTTGCTTCAGGACCTGGCTGTGTCAGCTTGAGGGGGTTTGTTGGGTTACCATTGAGTGCCTCATCTTGTTGCAGTATAGGGTCAGTAAAGGCTGATCCTATAGGAGGACAGGCCTTGTCTTCCCTGTCTCCATGGCACTCCATACTTATCTTTATTTCATATTTCCATGTATTTTCTATGAAAAACTTTATGCTGTTCTCCCAGTGTTTATAATTTTGTTGGCCATTGGTGAAGTCCTGATATTGATCTTTTTCCAGGTATGGGAGAGTGTTTTGCAATGGTGTTTTTTTCCTTTGCTTTTGGTGAGAGCTTGTCTCTCTTACACTTGTATTCAGAGCTGCAGGGCTTCATCATGGATGTTATTACAGATATCCAACTAGTAGTGCAGGGTGCTCTGTTGAGGCATAAAGACCATCTGAGAAAGAAATGAGCCTATTTAATGCTTTCCTGTGAGTGCTCAAAGGGCAATTTGAAGACAACAGTGTGTCTAGCTCTCCAGCTGCCTTGACTTGGGAACCAGACATTAGAAAAGATGTTTTGCACTGTATCCCTTTCTATGTTTGCAACATGTAAAGATAGCTACAGAGATGAATAAATCTTCCAGGAAGGTTATCCTGACTGATATGTGTATATGCTGATAGAATTTTCACATGAGAGTAGGTTAAATAGTGCCTGTTTACTTCCTTAGCATTCTGAATCTAAGAATATTCCCCTTAAGCAAACTGGAAGACTTACATGCTCCTCACAGAGAGACCTGGCAGAGTTCAGCTGCTGTCTACCAAGTGTGTGTTGCATCTTTTTGTGTGTCTGCCAGTTATATACAAGTCTGGAGGGAGAATCCTTGATTGTGTAATTGCACAGCTCACAATTAGGCAGCTTTCCCTGGTGTGCTTGCAGTCTCTGCACTGTGGGATAGCCCTGTGGTGATGAAATGATTTCTGAGGAGCTGAGGCAAGGAGGAAGTGTAATTTCTCTCTGTAGTTCTCCTAGGTGTTTCTCATGTCCTGGTTCTTTTCCTGAGTAGAGATTTTTTTTTAAGAGCTAAGGAAGTTTATCAACACTTTTGAGGTTGGTGTCTTTCATGCCTCATAAAGCTCTTTGTTATTCAGACATCACTTAGATTATCTGAACTTTCTAAGCTGGTACCCAGTACCTATCTGAAGTGCACAAGCTGGTTTGGAACACTGTCACCATGCTTCATAGTGACAGCATGTTGAATTCATTGTAGGCTAAGCCCATACTCTTACAGTTTGATTACACTCCCTTTCTTTCCTCTCTATAACTAGAGAGTTCTGTGCAGAAACCTGTGTTCACACAGTCAAGTGCATCCAAAAAACATGGTTCTCCAAGGCTCTGAGGTTCAGCATAGTAGCCAGCCTGTCCCATGGGATTATGTCACCCAAATGCAGCTGTACTGGTTAATATCATATTTTTAGTAGTCTGGAAAGATTTCTCAAGTGCATACATATGTTTTCTTCAGGTAGCTTCTGCCTTTCTAATGCATGAGCCCTGTCACCACTGTCCCATGGACCTGGCTTCAGATGCCTTTGGTGACTCAAGAGGGAAAGGGAGATGGAGTTTAACAGATCCTACAGCCCTGCCAGAGGAGAAGGGGACAGATAGTGGGTAGCAGATGTTCCCACCTTAAAACAGCCTTGATTGTACTTGAGACCCCAGAGAGTTGTAGAGACTCATGATTTGGCAGGCAACTTAAAAATTGTTGCATCTTGATTGCCACACTCTTAACACAGACTTTGGAGAGTCTATAAACCAAATTTACCTGTGTGCCAGTGACTTTTCAGACTGTATCAGACTCCTGATTTCTAGGAGATATTTTTACATTGCAGGTTTTGGTATCAAAAGCTGAAATCAGCTAAGTGCAGATAGGAGAGTAATGCATTTGCAGAAAGATGGGTTTCCTCTGAGGAGAAGAGGAACATGTTTTCCTGCTTTGTATATCTTAAATGGTCAGAAGCTTTGCATCCACTTGGTATCAGTTACACCTGCATGTGTAGTCACCTTTGTCATCATGCTGAATTGTGACTCTGTATGCTCTGAGATAAATGAGACTCAAGTATAGAATCATAAAATTGTCGTGGTTGGGAGGGACCAATTAGATCATCAAGTCCAACCATCACCCTAACCTGCCAGCCACCACCAGACCATGTCCCTCAGCACCAAATCCAACTGTTCTTTTAAATCCCTCCAGGGATGGAGACTCCACCACCTCCCTGGGCAGCCTGTTCCAAGGCCTGACAACTCTCTCTCTCTGGGAGGAAGTTTTTGTTAATATCCAATCCATCCTAATATCCATTTCCTCATCCTAGCATTGTTACTAGGGAGAAAAGGTCAACCTCCACCTCTCCACAACCTTTCAGGTAGTTGTAGAGAGCAAATAGGTGTCCCCTCAACGTCCTCCAGACGAAAGACCCCCAGTTCCCTGAGCTGCTCTTCATAACATTTATTCTCCAGTCCCCTCAGCCTCATCACCCTTCTCTAGACACACTCCAGCACCTCAGTGTCTTCTCTGTAGCCATGGACCCAAACCTGAGCACAGTGCTCACTTCAGCAGCACATACACTAACATTGGAATGATACAGAGAAGTATGAAGAAGTAGGGTCTTCTTCCTCCCTGTTGTAGGCTGATAGAAAGCCAGACTGAGGTGAATAATGCATTTTGAGTCAAGAAAAGAGTTTATGATCTGGATGTTATCCCTCAGACTCTGCAAAATCTGGAATAAGGCACATTTTAAGTTTAACTAATAAACTACTCCTGAATTAAAGATATCTTCAAAATCAAATATATGACTAATTTTCGATCCATTAGGCAATTCTTGCAGAGGATGGGCTGAGGCTGGGCCTCTGCTGAGCGAGATGCTCAGGTCAGACTCTTAAATTCTGTGCTTTTTCCCTTTGTTTTGTAAAGTAGCATTTCCCATGTGCTGTTGGAATTATCTCAGTGTGCATCTCCTTCCCAAGCACCCACATTCCTCCCTCCCTGCCTGCACAGACTCTGACTTCTGTCCAGACCTTTGGGATATTTGTTGCCAGCTAGAATGAGCAGCCTCTGATGAAGAGCACTGGTGCTCTCATTTGCATATGAGGCACAATTACCTAGAACGGTATTTTCATTTTGAATGCTTCAGTTACACCCATCCCACTGTCTTTTATGTCGCTAAATTCTCTGATCATGTATGTAAATCCCACCCTCGGGCATAGTCTTCACAATTACATTAAGAATCCAGCTACTTTCTGGTTAGCACAAAAGCTCTTACTTGGAAGTACTTTCCTTAATGGTTTAAAGCAGAAGATAGAGTTTTATTTTTTGTAAAGAAGTATCAGAGTAATATTAATTATAATGCATACATATCCATACATGCACATGGAATTACAATGTGTAAATGTAAACAAATAAATGCAAAAGATCAGGTTAAAAAATAAGGGTATGTACATATATAAGGACAGCTGACAGCCAACCCTGGAGCAGCTCCATCACATCCCTGTGATACCAAGCTGTCAGCCTTGTAGAAAAGAACCTGTGAACCACAGAAGTCACAATATTCAGCTTAAAATGAAAAAAAAAAAGCTTACTTCTTGCTGAGAATAACACTGATGTTCTGCTGAATTCTGAGGTGTTTCTCTCCATTTAATCCCTGTTTTGGTTCAGTGCCAGGAGTCAGCAGTCACCCAGCACCCAATAAAAATCTGCCAGCAGGTTATCAGCTCCTTGGGTGCTGATGCATTCACACCTCTTGCGCTTTCACAGCCAGATGCAACCTCAGCGAGGGTGTCATCCTTCCTCTGCTTGTGCTGACAGGTTTGCTGTGTGTGAGGCTGTCCTCAGTTTATCCTGCTCTCTGTCCCTTCCAGGATGGCACGCTCTCTGTACGAGTGGCTGTGGCACCACGAGTTCTGGCTGCCTCCAGGAATCACCTGGGAGGACATGCAGGAGTCTGAAGATGTCCATTACCCTCAGCCTCGGGACCTCCTGCTCAGCATCCCTTTTGCTTTGTTCTTGGTTGCCATTCGATATGTCTTTGAAAGGTAAGTTATTTTGTACTGTTTGGGGGTTTATTAGGGGTAATGCTGGAAGGTTGGGTCCAAAAGTTGGCTTTATTGTCTGTGCTAACATATGACTGATGAGATCCATGGAAATTCCAGCTCATATCATCTGATGAGGTGCATTTTTCAGCTCTTCTTTCCAGAGGTGTGTACTGGCTGAAGAATTGCATTGAATGTGGAACACAAACACTACCCTTAAGGTGTAATTATAAGCAATATGACTTCCTACAATTCAAGCATGAGGTTTAAGCTTGTGTTTTAGAAGGGTGATGTGCTGTTTTCCTTGTGTTGTGCATTAATTGCTGTTTCTGGGTTGAGCTGGGTGGAAGTCATGTTTAGACTACCTGAATGGAGGCAAGTGTCCTTTATCTTGGGTGATGAGGATCTGGGATATTGTGCCTGACAGACAAGCCTGAATAAGATGCATTAGATTGGGCTGAGTGATCTGGCCTCAGAATCAGCACCATGTAGCCACACAAACCTGTGCATGGCTCTTAGACTGCTGTGGGTTCAGGAGTGTTGTTCCCTTGGGAGCTCCACATAGAGACATTTGTAGCTGTTGTCTCTGTGTTGAAGCTGCTACAGACCCTTCCAGTGCCAGACTGCCAGAACTTCTCCTTTTCTCCTCCTACCAGACCTACTTTTGTTGCTGCTCTTTGCAGACTCAGTGGTATCATCTTCCAGGGGCAGCACAAGAAGCTACTCTGGCTCTAGGATCTTTCTGGCCTGAGCTGTTTGAGTGTTCTGCATATTGTGCTTCAGCACAGAAAATTTGGGTGTTATGCCAAAGATATAGCAAGGAATTCTGCAGGGTTCATTGACTCTGACCCTTCATGAAGGTCCTGAGCCACTGGTGCTGCTTTATGCAGTTTAGGCAGTAGTTGGGGTGATCTGCAACACAATGTGATTGGCTGGTGGCTGAGATTTACTATTGTGTCAGCCACTGTCCAGACTGCAGAGGAATTCCCCTTTCAGGATTTGGAACACTCTTTAAAGTAGTTTTCACTGGATTAAAAAACTCACAATACCCAGCAGCTGTCTGAAGAGGTATTCTGATGAAATAGTTTAGTCACAATCTACAGTGGTTTTAAATTAGAGGGGGAAAATAGGATTTAAAAAATGTTCTGTCATCATTTTTTTGAAAATCATCTGCACAAGCAAATGGAAACAGACCTCTCTGTAGGTTAGAAAGATGCCTCTTCTCCAGGTTCTCTGTGATACAAGGAGAGCTTGGAAAAACTTACAGATGTTGAAATGATTTGGAGCTCTCCTGTTGCACTGGTTTACATAAGAATACTGGCTGTAATTTGGAGGGGGTTTTATTAAAACCAAATGTGTGAATAATTCTTTAAGTAATCATTTTATGATGGTACAATATTGGAATCCAAAACTCTTCTTTGTAAGCAGTATGTTCCCAGTGCATTCCATAAATTCCATGGATTTTATCCTGCGCTTTCCTGGGATCATAGGCAGCTCCGTTCCCTCTACTGATGCAGGAACCAAGGTGCTGTAGGTGACCATCAAAAGACAAGTGACTCACATTTCTTCCTCTGATCTGCCAGACATGACTGGATGTAGTGCTCCTTGAGGCAGGCACTGTCAGTCAGTCTTGGACACACTTGTGTGTGAAGCTGAGGGCTCAGCCCCTGTGTCCAGGACTGTCCAGTTCTAGGCTCCCCAGTACACGACATGAGCAGGAGGAAGGAGCCCAATTCTTCACCATGTTGCCTCTTGGCAGGAGGTGAAGCCATGGGCAGAAGTGGAAATGCATTATACTCCATCTGAACATAAGAAAACTCTTTCTTTTTTTACCATGAGGGTTGTTGAACATGGGAACAGGTTCTGCAGGAGAGGAGGGGAGTCTCTATCTGTGGAGATACTCAAAACTCAGCTGGACACAGCCCTTCATGATCTGCTGTAGCTGACCATGCTTGAGCAGCAGAGGTGGGCTGGGGCTCTTTCAGCATGATTCTGTGTGTCTATGACTTTATTCCCCTTCCTCTTGCCACACCACTCCTGGTCAATCTAAATATGTTTTCCATCTGTTTTAAGATGCTGATGGACAGGTAAAATTGATTTTTTTTCCCCTTTGCCATCCAAGCTCTCCCTCAGCAGGGAGAGTTTCCACAGACCTGGTCCAACTCATTAGTTTTAAAGCTTATTTGATTCACAGACTTCATTAAACAAAAGATGCTTGTCACACCCTTAAAAAAAAGATAATATCACAAGCACATCTTACAGGTCAGGGAACCTATAATCATAGCAGTACATAACCCATGGCAATTACAAGCCACTGTTCTGAGCTGTATTCATGCATGTCCTAACTCTCTGCAGCCATTTATCTCAGCTATTTTCTCCCTCTCAGTCATTACTCCTTCACATTCAGTTCATCTTGGAGAAGAAGGTTTCTCCTGGTGAATGGGAGCTGTGAATCACGTCCCTGTTTCTCCGTTACCTCCCATGTGTGATGGTGCTCGCCCAGAAATCATTTGCACAAAGGTTGAGAGCTGTAGACTGCAGGGATCCCTGTGGTATTTCTGCCTCTCTCTGGCCTTGTTTTTGTAGCTTTTCCCATCTGGGCTGTGGGTCAGAGTGTGTAGGACATATGGAAGTAGTATACAATGTTTGGTTTAGTGGTTTTGGCCTGGCTTATGGCAGTTTTTTCTACCTGCAGAGGTGTATCAGGTGCAAACTTCTTTTTCTCTAGATCCATTCAGTGCTCTTGGGATCTCAGAAACCCTTGTGATGTGTTCATGTCACTTGTCTGTGCCAGAACTCCAGGAAAACACTTGAGAGTCAAGGGAAGCCCAGAGGACTTTCTGCAATCCCTCATTCAGTAACTGCATGAGCCACCACGTGTGGGCCAGTGGTCCCATCTCCTTGGCATGGAGATCAAATCTGGGAAGGACCCTGCATCCCCAAGTGTGGATCTTCTTATTCTTGGCACTGCTTGGCTGGACTGGGCAAAACTTGAGGCAGTGACATCCTTTCAACGACCAGTTAACCAGTGCATTAGGTGGTGGCAGTCGCTGGGTGGGGCCTGGGATTGCTGAGGAGGTTGTGGGTGCAGCCCTGGGGGAGAAGAAACAATTGACTTGGATGAAGCAAGACCATGAGCCAGTTTGCTCTGGGGAAGGTGGGAAAACAGCATCAGTGCTGGAGAGCAGAAGGGTTGTTACTGCTGCAGTGCTCATCCTCTTTGCACAACGCTGAAGCAAGCTCTCAGGAGGCAGATAAAGATGTCCTGACAAAATAGGGGAACTTCTCCCTTTCCTTTGATGTTTCCAGATTGTGCTTGTGAGTAGGAGATACATCCTGCACACAAGTTGGAGCCTGAATACCTTAGCAGAACTCTTCCCCACAGACACATGGGGAGCAGGGATGTCAGCTTCTCTTCCAGTTCTACAGTGTTTGAGACACTTTCCATAAAAAAATCTTTGGAGCTTTATGATTCTGAAGGAATCACAGCTTCTATTACAAGGTGCTTGTTGCCTGTGTGCTTAGGAAGATGTGGTTCTTGCCTGTGTCTTTGGGTGAATGTGGAAACTGAAGTGCTTTGAGAGACAGTAAAGCAGAATGTTGAAAAATAAAATTTATATCCAGTTTAATCGTCTGATTTGGGTCTCGACCAGTGACTTTTGGATGTAGGAAACTGAGGGCAAATGCCAGTGAGTTTGAATCCAAGTAGTTCCCAAGTTGCACTAGAGGAGGATTTAAGCCAGAAAGATCAAGTGCCTTCTTAAGAGAGTTGGGACAGTGCATGAGCTGTGTGTTGTGTGTTAAAAGAAAGAGATACTGTTGATCTGCAGGGAACAGATGCTTGAACTCAGAACCAGAAGAAAAATAGAAGAGGGCACACTTTTCAGGTATTTTATTTTGGAATGTGTCTTTCTGAAATACCTTCTGCACAGAGACTTCTGTTGTTGATCAATAATCAGGAAGTATCTGAAAACATCTCCCAGTTGGGTCCTGTAGTTTGCAGGTTTTTTTGTGCAAAGATGTGGGATACATTGTTGTGTTTAATTGAAAACTGTGATCTGAGGACTCAGTTTGGACAGTAGCACTGTAGTGATTTGAGATCTTGTGTCAGATGGAACATTCTAATCCATGTGAAACATTCTCCTGTAAGCAAGAGAAAGTAGAGACTATACCAGGGATAGCAAAAAAAACCCAAACTAAAAATAGCATGAAGCTAAAAGAGGTTTTGAAGTTCAAACAGTCGAAGTTCTGGTGCTGCTGTCACTGTTTCTGTCTTTCTTAGTACTAGAAGACATTTGCAGAATGGCACCCTTATAAATTAAAAAGTATTTGTGGGAGGAAAAAAAATCCAACACTCTTAAGTTAAATTATTTCTTGTACCTCACAGTATCTCTGGAAGGTTCTGCAGAAGATGTGTAGTCCACTCTTGCAATGTGGGGCACTATCAATTTATTCTCCTTCATGATTAATCCATTTAGTTCCACCTTCAGCAGGTTTCACCCAAAACACTTTGATCTTTGTTGATTAATGAATAAAATGTGAATTAACTTTGTGGGAACTGTGTAAACCATTGAGGTGAGAGGAGCAAACCCCTGAAGAAATACACTTGAGCTGAAAGTCATCTCACTGACTGTGCCCTACCTTTCCTAACTCTGGAGAGTGGTACAGTTCAGTCCTCAGGCTTTATCAGCTTTCTGGAAGCCAGAAGGAGAAACTGCCATGATGAGACCATCCCTACAGCTGAGATGATGAATCTGTGATGTTGGAACCAGTACAAGCATCATCCTCTTAGGATTGTGCTTGGAACAAGATTTAACTGACAACTGAGTCAGAGCACACATCCAACATATACAAGCGTCCCTTAGGAAGAATTTCAGCCCTTGATTTCCCAATGATGTTCATAAAAGTAGGATTGGTCCCATAATTCGTAGTTAAATGCAGAACCTCAACAACAAAGTAATTGTAACCTTGGTTAATCACACCCTGTCTTCATCAACTGCAACTGGCTTGTTTCTGTTAGAGTGAGTTTTGATGTTATGTCCATAACAAACGTGCAGGAAAGAGAAGACAGAGATTAAACAAAAGTGAGAAATCAGGATATTTTAAATAATTTTTCAATAAGTAACTTGTTGGCAAGCTGCCCTGACACCTAGCAGAAACATTCTCTTTTCATGGGTCTGGAAAATCTCAGGCCTTTCAGTTCCTGATGTGGGCTGATAAGCTGCAATAAGGTTGGTACTTCAGCAGCAGAACTTGGTTACATCTTCCTCTGCAGAGGAGCTGGAATTGAGCAGCTTATTTTGAAAAAGAAAGATGGGGCCTACTTCAGGGAATTGATTAATAAAAGAACCAAGGCCTAGTGCAGAGCTTAAGGTAAAAGTTTTCTCAGTTTTGGTGTAGTCACTGATATCTCTGAAATACTCTTGTCATTGTTCTTAGTCCAGCATTGCTGTTAACCCCTCTGATATGAAACAAATTAGAAGATATAATTAAAATATTTCTTAAGAGCAGTCAGAGCTAAAATCCCACAATTCCTAATGATGGCTGTATTCCTCTGCCATCCAGCTCTGCCTCTGGCAGCAGTGCCACAACACTCCTGAATTTCAGCAGGACTAATTGGGGTCCTTCACATGGCTTTTCAGAGAACTCTGTGCTTGTTGGAGAGCATCTAGCAAGAACACTTACCCCAGCTCTTCTCTCATGGTAGAAACATATCTTTCTCAGTGGTCTTGGTACACCTTTGGATGTTCCTGTAACCAGTGACACCAAAGGAATTTTCTTAGAGATGAAGAAGTGATACACAGTGCAGGCTGGTGGGCTGGCACTGCAGAAGAAAGGTAGAAGTCAGGTGTTACATGAGTGAGCAGAATGTGTAACTGTTCTGTGTTTTATGCCTTAGTGGAATAGAAATTACATTATTCCATAGGTAGGTGGTCTGTTTAAAAATTGCTCTCAATACCTGTTAATTAAATGGAGAAATGGGTTATTGAAAGGAAGATTTGCAGAAGACCCTTCTGGAAGGATGCTTGACTGCAGGTAACCACACTGTATCATCACAGTCATAAATATATCCCACTATCTTTACATAACACATATTTTAAAACCCACATAGAGAAGTTGATTCTGCAGCTTTTTTAAGTAAAAAATTAAAAAAAAAATTAAAAACCCACCCCAAAAAACTCACAATGCCTGAATCATTAGGGATGACTGATAAGAGCAGCATGAGGACTGATGTGGCACAGCAGTGCTTGGGTCTCACCACTCACTTCCCCTTCATGGATAATGATTCATCATCCTGTAACCACCCTCAGCATTGGCTGATAAGCCAGTGACTGGTCAGGGAAGGTGGGAGCACCTTAAGCAAAGAACCTTTACTCCAAAAATGCAGTGATAGGCTTTTCTGGAGATTTTTGCATTTTCAGTGCTCAGCAGCAGTGCTGGAAAGTGCTGCCAGGCAGTCAGTCTGCCCCTTGGTTTTTTTTTTTATTAATGAGACTAGCTGCATGCAGTGTGTGAAATGTGCTGATTAATAAGGAACAGCCATTGAGAAAAAAAGGCCCAAATTAATAATAATTAATAATAATTTGGGCCTTTTTTCTTTTTTTTTCTTTATTTCTCTTTTTTTCTCCTTTTTTTCTCTTTTTCTCTTTTTTTGTCTTTTTTTTATCTTTTTTTAATCTTTTTTTTAATCTTTTTTTCTCTTTTTTTTAATTATTATTTACCAGGTTTCCTGTTTTGCACTATCTGTGCAGGACCTCACT
Source organism: Heliornis fulica (assembly GCA_013399135.1). Classification (NCBI taxonomy): domain Eukaryota; kingdom Metazoa; phylum Chordata; class Aves; order Gruiformes; family Heliornithidae; genus Heliornis; species Heliornis fulica. The sequence continues at coordinate 24,382 of VXBZ01004543.1, read as the reverse complement.
TCATACCACTGCTAATGCTTTTTCCTACCACAAGGAAGTGGAGGAGTGAGTGTAGTGGAGGAGTTGAATTGCTGAGCACAGCAAGTCTGTGCCTGGTTTTGTTACCCCTTAGTGACTTATTTACTAATTACACAGATTTATTTTTTATTCTTTGCATTGTGTAACTGTGAAAGACCAAAGAGATGGTTTAAGCATCCATTTGTTGTACCTAGGTTTCTAGTTGCTATGACCTTATTTTACAACTGATGTTTGACTTGAATTAGTGTGGTGGGTTGCCCACCCCACTTTGTCATCCCCCTCCTCAGCTGGGTGGGGAGAGAAGATGTAGCATAAGGGCAGGGAGAGATCATTCACAATTACCATCAGGGCAAAACAGACTCAACTTAGGAAAAATAATCTGATTTATTACCCAATCAATACAGAGTAGGATAATAAGAAATAAAATCTTTGTCTCAGTTCTATGGGATGCAGTCTCTCAGGCTCACACTGCTCCAGCACAGTCGCCCACCAGGAGTGCACAAGACCCCCCAGCAAACCTGTGTATCTCCACAGGCTGTGGGTGGAATCTCTGCTCCCCACCACCCTTCATGGGCTGCAGGGATACAGCCTGCCTTAACCATGGTCTTCTCCATGGGCTGCAGGGGAATCTCTCCACCAGCCCCTGGAGCACCTCCTGCTCCTCTTTGTGCAGATTCTTACATCTTCTCACTCTCTCTTTGGTGGCAAAAAGCTGCTGCTTGGGTGGGTTTGGTTTTTCCTTCTTAAATATGTTTTTACAGAGGTGCTACCACCACTGCTGATAGGCTCAGCCTTGGTCAGTGGTGGATCTGTCCTTGAGCTGGCTGGTATTTGCTTTGTCAGACCTGGGGGAGCCTGGGGTGGTAGAGTGTAAGTCCCACTGTTTCTGCTGTGAGTTTTGTGGGGGTTTTCCTTCTCACTTTCCATGTCTGAGGGACATATATTTGGATTCAGAATGTTGGAGGCATCATGTTTTAACACTGTTCTGGTATCACAGAAGTCACTGCTCTGTTTTTGGATGAACCTTTGGGTTTTCTTTTTCAGAGCCATAGCCCTGCCCCTCAGTAGCAAACTGGGTGTGAGAGACAAGCCAAGACCAAAAGTTCAGCCCAACCTCAAGCTGGAGACATTCTACAGAACACACTGCAAGAACCCTGAAGAGGTGAGTCCTTTCTTCCTCTGCTTTCCTCTAGATTTAGCCAAATCAATCTCAGAATGGGTTGGAAGGGACCTCAGGGGATCATCCAGTCCAACCCCTGACAGAGCAGACTGCACAGGGCAGCACCCAGGTGGGTTTCAGTTATCTCCAGAGATAGAGACTCTCCAACTTCTTCAGGCAGCCTGTGTCAGTGCTCTGCCACCCTCCCAGGAAAGAAGTTCTTCTTTATGGTTAGGTGGAACTTCCTCTAGTCCAGTTTGTGCTGAGATCCTCTTGTCCTGTCCCTGGGCACCACTGAAAAAAGATTGACCCATCCTCCTGACCCATACCACTCGAGTATTTGAAGACCCAACTCAGTCCTTCTCTGGGCTAAAAGGTTCCAAGTCCCTCAGCCTGTCTTCACCAGAGAGATGTTCTAGTACCCTCAGCATCTCTATAGTCCTCTCCAGTCCTTCCTGACCTGGGGAGTCCATCTCTGCATACAGTGTTCCAGGTGAGGCCTCACCAGTGCAGAGTAGAGGGGGAGGAGAACCTCCCCTGACCTTCTGGCAACACTTCTCCTGGTATCCTCCAGGATGTCGTTGCTCTCTTGGCCTCAGGGGCTAATTGCTGGCTCATGGTCAGCCTGTTTTCCAGCAGCACTCCCAGGTCTTATTCCACAGAGCTGCTTCCCAGCAGGTCCCCCCTAACCTGTACTGGTGCTTGGGGTTACTCCTGCCTGGGTGCAGAACCCTACACTTTGAATTTCACAAGATTGCTCACAGTTTGAATCCTGAGGTTTGATAATGCTTCTCATACTTACTCAATAAAGCAATATGAGCCACTGCAGCACCATTCATCTGAGACCAGCACAGGGATCATCCTGAGGATGTCCTCTGCTAGTAGTTCTGCTTCTGAACATGTGGGAGCAGCAGCTTTCTATAAGTAACATTAAAAAAAAATCTAAATCCCAAACTTCTGTTGACAGGAAAATGTTCTCCCAAGGGCAGTGTCACAGAATCACAAAAGTCCCAATCCCCTGCCATGAGCAGGGCCCCTTCCACTGGATCAGGGTGCCCAGAGCCCCATCCCGACTCCAGTTCCCTGTTGTGTTTGCTGCATTACGTGGCACAAACACAGGAACCTCTGTCTGAACATCTGGAAGCACTTCCACACTGTGAAGGTGGCCAGGCACTGGAACAGGTTGCCCAGAGGGGTTGTAGAGTCTGTGTCCTTGGAGATACTCAAACCCCATCTGGACGTGGTCCTGAGCAACTGACTTGAGGTGGCTTTACTTGAGAGGGGGAGATGGAACAGATGACTTCCAGAGGTCCTTTCCAAACTCAGCCATTCTGGGGTGGCTTCTTTTCATATGTCCCCAACATAAGAAGGACATGGACCAGTTGGAGAGGGTCCAGAGGAGGCCACAAAGATGCTAAAGGGGCTGGAGCACCTTTCCTACGAGGACAGGCTGA
>VXBZ01004543.1:10470-21639 GCA_013399135.1 Heliornis fulica | reverse complement strand
TGACCTCTGGGGGTCCCTTCCAACTCCATCCAGTCTATGATCTATGATTCTGCATATTAGCAAGTTCCTGTCCCATCGAGTGCCTTGAACTGACTCCCATGTTGTGAGTCATTGTGGTTTAGCAGCTGTGAGTTGCTTGATGCTCCTAGGCTGGGGTAGGTCATCCTGTTGCTGTGCAGTCCATGAGTGTGACACTGGCTTTCAGGAAGCCAACTAAAGTCTTGGGCATCACCACAGAATTTGTGAGGAATGTCAGAAAACTGCAGACACACATGGGGGGTAGTTTGCCAATGGGACATCAAAAGAGTGATCTTGAAGAACTTGTCAGGACAATCCAGGGTTACAGTGGGTGCTGCTGGGGTACAGAAGCAGTTGTAGGATTGTGTTAGGGTTTACCTTGCCCATGAAATCCCTGAATGTGACCCCTGTGGTTAGGAATCAGATTTTCTTTCAGCTCTTTTTTGGCAGGCTTTCTTGTTTCCCAGAGCTTTACCTGCACCCACATTGCACTGAAGCTGGCCCATATATCCCAGAGAATCTGGGATATCCCAGAGAATCTGGGATATCAGAGCATATCCTTGCCATGAGACTCCTGACAGCAGTGTAATGTGGAGCAAGAGTGGTGCAACAGCCTACTACTGCCTTGCTCTCTTCATTCACCAGCTACACCTCAGCTGATACTCCCTTCCTCCCTCTCCCATGAGCTCTCAGACACCTGCTTATGAATCAGCTTTTACTTATCCAATGCCAGATGAGATTTTGCTGTTCTCAACAGCCTCCTCTTTGGGAGGGATTCTACATTATGGAGCAGTTGGAAAACATAAATCAGTATCTCCATTTACCTGCACTATCAGAACACTGAGTAAAAGAAGCACATCTGAAAATGAACCTACTTTGATACACCATGCTTGCACTGTGTAGGTCATGCTCATGTGATGCCATTAAGGTAAATGCATTCCATTAAAAACTATTACTTAATGAAAATAAGGTGGAGGTGACACCTCCAGAAGGAATATTAAAAATTACAGACTTTTTTGCATGTCATAGGCCAAACACTTCAGAGCCTAAGGACAAAGAGGAAGGTAATTGCAGGATATCTGTGGGTGATCTATTGAAACATTATCCCTGGCAGGTGAATATCCAGTAAGAATATAGGAGAGAATTTGCCTTTGCTTATGATGTCAGTCAGGTTTTATTGGCTGATCCTGCACCAGAAAGACATGACAGGAATCACTGCAGAATTCTGCAGGTTATTTCAGCTGCAGTAGATTTTTCTTGGAGTGGCAGATTTAAGGGACTCAGATTTTTTTTAAGACAGGGCAAAGAAATGATTCAACAACAAACTCCTATGAGGAGACAAGACCAGAGTTTGAAAGGTAAAACTGGGGAAGTTCACACTGGAATGTAATATTTTAATATTTAGCATTAATAACCAAGTTCTTATGGGGAAACTGGAAGATTTTCTACTCTTTGAAGTCTTTAAGAGCAGACAACCTTCTGAAAGACGCCTCAGCCTCAACACACTTCAGCTTGCCAGGAGCCTTCAGCTGGGCTCTGTGGTGGGTCAGAGGAGATGCCCATCTTGCCCCTTCTGCCCTCAGAGCCTGGACCTGACCCCTGCTGCATCACCTCTTTTGCAGGGTGAGCTGGTGAGTTTAGCCTCGCAGTGTGACCTGCCGGTGCGGAAGGTGGAGCGGTGGTTCCGGCGCCGCAGGAACACAGACCGGCCCAGCCTGTCCAAGAAGTTCTGTGAAGCCTGGTGAGAGGGGAGCACGAGCCATGAGCACCAGGAGCCTTGAACTGGAGCTGAGCTCCATGGGGAGCTCACTGCCTCCCAGCCTGCCCTCCACCCTATGCAGAGAGCATCCTGGGGCTTCCTTACCCCTCCTGGTTCTTCTAAACCTCTCTGTTGCTTCTCTGTTACTGAAACAGTCCTTGTTTTTCCCCTTTATTTTCACTCCCAAGCCTCTTTCTACACCTGTCCCACCTTTATTCCCTGTAGGACCTCTGTTTCTGACTTTGTAGGACCAGCCTTCTGCTTTGAACCATAATTGTGCCTGAAAAGCTCACTACTGTTTTGCATCCTCCTGCTTCTTGCTGCTTTGCAGTTGTTTCAGTGCCTCCAAAATAGCTTTTCTGTTGCCTTTCCCACGACTTCCCTTTGACTTCCCAAGCTGATTCCTTCTGCTGAATCTCTTCTGCAACTGCTGTGCACACTGTTGCCTTCAAAACCCACAGGCAGTGGGCTGGATTGTATTCTGCTGTCAGTTGATGGCAGCAGCCTGAAAGTCAAGTATCAGCACCCTTTTATAGTGGCAGAAATAAAAAGGGCCTGTGTGAAAGCTTGTGTTTTCCAAAGAGCAAAACTCTTCTTGGAAACAGCTGTGTGGAAATCCTCCTAATTAAATAATAAATCTTATGTCTGTCAGTCTTGTGAGTGTTAGTCCTGACTAAGCTTTCTGCAGTAAAGGAGGATTCTCTTGAGCTTGGTTGAAATACCTTTTTTAGGAGTAATATCTGCTCTGCTATTCCTGTAAGGAATTCTACCAGGAAAGTCCCAGAGATGAAAGAAGTTGTTGAATAACTGCAGTGCTGTTCATCTACCTAAAAGTGTGTATCCATAGGGTAGGCATCAACACTGAGCTAAGCACCTCATGCTCCATTTAGCACTCAACCTCTAATTCAAAACCCTTGCCTAAAAACCCTAATTGAAAGAGGAAAAAAAAAAGGATATGTATGATTTATTTATAATATTCCAGAAGGTGGCAGTTAGAAATAATTACAAAGTCTGTGGACAAGGAGTTATAACACAACCAATGCTTAATCCACTTCCATCAGGGTGAAATGTAAGTTCTCCCTGCACTCAGCTGACTTGCAGTAAATAGTAACAGCAAATAGTAAGCAGTAAATCATTTTCTGACTCAACTCACCAAGGATGTGACTCCAAGGTGTCCTTCCACTTGCCCTCTGTCACCATTTGCAATCTGTAAAAGGAAGGTCCTTCTGATGTGACTCAGTAGCTTTGTACATTTTACATCTGTCTTGGAGCTCCTGGGAGTTTTACTGACAGGTGGAGCCTCCTTGGATTTTTACTCCTTGGAGGATTTCCTGTGTTTAGTCTGTTAACCACATGTTTATGGTGCTGGGGTGAAATTCCCATCGTTCCTTACCCTATGTGTGTATGTTCAGTGTCACCTGCCTCTCTCCACTCAGCTTGGCACAGTCCACATGTGCTTCTGTGGAGGTTTAATCTGGGTAAATCACTACCAACTCCTGACTGAGACACTTAATTACTGTACATGATAATGAGTTTAGCAGGCCTGATCTCCAAAGGCCTAGGAGAGAGATTGGCATTCCCTGGCCTTTATAAATGCATGGGAAGGTTTGTACGTGGTGGGAAGGTTTGGGATGATTAACTGGGTGATTTATTCAGTGAGATTATTGTCTTGTCTCTCATATCTAAAGCAGAATCACTCTTTGTGAAGCCTGTTCAGTGTGCTAATAACATGCAAGGAGCCATTCCTGTTAGGATTAATGTGTGTCTCTACCTTAACAGTGCCCTTCTGTGTGTGACTGATACACAGAGCTGCAGTTTGGTGGCCAGTGATGGGATTCTAACAGACTTTGTTTTGTTTCCAGCTGGAGGTTCACCTTTTACATCACTTCTTTCCTCACCGGCCTGGCTGTCCTGTATGATGTGAGTACACACGCAGTGCCACCTGCTGCTCTGCCTGGCCTGTGCCTGCAAGTGTGGCAGATGTTCTTGTGAAAAGCATCCTTCCAGATCTCCTTAGAGAGGTTTTCCTACCAGGTCAGTGTGTTTCTTCTGCACAGCACACTGAGGAGACCACAAACATATTGGACTGTTATTATTTTTAAAACTCCAGCTCAAAACCAAGAGGTTTCTTCTGTCTTCTGGCAAAGCAAAAGGCAGTTGGGATTGTGTAAAAATACATTTCTGTGCAGGAGGAGAGGGAACACTTACCTGAGATGGAAGCTGAAAAGCCTGTTTCTGTGTTGTATCCAATACCTGTTTAAGGTAAAAAAACCCTCAGATTCCTTTGGAGCATGGATTGCTAATTAATAATAGTATTTATTAATTTTCTTTTCCTTACCCAGGGTGTGATTGGTTCAGGATCACACATCTGTCTTTTCTCTTGATTTGAAAAATAACAAGTTGTCCTGATACAAACTGTACTGCCTCAGGCAGAAGCCTCAGTTGGAGCCATACACATGCTCTGATCACTGAGATGTGGCCACTAAGCTGGGACTTAGGGCTCATCCTCTGGCTGTCTTGAAGGTTCCCCTGGATCTTTTTCTGTATCAGATTCCCTGGGAATTCTGCTCTGCAGAAGTCTTCTATGCTGTCACCTCCTGAGTTGTTAAGTAATGGAAAATCTGCAGATCCCAGGACAGTGGGCACAAACTACTTCTTCTTGTAACAAACTATGAACTTCTGAACTTACACTGACTTTCAACACAGAATTTATGGAACTCTGGAGTCTGAGGATTACAGGGTCAGAGCATGCCCCATACAGGAGGAACTTCTCTTTAGCTGCCATGTTTCTGTGAAACATGTTTTATACCAACTCAACAAAGTTGGATCTTATTCAGAGGGTCATTACTTAACAGACTGCACTATGATTCCTGCTGGTAGAGGAAAAAACATGTTCCTGACACACAAGTTTTCAGCCTTCTTACCACAATTAAGTGTTATTATGCAAACCACAGATTCATAATGAAATAGCTGTTAGAGTATTTTAATGCATACAAAACATCACCACCCTGAACTTGTAGGAGGCTGCAACAAGTTGTTAGAAATCTCCCCTGAGCTGTTTTATTTGGAACTAGGACAAACATGTGAAATTTCAGCACAGTAGCCACAAATTGGCAATGTCAGAAGCAGCTGCAGGTTTGTGGAGTGGAAATCTCTTCACAGCTGAATACCAGACAGTGCAACCTGTAGTAAAACACCACAAAATCTGTAGTAGTGAAAAACTAAAGGGGTTAGTTGATAAGAGAATTCTCATGCTTGTGTTGCATTTTTCTTTCCAGAAGCCTTGGCTTTGGGACCACAGAGAGTGCTGGACAGGATATCCACAGCAGGTGAGTCATGCAAGAGGAAAATTTGCTGTTATAAATCATGTTTCTTTCAGTACCTTTTGAAAATCAGGTTATGTTAGTGACAAAAGAGAGGCCACTGAATTAAACTCAGACTCAGGAGTCCTAAGAATTCAAAGCCAGATCCTCATTGAGGGTGGACTTCTTTGAATCTGGTGTCATCTAAACATACCAGAGGTTGAGTTGGGAAAGCAGGAGGAGACTGCAGAGAGTGCTGACCAAGTGAGCCAAGAACTAGGACTGCTCCAGGGTTGTTATAGAGTTTTCTCTCTGTAAAATGGAGTGAGGCCAGAGAAGGACATGCTGCATGAGGAGAAGTGAAGGCTTCAGTGGATGGCAGGTACTGCAGAGGACATGCTCTGAATGTTGTGGACTTACAGCTGTGTTGGAGAGCAGCAGAGGTGAGAGGGATCTGGTAATCCTGGGGAACAGCAGGATGACCAGGAGCCAGAAATGTGACCTCATGGCCAAGAAGGCCAGTGGCATCCTGGGGTTAGAAGGTCAGTAGGTCAAGAGAGGTCCTTCCCCCCCTCTGCTCTGCCCTGGGGAGACCCCACCTGGAATGTTGTGTCCAGTTCTGGGCCCCTCAGTTCCAGAAGGACATAAAACTCCTTGAAAGAGCCCAGCACAGGGCCACCAAGATGATGGAGTGGAACTCCTTCCTTCTGAGGACAGGCTGAGGGAGCTGGAATCTTCAGCTTGGAGAAGACTGAGGGGTGACCTCATTAACATATATAAATATGTAAAGGGTGAGTGTCAGGATAACTTGTGTTTGGACAATCTCCAGAGTGTGAACAGCATATACCAGAAGGAGAGATGTCAGTATTCCCCATGAGAGCACCAGTACATCCAGCTGTGCTTCCTCTTTTGTTCAATCACAGATGCTAGAAAGAAGCAACTAAAACCTATAAATCAACACTCAGAGTAGAGAAAACCCAAATATATTGGTATTGGGGAGCACCTTACTCCATGATTCCTTGGAAATGCTGGTTGCAGAGCCCCTTTAGCTGTATTTTTTTTTTATCTAATAGGTTTAAGAAGGCCATATAGTGCTACAGCAGTAAAGAATGACTTGTGCTGTAGTTCATACCTTGCTCAGTGGGTGTAAGTTTTTGGTTTTCCAGCTGTGAAACCCCCCAAAAAATGCCCAGAGGAATGCAGATTGCTGGTCAAACTGGGACTGCACTTTTCCCCTATGAGCTTGAGTAAACTGAAAATCCTGTAAGGGGAACAAGGTATCCCAAGCACCTCCTTGAATCCTACCTAAAAAGGAAATGATTTATTCACTTACTACTTATGTATTTCACCATGTTTACATAGTTTTTAAAGCTCTGCCCTGCTTGGTCAGGAATCTGTACAGCACTGAAGAAATCCTAAAAATATTCAGGATCTTCCTGGTGGTTTCCTAAATGTTCCACATCATGCAGCAAGTGGAATTTCCCCTGCTCTTTGCTTTTACCTCAGCACAGATGATATTTAGCAAATAACCACGTTGTTAAAATTAATCATTTCCCCCTGCAAGAACCAGTTTTGTTGGTTTGGTGTCTGATACCCTTTGCTTAGGAAGGAACCTTCACTTCCAGCCCTTGCTCTACTTTATCTGATGGGTATTTCACTGGCTCTCTCTCTCACAGCCACTCCAGCCCTCCCTGTTTTGGTACTACCTGCTGGAGCTCTCCTTCTACTGGTCACTGGTCTTCACCCTGCCCTTTGATGTGAAGAGGAAGGTGAGTGGCATCCCTGGGGAAGAGTCAAGCATGGAAAAGATACAAACTACTGTGAATTTCTCAACCTAAATTTAAAAATTGCTCTTCTAGGACTTTTCTAGGCTGCACTGATCATAGAGACAGGAAAATAGATGATTCTCTGCCAGTTGCATGTGCTCCCAGTGCCCTGGCAGACAGGGTGCTGCACAGACACATGTGCAATGAGACTGAATATGCCCTTCTGAGTAAGGAGAGGTTGTGAGTCTCTGTCAGTGAGCCTGGGGGTGAGATGATCATGCAAACAGGTCAGCATGCCCAGGGGCACAGAGCAGAGGTGGATCTGTGCGTTGCTTTGTGACAGAGGGAAGGTCTCTTTGTGTTAGAATTGTCTGTATGGAACCATTGGCTGTTGGTCTTGGGATGTGCCCCGTCACTGGGTGATTGCTGGCAGAGGAAGAGAGTGTTCTTAGTTGTAAGATCCTCAGTTTACACCATAAACCTGTAATTCCTGTGTCTTTTGGCTGCCTCTTCCAGTTGCTTTGCCTCTTGCTGTTTGGTTCCCTACATTTCTAGAGTGTGTTTGGAAAAGGAGCCACAAGACCATCCAGTGAGAGGTTTCTCAGTAACTGGCTTGAGAGATTTCATTGGTACCTACAAGAGGTGTGCTTCCACCAGGGCAGAAGATGCATTATGTCCCCTCTGCTGTTCCCTTTCTCATCAGGACTTCAAGGAGCAGATAGTCCACCATGCTGCAACCATCTTCCTGATCAGCTTCTCGTACTGTGCCAACTACATCCGCATCGGGACGCTGGTGCTGGTGATTCACGATGCTTCTGACTGCTTCCTGGAGGTGAGCTCCACCACCTAGGTGCCAGGCAAAACCTCCTCAGCAGTGGTGCTCCTTAGCCAAAGAGTAGCTTTTGATCCAGCACCCCATGGGCTGAGCATCAGGGTGGTTCACAGATAACTCAGCACTGATCTTCTGACCCAGCCTTGGGTGCCCTGCAGAGAGCCAGGAGGTTGCTTGATTACCTGCATGCAAATTGTGTCATATCTGGCTTATTGGCCTCCTGGAGCATGTGCACTGTCTTGGCCTGCTGTTTATTGTTCTTTCTCCTTCCAGCCAACTAAGATATTCAATTACATGAAGTGGAAAAAAACTTGTGACAGCCTCTTTATGATCTTCTCAGCTGTTTTCCTCGTCAGCCGCCTGGTCGTTTTCCCCTACACGTGAGTCTGCTGCAGTCAGGGGAGACACAGAAGCTGCCTCCTGGGAGAGGATAATTCAGCTGGGTGCTGAGTCCTTTGCTGCAGCCTTTGGTTTTTAGTCCTTGAGTGTATGACCCTGCACATTACATAAGCTACAGTGCCATATGACTGTTGTCCTTTCCTTGGGTGGTTTGTCTTAAAGTCCTGAAATGTACTTTAAAAGTACACTTGAGGTGCACTTAAGTAAGCACACTGACCTAAAGTCCTGAGGGGTGCTGCAGAGGAGGAGTCTGGCCCATGGCTCTACCCCACTTCTTTCTGGTGAGGAGCTGAGACTTGGCTTTACTTATAAAAAAGGAGGTGACTGACCTGAAACTTCCTCTGTATCTAGAGCTTTCTCAAGCTTCATTACAACCCTACTAACAACCCTCCTCCCTCCACTGCAATTCCCCTGTCTCTTGCAGAGTGCTCTATAACACCTACTATTACTCAATGGAGATATTCCAACCCTTCTTTGGATACTACTTCGTGAATGCTCTCCTGACAATCCTGCAGCTGCTCCATGTCTTCTGGTCCTGCCTAATTATTCACATGGTCTACAAGTTCATCCTCCAGGGCACGGTATGGATCAGCTTATAGTCCCCTGTATGTGACATGGGGAGGGAGGGTCCACCTAGACTGCTTGGGAGCATGGGCTTCTCTGGGGTGGAGTCTTAATGATATCAGAAATGTACATTCCTAACAGTGAGGAGAGAGGAGCCCTCAGTGTTATTAGGGAAAGCCAACAAAAGTAAAATTTTTAGGAGTCACTACAGTATTTTGTCCACTTCTGATGCTTGTCTTAAAAATGTGGATTGGTCTCCAGGGATATTTATGTGAACAAAGCTGGTGACATCTGAGTAAGAATCCCAACACTTGGCCCAGTGTGATCCATGTTTGTAACAAAACTGAGAAATCAAGGCAGGGAAAGTTGCCAGGTTTGGTGAGCACAGTGTAAAAGTGCTTCCCTTGTAGTACAGGATTTGTAATTAGTGTTACTGAGATCAGAGCATGGCTGAGGTTGGAAGGTCCATCTGGGAGCTTTGGTCATATTTCCTGGCTCAAGCAAGGTCACCTAGAGTAGGTTAACCAGGACCATGTCCAGACACACCTTTAGTATCTCCAAACCAGGGATGCTACAACCTCTCTGGGCACCCTGTGCTCAGTCATCCTCTCAGTAAACAAAAAAAAGTGTTTTCTGGTGTTCAGAGGGAGCCTCCTGAGTTTCAGTTTGTGCCCATCACTCCTTGTCCTGTCTCTGGGCACTACTGAGAAGAGCCTGATTCCATCTGCTTTACACCTTCACATATTAGCAGACACAGATAACATCCACCTGAGCTTCCCATTCTCCAGGCAAAACAGCCCCAGCACTCTCAGCCTTCCCTCCCTTGTGAGGGTCTCCAGTCCCTCCATCATCTTTGCAGTCCTCCACTGGACTCTATCCAGTATTGTCCATGTCTGTCTTCTACTGTGGAACTCAGAACTGGACCCAGCACACCACGTGTGGCCTCACCAGTGCTGAGTAGAGGAAGATCATCCCCCTCAACCTTCTGTGGACACTCCTCCAGATAGAGGCCAGGAAGGGCAGGGGCAAGTTTCTGGCTCATGTCACTGTGTCTGCCAGGATCTCCAGATGCTCATCAGAAAAACTGCTCAGTCCCCAGCATGTGCTGGTGCCTGGGGTTGTTTCATCCCCAGGTGCAGAACTTCTCACTTTGTCTTGTTGAACTTCACAAGGTTCCTGTCAGCTGAGTTCTCCAGCCTGTCAAAGTCCCTCTGGATGGCAGCACAGTCACCTGGTGCATCAGCTGCTCTGCCCCATCATTCAGGTGGTTAATTTGTGGTTCTTATGGGCTGTCTCACAGTGCTCTCAGTGCCTACAGGGTGGTTGTCTGGACTATGTTCATAGCAGTAGGGGAAACAGCCCAAACCATGGTCAATTCAAGCTTGCACCCAGGTGGTGCTGTCCATCCCTGTCAGCCTCTCATAGAATCATCTCCATCAGTGTTTTGAGATGCAGCTGTATAAACTTACTTGAAATTCATCCCACTCTGACTGTAGGATCTGCTGGGAGACCCAACTGCTGCTCAGCATGAAATTCTTCCCAAAATCAAAAACGTGACTTCATGGCATTAGGTTGGTCACATGCCAAGGACACAGGACTAAGAGTTCAGTGCTTGTGGGAGTTGACCTCAGAGCCCAGGGTGAGGTGGTTTATTATTATCCACTGGGGAATTCTGTCTTACAGGAACTGAGAACAAGCATTAAAGGCTCATTTATATTGTCCTGAGTTTCTTCACCTGTCTTCACTTCACTTAGACCAGAGAACATCACTTGAAAATTAGGAAACTGAAACTTTGCAGGGCAGAAAATGAAGATGTAGCTGAAGACAGTTTTTAATGTGCTGCTAATTCTAGTGTGAGCTGTTACTGCAGTGGAAAATAATGAGATAAGAAAAAATTAAAGTTATTAGAAAAAAATAACTAGGAGAAAAATACTGAAGCATATCCAGAATTTCCTTATTCAATGCAAAAATATATCTCAGAGCTTCCCATACTGAGCAGTGAGTAAAGTGTCCTAATCACAGCTCTTCCAGAGACAGTATTTACTATCCCAGAGGTGTGTGGCTTTGAGAACCACTGAATTCTCACCTCAGTTCACATTCTTCTCACAGGCCACTCTGATATCCCCAGTTTTCCTTTCTGGCTGCAGGATGATCTGCACCACCTTGTCACAGGGTGTCCCCTGATCCCCAGTAAGTGGAGCTCAGCCCAGATCCTGAGTTTCGTTCGCTTGCCCGGGTAGTGGCAGATAAATCATAACTGATGGACCTCCCTCACTGCTCTGGCCAGGTTTAAAGCCTCAGCCCTGTCTCTGGGGCCATGAGTGGGTAAATTTAGGAATATTGAGTCCTCTTTGTCTTTATAGAATCATGGAATTGTTAAGGCTGGAAATGACCCCTAAGATCATCCAGTCCAACCATTAACCCACCACCACCAAGTCTACCCTTAGACCATGTCCTCAAGCACCGCATCTCCCCGTCTGTTAACCCCCTCCAGGGATGGGGACTCACCCCCCTCCCTGGGCAGCCTGT
>VXBZ01004542.1:42409-73459 GCA_013399135.1 Heliornis fulica | reverse complement strand
CCAAGTTACTACCAGAGCACACTCTGCTGACCCAAACACACTCACCCTTGCTGAGACACTTCACACATCCCAGTCCTGTAGTACATAACCTACTCATTTGTCCTACACAAAGTATTACTACAAAACAAAGCAAGTTCCAAAATACATTTGTGAGCTGGCAGGTTCTGTCCAGACATAACAAACTTCAAGGCTTTAGAAAACAATTCTATGAAAATAAAAATATTTACACACAGTATTTCTGCATCAGACCAAGATGAAACAGATTTTCCCAACCTTTTTATTTTTTTCTTTTACCCAACCTGTGTGGTCTGGCCCCAGGAAACCATGCAGGGGTGTGTGTGAACATCCCAATTCCTTTTTGACCTTTCCCTGAGAGCAGCCTGGGACAGACACCCATTAGATAGGCAAGAGGAATTGTCTCACCTAAAAACTTCCTGCTATTTGCTCCTCTGCTGCTAAGAAGCAGCTGCATTTTCTGTTCTCAAAATACCTTTACTTTGGATTATATTGACCAAGCACTGAAGATCTTGGGCCAAGATGGAAACACAGAGGATGCTGAAAATGGGTTTCCAGAAATACCTGCAGGGTTAATTAACAGGTTCTGTTAGTGCTCCCGCTGCTACACACTGACTGAGCTTTTCCTGTCTTACCAAGCCACTTGATTTGTTCCCAAGTCTTAGGGAATTTAGTAGAAGAACACATACAGAACATCTGGTTTTGGCCTGCACACCTTGAACTCTGCTTATCAAACCAACCACTACCCCAGAAACACAGACTTTACTCAAAACAGCAAACAACTAACTAACCACATCAGCTTTGTAGTCTGATGCATGAAAGGTGTAACTGAAGGCTCTTCCCTAAGTGAACTAAGAAGTTCCCAGTGGAGAGCCTACTGCCAAGGAAATCTTTATCAGCCCGTGGGTACAAGGGAGTAATTTACTCTCTGGCTCAGTGCTGGCCCACTGGAAGCAGCCAAACAACCATTTCAAAGGCTGTTACCCACTCAACACTTAAGAAAGGACTGTGAAGGAGATTCTTGATTTACCTTTTCCCCCTCCAGGTCCTATTAAATAAAATGCATCTAGAAAATGGTAAAAAACTCAAAGTAAGCTTCTCACTCAAACCAGTCTGAGATGCTGTGGAAGCTACCTGAGAAAGGAACACATTTCACAAAACCTTAGGTGAGACACACCAAGGCATTGAAAGTAATCTGGGTAGTCAGCAAAAGTAGCTACCTACCAATTCTTACATTTCATTTGGTACTTTCACATTCTTTTTACTTCACTATATGCTGCAACTGGTTTATCTCAAGGTAACAGAGATTTTTCCAATGTTTCTATTAAGGAGAGCAGCACAGGAGCTTCCTGAAGAACCAAGACACTACACAGGAAGATTCAGAAGCTTAAATCTTCTTTTGAGAAGCCACAAGATTTTTCTGCCAGCTGCATTTTTCAAAGGAAAAAGTAAAATTTCATTTTAATTGAGCTCTTGGCTGGTGCTAAATCATAGAATCTTGTTCTCCACACAGGCCTTACCCTGCACGCAGCCGGCCTACACCACTCTGGACCACTGTCTGCATTAATCTGTGTTCCTCAACTCCTGCAAGAACAGAAAGAAGGTGACTTAAAGCCTGTCTGTGGCACACTGTGGCTGAGAAGACTTTATTCTATGGCTTTAGTTAGGAAAAGTGAGTTATACAAGTAACAATTGCATTTTGCCACCTAGAGATCATTAACCTCATTCCCCCTCACATACGTGGCTCTGAATTGCTCCTGAGCACTTTTAAACAGCCTTTCCTCCAAAACCTTTTTGCCCACCCCCCTGGGGGAGGAGGGTTCCCCTTCCTCTGGAGAGGTGCTGATGGAAGCTGGAGAAGGGCTTTGAGAACTTGGAGGGGCTGGGGAAGATGTGCAGTCAAGCTGCCCCTCTCCATCAGCTCCCAGACCCCCGAGTTCGTGGGATGTGACTGCTGAAGACAGTGGGAAGAGTTTGCTGTGTTTTTTGTCCTTTTTTAATAGTCACTCTTTTTTTTTAAAAAGAATACATTTTTTAAAAGTCACTCTTAATTTATTGGCAGCACCAACAATACACATCTGTGTTCACATAAGGCCAGTGTTCCAGCAGCCCATGAATCACAGCAGCAGTGCAGTTATTATATGCAAATTCCCCATTGCATGCAAAAATCTCTTGAGATTTTTCATTTGAGTGCTACAACACTGTGAGTGCTACAACAAGCAGGCTGGGGGAGGGGCCACATGGCCTATTTGGCTTTGGGAGTATGTGCTCACTCATACAAGTTCCCCTCCAGTGAAATTCCCCTGCATCCTTTCCCTATCTATAACATCTTTGTGCCAAACACCCCCAAGTGCACCCTGCATTTACACCCCCTGTTCTGCTCCTACTGGAATACCAGATTAGGAGACCAAAGTATTTACTTTTCTCCTCAGAAAAGTATCTTCTCTCCAGTAGATTATTTTGATTTAATCAACATAAAATGAATGGCATGTGCACAACCTCCTGAAAGCACCCAAATCCCATATTTCCCACTTCCTACAGGTAATAACAGACAGGATTAAAGCAATAACCCTCCAGATGCAGTAATTGTCACAAGGAAGTTTTAGGCAGTGGCTTCTTCCTAAAAAGAAGAGTGTATGATTTGTACATAGGTAATATTCATACCCCAGCTACAGAAACAACTGCAGGTAGGATTAATATCCCAACTGTTTGGGTTTGGTTTGTTTATCCCTGGTACAAGAAAGAAAAATGCCACCCTTAAGTGGGGTACAGTCTTGGACACGACCCATAGTTTATATAAGTTATATCAGTATGCAAAAATCTACAGGAATAACCTCAGATTCACATCAGTATAGGAGAAAAACTCCAAACACTGGTTCCTTCATGAAGAAATCATCTAGCAAAAACAAAGCCAACAGTCACATTTTGCATCATTTACTTGTGGAACACAAGAAAACATTTGGCACCTGTTAGGAAGCAGGTGCCAAAGGTGTATCAAAGGTGCATCAAGGAGCAAGTGGGAGCACAGAACTCCATTAAAACTCAAAACAGCTTTAAATGCCTCATCTGACATGTACCACCACCAAAGTGACCACTTCCCACCTTCTCCCAAAGGCACTGAAGCCTCCAGGATGCTGCAAGACATCCTACCAAGTAAGTGAGGCAACACACAGCAAGAAGGGCTGAGGCTGCTTTGGTGGGTCTGGAGTTTCCATTTGAAACACTGGCATATCTTTCTTCCTCTTCTATTTTTCTCATTATTTATTATTATTATTTATTAAAATTATTTTAAGAGGTTTTGATACAAATGCCATTAGGCAAATTCTCGGTTCTTGGAGGTGTTCAGTCACAGATGCTCGACGTAGCAACCTCTCACAGAAGTGGCATCTCCCCATATTTAATCAAAGTTGAACTAACATGATCCTTTTGATAGTTACAGCTTTGGGAATGTGGAAAACCCACCAACCAGACTGCCCTGACCTACACCAGTTCCTCTTTACTGCTCCTCCAACAGCCACTCCAGAGCACTGGTACTCCACAAAGTTTCCCTGAATTGACTGGTACGATTCATAAGCTGTTCTGAACTGGGGCTTTTCACCATAACCACATTTTTTTTCCTCTTAGTGGCAGATGAAATTGCAGATTTTCACTTCTGACTACAGCAGGATTTAATTTATTATTATCATCTGTCACCTTCTTACCAAAGCTGTGATTTACAGCCGTAGCCAAACCGGTGAGTACCGGCACGACCTGCATGGCATGTCTGCTCTTAGACCCTATGCTCCTGTGCCTATGGACACTGTCTGGGGGTTTGATGTATGTAACCTTCACTGACCCTGCTGCTCTCAGCACCTGTGCTTTCCCTGATGCTCTGTACAGCAATGAGTTATTTCTGCACTCATTTGCTGCCTGGATTATGGGTTTATTCCTTCAGGCCTGACTTAAAGGAAGAGAATAAAGTTTTAAGACTGTTACTTCCATGGTTTGGGTTTCCATATATTTAATTGCACTTTATCATTCCTGATTAAGTTTATTTGTTAATCCTCATGGCAGTAATTAAGCTATGACCCAACCTCTTCTATGCACAGTGTCATGCTCACTGATCTACTGCCTCATATCTCCTCTATATGAACCTCAGTGAGGTCATTCACATAATTATTTTTTTTTTCCTTTTTTTCTAGTCTTCCTCACCACTCATATGCCATCTGTTCCATCCATACATTGAAGAGGAACACATTTCTAATTTGCCTCAATGAGATCTATTTTATTCAGCTCACTCACCACGCACGTCAGCCTGGTCTAATTTGCTCGAGTGAAGTCACCCGCGCCGCCTCCTCTTGCGTGGCACCAGTGATGCCCCTTTGGAGGCACTGCTGGGCCTGGCAGCTCTTCTTTCCATCTGCACTTACCACAGCGAGTTGTCTCGAGGTACCACTCCTACAGATGAGACACAAACCTCATCTGACCCCAGCTACAGGCTCTCAGGAGTTCACAGAGATATCACTGGGGGGTTTTGGTAATGGGAGGAGGTTTTTGCTATCAAGTCTTGATAATCAAGCAAGATTCAAGCCATACAAGTTAGTTCTTTGGGTGTGATGGGGCTCAATCACCACAGGACTGATGTCAGGAAGCTTCTTGTCAACTGTGCCTTGGGACAGGTGTGGTTTGGGAAACCTGGATTACAACCATGAGATCTGATCCTACTCCAAAGGCACTTCAGGAGGCACCAAATGGCTTCACAAGCTACATAACTCTGACCCTCTAAAATAAAATTTGAAGGAAAGCCTTTGAAATAAACCAGCTTCTGAATATTTTCCCTTTTTCTAGATATCAAAACACTCATGCACTGACCCTATGTCAGCTAATGTTTGTTGTGGAGATCAGTGCCAAGTACACCACCACAAGTAAAGGGTCATCCCATACCCACACCACCACACACAACAGATTTTGGTTGGATTCATGGGGGTGGGTCGTGGGGAATCCAACACCTACACACTGCATTTAAGTGCACTGCCTGGGTTCCTCAAGACTACATTGTCACCTACAGCTGCAGACAGACTCTTTGGCCTTGAAAGGATGCAGATGAGCATGAGTTGCAGTAGAAGCCATCCTCACCTGCCACCAAGGGACCCGACCACAACACAGTACCCAGTTCTGAGTGGCTGTTGAGACACTGCCTCCTGTGTCTTCTTGGAAGCATACTACATGCTAGATAGACACAAGGCATTATAAATCTTCTCTTTAAAAAGTCCTTATAGCTCAAGAACTTCAGGCACGTTGCGTTTCCTTCATCGCCACAAAGAAGAACCATCTTCCATCTTAACATTCAAGATCTATTCCCACAGAGAAAACAACTTATTAGTAAACAACTAACATTTCCCACAGTGAAAACAATTTATTTCCCACAGAGAAAACAACTTATGAGCAGAAAGCACACTGGAAAGGCAATCTGGGTTCTGCAGAGCAGCTGCTCATCAATAACACCACTTTCAAAACATGCATTACAACGACCTCTATTAGAGCACACGTAGCATGGTGCATTACATCAGACACCTACATCACCACATCTCTCTGTCTTGGTAGTAGAAACTCATTAAAATCATCTAATACTCCATGTGTAATCCTGGCACACCTGGAAGTCTTGGGTTAGGGACTGGGAAGAGAAACCTGGCATGCTTATATCTCCAACAGCCTCCGCGGGAAATAGACCCAATTAAGGGCAAATCTCCATTTCCTTTCTTTATTCTGCCAAGATGGCTTGAATAATATAAAAGCAGTTCTCAAACCATGATTAAAATGAAGATTTGTAGCAAAGAGACATCCCAAGATGTGCTATCAAAAGGAAAATGAAGTAGTAGATTAAAGGTATATGTATTAACCATGAGTTCACCTTTAAGCAGTGTAAAAAATGAATAAGCAACATGAAAACCCTGAAAAANGTTCACCTTTAAGCAGTGTAAAAATAAGTGACATGAGCTCCCCATAAAGCAAATAAAACCCTGAAAAGGGACTAAAGCAGGGTTGGGTTTAGGTTAAGATGGCCAGAAGGCAAGGTTGGAAACTCCAAATGTTTTCAGGAAAAAAGAAGATGTAATTAACTTGGTCTTTTTCTTGACAGGAGCTTTGCTCCCCCATGGCCTGCAATCTGCAGGCAGCATCTCTTAAGCCCCGGCTCTGAGGAGCTGGTGTTTATCCTCCATCAAGGCAAGCCATGAACCTGTTTGTGCAGTGTGATGAGGGATGTTTACAGAACTAGTCAGCATTCCATTCTGTTTTGTCTGGAATCACTGACTTCCTCAGAGAAGAACAGCTTCAAGGAAGGTGTGTGCAGGTTCCAAACTGGATAAATTAAACCCTGAATACACTGGCACCTTCACTCAAAATCACTCAAGGTAGATCAGTCACGCTTCATCATATACAACATATTACCAAAACTCAAAAGATGTTATGGGGAGGGGGTTTGGGGGTAAAGGAAAGGTTCCTTTTACACTCTTTGCCTCTATAGATCTTACACCACTGACAAACACAAAGGAGCTACCAATAAAGTTGGCTTGTTTCTCATGGTTTTGTGTCTTAGCTTTCATCAGCACATTAACCAACTCTCCCTGGAGCACCCATCCCAGTTCTGAACAACTCAAGACCTCCAAATCAGATCAAACACAACATGGAAGCACCAGTACTCCTAACTCAGGAGGTAGGACAGCATTCACACATCTTAGGATGTGCCTCACATAAACCAGCCTCTACTTCACCCATATAACTCACAACTAGTAATTAATAAACATAAAACCAAAACTGCTCTACCCCCACCAGTGCTCTTGGATGAGTATCTTCCAACCCTGGATTTTCAATCATATCCTCCTAGACCAGCTAGGACAGGGATGACCAAGTGACACACAAGATTTTCTCCCAGATCTTGCAGTCCTATTCCTGGTCTCTTTGGCACAGAAACTCATGGCACTACAAGCCCACCCCACCTTCCACCGCCATGCAAGCTGATGGCAAGCTTGGACTTCGTAATGAGGCTGAAAAAGCAGGACAGAGAAGCCAGTTTTGTTCAGCACCATGATTTATTTCAGGTTGGCAGCTCAGACAGCTACCTCCAACCTGCTCACTTGATGGATGGTGCCCCAGCAGGAGTGGACAGAGAGGCTACGGAGGTGATGGCAGCCTGCCCTCGACTCATGTTCGGCTGATGAACCAGAAGGACCCGCTCAGCGTTCAAGCTCTGAGTGAGGAAGACTGACAACAGGATGGAAAGAAATCCATGAAACACTGGCTTTGGACATGATCATTTGCAGGAGTGAATCTACTGGAAGCTATGACTTCCCATCACTTGAACACTGCTGGAGGAGAAGAGCCCAATCAGGCCTTTAGTGATGTTATCACCCCCACACTGCATTTTGTATTCTTCAGGCTGAGCTTTGTTATTGTGGGGTCCTCACTGAACCACAGCTCCCATTAGTGTCAGGAGGAGATGGCTGCTTCTCAAGAGGAGAGCAGGCTCCCCTGTGGCAGGACTTCTTTCAAAAGAAAGACCTCACTGAGCTATCAAGACAAAAAAAATACTTGAAGTTTTAAAACCCTTCAGGTGATGATAGTAGCTCTGCTGGTCCTTCAGAGGGGCAGAAAGGGGCCCATTATATAAAATATTAGTATTTTATACCTGTCAGTAAGTCCAAACATTCATGATGTGAGAGGACATCATGAGAGTCCTCTTGAGAGTTATATTTCCAGCAGGAGCAGGTGGCTACTTTGCTATTCTGCTGTCTCTTGCCTTCCTGGACAAGAAATATGAGGGTTTTTTTTTAAATTACCTCTAGATCTCCATTTCCACCTACACAGAGCACCAGCACTCTGAGCTTTTATTGCTGGGACCGAGTCCTGGGGCTGCAGACACACTCTCAGCCAGCCAGCATCTCCTCTCAGCTGGTTAAGTGGTTCACTTGACCCAGGCTAGCTTGTAGCAGCAGAAGAAATGAAAAGAGAGCTCTGCTGCAAACCCAGGGCCAAAGGCCACCTTTCAAGCACTACTTTGGCTGCAATTCACCAGCTCCCAGCAGACTGCACATTGCACAGGGCAACCCTGCAAACCCTGGGGTGGGAGCCCAGCAGCAAGGTACCAAGAGATCCACAGAGGGATAAAGACCTCATTAAAGGGGCACAGGGAAAATCCCCCTTTTTCCCCATGATATGCACAGGGAGAAGTACAAGTAGCACTCCATGCCAACAGAGAGGTGCTGGCAGCGTGATCAGCCCCCAGACAGGCTTTGAGAGGCTGGTCTGGTGGTATGAAGACATTCAGAAAGATAATGAGAGTGTTCAGCAATACATACAACATTGGAATCTGAGGCTATGAGTCAAAATACATCGACATCAGAAGTCAATTTTGCTACAAGAAATTACAGAAGGCAATTTATGGCAGTGGCACAAAGAACTTCACTTCTCCCTTCCCCTGAAGAAAAGCCAATCATGTCCAAGACAGTTCAACACAACTCTCTAGCAAACTCAGCAGCACTCATTTATCCTTTATTTCCACTACCACAGTAGTAGAAGAGGGGAGACCCTCTCTCTCCCCAGCACTAAAATAGCTTTTTTCCTCCACAGCACAACAGCATCAATCTCTGTCCCAGCCAGCTCAGGCAACACAATGTCAGGGGTCAGAAGTCACCTCCAAAGATCATCTGGTCCAACCCCCTGCCCAAGCAGGATCTCCTAGATAAGATCACACAGGAATGTGTCCAGATTGGTCTTGAATGTCTCCAGAGAAGGAGACTCCACAACCTCTCTGGGCAGCCTGGCCCAGGGCTCCACCACCTTCTGTCAGGGAAATAGTTTTTCCTGATGTTCTCATAGAACCTCAATTGCTCCAGCTTGGACCTGTTGCCCCTTGTCCTATCACTGGCCATCAATGAGAAGAGCCTGGCTCCATCCTCCTTTGGCCTCTTGTGCTGCCCATGCTCTGCTCTGACAAGCCAAAACTTTGCTCTCACCACTCAAATTTTAAGCAAGCAGGGGCTGAAACAGGAGAAGGTGCAGCAGCATCTCTCCTGGAGCCATACTGACTCTTCAGGTCTGCCTATAAACCCAGCTACAATGAAACACTACAAGAGATTTTTTCCATCAAGTGTTATTGAAGACTCAAAGACACGAGTATCTACACAACTCTTGTGACCACACCAGAGCCCAGACACCCACACACACACCTCCAGAGGACAACCCCTCCTGCTCTGAGCGCTGCACTGCCACGGTAAGAAGAAACTTCTAGAGCCTAGTCCTCAAATCAGAGACACCAAATGTTGGCAGGCAGGAGGCATGAAAAGGAGGGGACGTGGAAATGCTTGAAAAGATGATCCAAGTGTATCTGAGGAGAAACACCGAGAACTCGACGGCTGTTAGGGCTGAGAAGCGCACGCAGCCTGGCAAGCAACCAGCATCGCCCCAACTGTTCAAAAACTGGTGAGTGTCCCCAAACCTGGGATAAAAAAGTACAAGCTAAATGGAGCAGAGAATATGGCCAGAGTTCAAATTCACCCGTGGAAAGCCAGATGACAGGTTCTGCAGTCGGGAAGACGCAAGGAGAACTGGGTTCTGATTTGGATATTACTGCTCAAGCAGATTGCAAACAAGCTCCTAATCTTGCCACGTTTCAGAATAAACCTTATTTAATTCAAGTTGGCAGGACCTCTGAAAGAAATTCAGTGGTTACCTTCAACAAGTATTTGCTGCAGCCACACAGACCAAAACCCTGTTTCTTATTCTGTAAGCCTGTTGAAGCAGACCCTGGGTTACCCAGCACTAAAACAAAATTACACTGGAGCAAGAACAGAGTCCTTACATGGCACCACGGGTATCTTGCACCAGGATCCCTCCCAGTCAGCCAGTTCTGGCCATGTATTTGCATAATAAGCATTAAAAATAAATCTCTACATATGGTTGTGCCTTGAATTGTAAGAAAAAGTTTGCAGAGTGCATCGCTGGTATTGAATCCACGTGTCCAGTGCTCTGCAGGGGAGAAGATTGGGCATTTCCCCTGTTTTCTTCACATTCAGATTTGGGCACTGGCAAATTTTCCCCATGGTTGGTACACCTAAATCACAAACTTGTCCAGAGAACAGTTAGCTAGTATTTAAATTATTTTATGAAAGATTTTTTCTTCAGTAATTCACCCCCTGAAGTTACCCTATAGGTAAACCCACACATATTTAGTACTTACCAACTTCATAACGTCCTGCCCTTGGTTTCTCTGTATCTTCTCTTGGCCATCTTTCCTGCACCCATTCTCCTGTGCTGGGGCTGAAGGACTGAGCAGCAAGCAGGTCCTCCCTAATTAAGCCATTCCTCTTCACACACAATCCCAACAGTTCTTAAGTGGCCCATTACCATCACTACACAGGAGCATAAGGAGCTGTAAGAGCTCTCCATCCTTCAGGAGATGGCTGTAAAACCCTTCTAAAGAGTCCTTGATGGCCTGGACACACTGTTTACCCTCAACTCCTGTCCCAGGCCCTTTTATTATTAGCTGATAACAGGGAAAACCCAAAACAACAGCTTTAGAAGAAACATGCACACCTCAGTTTCCCTAAAACAGCTTTACAAAGCTGATGTCCCATCTTCTGCCACAGCCTGAGATCATTCCCGGGTTCTCCTGGGGACTCTTTTGGGAAGTTCATGCCATACAACTGATGCCAAATTCTTACTTTTCCATTCAATTTCACAACAGCCTGGTTGACCCTTCCCCCCAGTATCGTTATTCAGCAGGAAGACAACTCACAAGGGATGTCTTCACACTGAGTCTCTTCACACTGAGTCCCTATTCAGCTTCCTGAACATTTGGTTCCACAGGTTTCCCACCAGTTAAATCCCTGAGACACACTTCTCCTTTTAGACAAGATAGAAAAGGAAGAATAGCCAACATTGCCAAGGAGGAAAGTGCTTTCAGTATGCACACTACTATCAAGCTGATATAAAAATCTTTTATTAGCCTAGAGAATAATGATAAACCACATAAGATTCTCTACTTTGTTGTTAGTCTCTACATATGCCTTATGGTAAATGCTATTGAAGTACTTTAATTACTTTTTTGTGTTAACCATTCAGTATTGAAAGGACTAGACTTGTTTATATCATCTCAGAGCTCAAATATGAAAGTAATTGACATTTTTTTCTGATCAAAGGAAGCAAATTATTTCTGTGATGAATTCAAAAGAAGCTTCCTCGTAAAAAACAGTGCATCTCAGAAGGCTCTCATTACCATAATATAATCAGGTCTTTATAGGAATGGGATCAAATGCACCTTTGCACATTATAATGTTCAAGTGATGTTAATTATCTTGCAATGACTACATTTTATTTAGGCCATGCAACTTTTTAAAAAGAAGTTATTTATACATTGTAGTGATTTGGACAAAGCAGATTGCTCACTTGAGAGCTCCTCAGATATTGCAGCTGTTTGTCCTTGGAAACAGTTTCAGAAATTGGGTCCCCCTGTTCAAAGCCATGTTGACTAAACATGTCCTCCAGGCTGTGGAGGAGACTCGATGCTGCTGGAGAGAGCAGTAGGTGCTTTTAGTGTGAGCAGTAAAAATGAGCAGTGGACTCTTTCTCATGGAGAGGCTTTATGTTGTGCCTAGAGGGAGCGAGGTGCAACAGCTCTGAAGGAGTTGAGCATCTTGTAAGGCCTCTGTTCAGAAAGCACTAAAGCACTTGGAGCCAACACCTTAAAAGCCAACACCAGGCAGAAAACAAAGAGAAAGTCTTCAGAATTAAAGGGTTATCTTTCTGTGGTAGGAAGAAAAGGGACAAGAGAAGGGATACAAAATTGATGGGGCTGTCAGTGCCAGAGACATTGGCAACAACCTCAGCAGCTTGGAAGAGGACTAGAAGCCGAAGAGATAAAGGATGGGAGACTGAATGAAGTTACAGCAGTCAAGATGGCAGATAAGATGCTGACCATTTGTTTGGAAAGGACAGAATTTCAGAAATATTAAAGAATTGACAAGCTAAGGACAATAGTGGAGAACAAAGTCTTCAAGATAACTACAAGGTGACAGGCTAAAAAAAGGGACACAGTCACTGAGTAACTGCAGTTACTACATAATCACTATTTCTTCTTAGGGGTTATGAAACTACAGAGTCCCTGAAAAAAAAGATATTTCCTCTGAAATTTAGGATGTTCAAAGAGAAAAGTAACTTCCAGGCTCCTTTGAAAATCAGAGTCTTAGCACTGACATCCATTTGTTCTAGTTAAGGTATGCAAATATATATGTATTCATGACCAAATGCAGAACCTTTCAATGCCTGCTTCCTCACATTAATATATTAAACCAGTTCATATTATACCCAGGCCTGTCACATACAAGTGTTATCTCAAGAAGCTGTGCAAGAAAAATGAAATTTGAAAAAGTTGTTTCATAATTCTGGAATAAATTGAGAGATAATGAAATAGCTGCCCTGCTGTTCCACTTGAAACTTAATTCCAGTGTAATTCAAAAGCACAGCACTGATTACCCATGCCATTTGTGGGGGGGGAAAAAATAATAATAAAAGAGGGGATTTCAACTCCAGTAAAACTGGAAACAGCATCTGTATTCTTACAGAACACTGAGGAAGAAATACATCTCAATTAATAACAACTCCTGGGTTTCCAGACATAGCAGGCTCATACATAAACCCCAAACTTAACATTCTTTGATGTTAACCCTGTTCTGGATCCAGCAGGCACGAAGGCCACAGGCTCTCGAGTGCTGGCCACACGTAGGCAGAACCCTTTCCTGACAATACACCATAATGCAGCTCAAGATATTTGGAAACAGGAT
Organism: Heliornis fulica; assembly: GCA_013399135.1. NCBI lineage: Eukaryota > Metazoa > Chordata > Aves > Gruiformes > Heliornithidae > Heliornis > Heliornis fulica. The sequence goes on along the minus strand of VXBZ01004542.1, from coordinate 60,626 downwards.
TCTTGTATCAAGCTCCTCAAGCAGCAGCCTGAGGCTGGCTGGTTTTAGAAAACTGTGTACTGCATTTTAAATTTCTTCAGCATTTCATTGCTCAGAAAACCACCTCCCACCCAAAGGGCTGCAACGCTGAACCAGTTTTGACCTGAGGCTTATAAGCACATTTGACTGAAGAGGGGGTAGGAGAGAAAATACCTCCTGTGCTGTAAAACATCCCTCTGGGCAGCCCCAGAGTGAAGAACTGTGGGGCTGTGGAGAAGGTTAAATCACAGGAAACGATGGAGATCACTTCATCCACCTTTCTGCTGAAGGTATGGCCATGGATGACATCAAGGTCTGTGCCCAGCCAAGTCTTGAGCATTTCCAGCAAGGGATAGTCCTCCCTTACTCCAGGAAATTCATTCTAGTGTTTAGTTAATTTTTCCCCCACATTTTCCTCAAGCCACATGGAATTTTCTCTGAAGCAGCTGGTACCTCTGATCCTGCCCCATTGAGCCTTTACAAAAGGATACACTCCACCTTCCCCACAACTACCCTCTAGGCACTGGGAGACTACATCACCTGAGCCTTCTCCCAGAGCCCAGCTCCTAAAACCTTTCTTCACATGCCAAGTTCTCAAACACTCATCTGCGTTGCCCTCCTGCTCTTCTCTAGGTTGGGTTCCCCCCAAACACACCCTCTCTTGAGCAGAGAAGGACCAAGACTGGACACAGCATTTAGCTAAGGCATCACATGGTTTTTCCTTAAGATGCTGCAGCCCCCACACTCCCAGGGACACGGAGGGACCACAATGGGGCTGGCTCCCAGCACTTGGCTACGCTGCTGCAGTAGCTGCTGTTTCACCTCTCTCCCCAGACAAGCCTTAGCCAGGCTGGTTATCAGCAGCTCAGGCAAAGGGACTGTTATTCTTCACTGGATACAATCTGAGGACTGATGTTTTAACAAGCTATTCCAGGATCTTAACTTGCCTCATGATTTTAAGAGCAGGTACTTTAAAACAGTCGCAGAGCAAATACCATCAGTAAATGTTAGTGCTCTCCCCGCTCCCCTTAGCATGTAAATTGCCTCAGTTGTTAACATTAAGGGCAGAAAACCAAAATCCTTCCAGAGGGAAACCTACAACTACAGACTGGGGGGAGAGCGGCTCCAGAGCAGCCCTGAGGAGAAGGACTGGGGAGTGCTGGGGGGTGAGAGGCTCAACATGGCCGACAATGTGCTCTGGGGCCCAGCAGCCAACCGCACCCTGGGCTGCATCCAGAGGAGCGTGGCCAGCAGGTGGGGGAGGGGATTCTCCCCCTCTACTCTGCCCTCGGGAGACCTCACCTGGAGTACTGGGGCCAGTGCTGGAACCCCCAACATGAGAAGGACATGGACCAGTTGGAGAGGGTCCAGAGGAGGCCACAAAGATGATAAAGGGGCTGGAGCACCTTTCCTACGAGGACAGGCTGAGAGAGTTGGGGCTGGTCAGACTGGAGAAGAGGAGGCTCCAGGGAGACCTTCTAGCGCTCTGCCAGGACCTCAAGGGGGCCTACAAGAAAGATGGGGAGAGGCTGTTCAGTAGGGCCTGTTGTGACAGGACAAGGGGTGATGGTTTTAAAATAGAGGGAGGGAGATTTAGATTGGAGATTAGGAAAAAGTTCTTTGCTGTGAGAGTGGTGGAGCACTGGAACAGGTTGCCCAGGGAGGTGGTGGATGCCCCTGGATCCCTGGAGACGTTCAAGGCCAGGTTGGATGAGGCCCTGAGCAAGCTGATCTAGTTGGGGGTGTCCCTGCTTCTTGCAGGGGGTTGGACTAGATGACCTCTGGGAGTCCCTTCCAACCCTAATCATTCCATGATTCTATGATTCTAAACCTAAAACCTCAGCAGCAGTGAGAGGCTCCCACCCCGCTTCCCTACACCCGCAGAACGCTTCCATCGTGTCAGCAAACAGCATTTGCCCCATAACTCCCAAACAAACCTCCTGTACCTGCTGTAACACCGCTTGGTGCTTCCACCTTCCAGGCCTGGAGGCAATCCCAGCAAGCAGGTTCCTGCCTTTTGCTTCAAACCCATCACCATCGAGGTCCCTTCCAGTTGTGACGTGTCCACGTGGAGAGGATCTACAGGCACCAATGGATGCTGTGAAAACAGAGTGGCCACATCAGCTGAGTCCCAGCCTTTGTTCTGGATTTCATCAGCAGTGTTTTACTGTGTAAGTAATGTGATTAAGATGCTGGTGCCAGTGAAGCAGTTGTAAGGGCTTCTTAAAAACTCACCTTACCTGCAGGACAAGGCTTTGCAAGATGAAAATTAATGTTTATTCAGGAGAATTTGCTTTGCTGTGAAAAAAAAAGCTCTGCCTCAGGACTGTATTTTAGCCAGCTGTTAATTTGCACCCAAAACAATTAGTTTAAAAATAGTTTAAACCACCAAGGAAAACAATTTATGTCATCAGATATTAAGTACAACTACATCCTCAGTACTGGGCTAAAAAAAAAGGGAACTATTGCCTTGTCATTGAATACACTATTTGTCTCCCATGTGCAAAGCCAAGATAGGCAGGTGGCTTGTTGCAATGTGCACACTAAGCATCACTTGGTGCTTCTTCATAGCTCTGCTCCACTTCCATCAGGAAAAGCTGAGGTTTTACTGTGTTTACAGGCTCCCCTATTTCATGCAAAACCAAAAAAAAACAAACCCAAAATATCTACCCAGAACATGGGAAGCTCAACAAACTCAGCAGAGAGCAACCAGAGAAGCTGGCAGCAGCTACAGCCACGTTGAGTAACGGAGATGGACAAGTAGAAGGGTGACATGGGCCACCTGGCATGCCAACAGTCTCACTCAATGACTGTGTCTGGCATGTCCCAGCTGTCCTTCAGCCTGCTGCTGCCCTTCTTCAGCAAGAACTATTTATTTAAGGAAACACACAGGGAAAAATAAACAAGTTTGTGTAAAAAATCACATCCCAAACTGGAAAAGTGATCCCAAAATAATCTCCTATGAATAATGCAAACAGCTGCCCTTACCAACCAAGGTGCTGGAGGGCAGAGCACAGGTCAAGAGGTATTTATGAGGTGCTCAGACACTCTGGGATGGGGAAAACAATCACACTGACCACATTGTTGGGGTTCTTTTTGTTCATCATTGTCTCATACACAGCTCCCCTGTTCATCTGAAGTGCTTCCCCACTGTCTAGCTTCTCCCCCAGAAATGGAGAACATCCATTTCCATCCCCAGAGACACCCACAAACCTCTGACCAAGGCAGAAACAGTCACTTTTCAAGTCAGCCACACATCTCAGCAGGGCAGCTTTGGCAGAAAGGCCTTTTATTTTTATCAAGTCCCCAGGAATTTAGATAAATTATGTTGGCACAATTTCATGCAGTAATTACAAGGAAGCAGAAATGCAAGACCAAAAAGGCAAGGCCTGGATGGACTAATCAATGCAAGGAAACACCTTGAGCTAATTATTTTTCCCAAATATACACAAACAAAACAAAAAAGAGGGGGATGCTGGGACACTCAGGTGCTGAGTGAAGGCTTCATGGTCATTTCACCTCTGAAAGGGTCAATGTGGGTACCAGCATCACAACAGATGTCAACCCAATGGCAGGCAACACATCATCCTCCTCCTCACTGGAGCTAATTAGCCCAAACCAAATAGAATTGTAGTGTCACCCAGACCAGCTTGGATAGTCAAACTCCATACTCTGAGCACATTTTTGATGTTTTTCAGAAATATTTGGACAAAAGAAAGCGGTAGTTATGCCTGGTACTAATATAAACAATCATTTTTGTGGTTGGTAAAGTAGTACCCAGTCTATGAAGCCTTCAAATACACCAAATTTTAAAGCTAATATTGGTGTTTCAGTAAGTGTTTGCATAGACTTTATTGGAAAAGGAAATTAAGTCTTTATTTAGAATTTTCTCTTATGAAAAAAATGGTAATATTGCTTTTCTTTTTAGTCTAAACATAATTCTCACCAAGGATAACAGCTACTAAGGAAATAGAAACTCTTGCCTTTTATCAGTACAAATGGGCTAGATTGTCACAGGATTTACCTGGGATAAACTGAGCTGAAAGAAACAAAACAGGTCCCTGTGCCACCAGACATCCCACATCCTCCAGCACAGGCAGGGCTGAGGGCAGAGATGCTGGAACACACTGTCCCACCAAGGGGGTGACAGCCAGGCAACACAGTGTGAGGACTGAAGATGCCCTGTCATCTCACATGGCCAGTACAGCATCTCCTTGGATCCACAGCACCCGAGACATCTGCCAGCAGAGCATCACTTTTCACAAGCAACTCTCAGGCAGTGAGACAGAGGAGCCCAAAGAAGCAACATCACTTCTTTAAATGCCTGTTGTCTCTGCTTATCCATCAGAGTTCAACTTCATCGGGACTTAGGGCCTGAGCAAGGGAAACTAAGGGAAAAAACACCAGGCAGCATTTTTCAAGCTGGTGGTGAGGGAAATACAGCTGTTGAGCAGCTGGGCTCCAGAGGAATCCGTGACCCCTGTTTCCACAGCATCACTGGTGGGGTTAGGGAGAGTCTAATTATAGAAGCAAATTCATAGGAAGGGTCCTCTAAAGCTCAGCTGGTGGCAGTAGGTGAGCAGGTAGAGATAGTGGAGCCCCTGAAGGAAGCCACACACACCTCTGGCAGGAGGCTACACACACTTGCATGACAAATAATCTCATTAGAGAAACAAATTGCATGTTGCCAGCAGAACACCCTCTGCCTCGGACGGCTTCGGTGCCATGGGGATTTTAGATCAACTTCTCTACGTGTGAGGTGGGTTTCTGAGCTTGAATAATTGGTCCAAAAATAATCCTTTTGTTCCTAGATTGATAGAATCACTTGTACTGCATCCAAGAAGTGCCAGAAGATTAAGTTGATAATGAGATTGTACCTTTCCCTATTCTCATTAGTTTGTCAGGGCAAATAATTGATGTGCCATTTTCTGCTCCTGCCATGAGACGGGGTTTGCATTTCTGCTCTCAGAGCTGAGGGGTTTTCTGGGGGTTGTGGTTATTCTCATTTGGTTTTGTGGTTGTCTGGAGAGGGTGGGCACTGGGGACTTTGGGTTTTTGAGATGCTGAAAGAGAAACACCACAGCCACAGGCAGGATTTGCAGCATAGAGGACACTACTCTTCTCTGTAGATCCTCACCCTCCTCACTCCTCCATTACTCCATACTCCTCCCCACACTATGACTCCTATAATGTGCTGTGGGGTTTGCAACTACTCCTCCACAGACACAACATCACAGAGCACTTTTAAATGCTCACCCTTACCCAGGGAAAGCCCTAGATCAGCACTTCACCTGCTCTTTACACCACTTAAAGGTCCACACATCAGCAGACTCATGTCCCAGGGCCACCATGCTTTACTAACACTCCAAACCAGCCAGACATTCAAGCAAGGAACTCATCTGATTCAGAGTGCCACAGGTAGATGCCAGCACTCCCCTCACCCCCCATACCATTATAACAGGATAAAGTTCCATTGGCCTGCAGCTGACTTGATATTGGGCACCTAGAATATCTGGAATGTTGTGTCCAGTTCTGGTCCCTCAGTTCGAGAAGGACATAGAACCCCTTGAAAGGGCCCAGCACAGGGACACCAAGGTGATGGAGTGGAACATCTTCCTGCTGAGGACAGGCTGAGGGAGCTGGGGCTCTGGAGCTGGGAGAAGAGGAGACTGAGGGGTCACCTCATTAATGGCTTTAAATATGTAACGGGTGAGTGTCAGGAGGATGGAGCCAGGCTCTTCTCAGTGACAGGACAAGGGGCAATGGGTCCAAGCTGGAGCAGAGGAGGTTCAATGGGAACATCAGGAGAAACTATTTCCCTGACAGAGGGTGATAGAGCCCTGGGACAGGCTGTCCAGTGAGGTTGTGGAGTCTCATTCTCTGGAGACATTCAAGAAGAATCTGGACACGTCCCTGTGTGATTTAATCCAGGTGATCCTGCTCATGCAGGGGGCTTGAACTGTATGATCTTTTGAGGTCCTTACCAACTCCTGACATTCTGTGAATCTGTGAACCTGCCTTAAAAGCAGGAAAAGAGTTCTGATTAAACATCAGGGTTTTAGAGCTTCTTTCAAAAGACTTGTGAAGTTTTCACAGCCAGCATAAAATGCCAGCAGAGAATAAGCACAGTCTTAATCAAATACAAAGGGGCTCCAGAGTAAGTGCCACCATTCTCCAACACACAGAGTCATGCTAAACTCTTACCAGGGTAAGAGCTATCAGGGTGTAGTACAGTAAACTGTCACATTAATAGCTGACATTGACCTACAGGTACCCTATACAATGCACTCTGCACAAACCACATATGTGCCATCTTGCTGGCATTCATCAGCTAAGGCTTGTTTGGGCTGGACACTTTCATGTGGCAATTACAGTAGAATTAAAGGTGGATACTCTTCAGATTTCCCCACACTCCTCACTTTTGGTCACACTGCTAAACTGCTGGAGTTCCTGATGCTCTTTTCTTTGCCCTGACTGGTGCTTGTCCCCTCTCCCAATCATATTTTTCTTTGCTCTGGTCCTTTAGGAGCATTCTGAATCCCTGAAAGAGATGGGAACTACCCCTCCAGCTCTGTGCTCCTCTGTACTTTGTACAAGTACTGTACTCTGTCTGCAAGTGACACACAAGTTCCTAAACCAGCAGATTGGCCCAAAGAAAATTAAAAAAATAAAAATCTAGCATCTAAAAGAAAAAAAAAAAAAACCAATCCCCACCCAACCATATTTTAATGGAATTCAAAGGGTGGCAGAGAAGGATTGTTTGCTTTCTGGGAGTTACATTTCAGCCATAAAGCCCCTCAGACCAAAGAGCTGGATCCACAGCAATGCCCACACAATGAATATTTCCATATGTTTTTTTGAAAGCCCTCCCTGCCTCCTCCTCCCTCTCTGGACCACGCAGCTGCTTGAGTCCATACATTTATCCTGCATTTCCTTGGAGCAAGTGATAAGTAGACCCATCTGTAAGTATCTGCACCGTGTTTTTCCATTCCAGCTGAGAGCTGGCTGAAGGTCAAAGCATAAATTACATTTACTACAACACATTTTGATGGGCCGAATCAATACCCATGATCAAGTACACTCTGCTGGCTCCCAACAAGGACAGATCCACTTCTGTCATGAATTCTTCCCGTTCTTTAAATCACAGCTATCTCCATTATTCCTCTGTCAAAATAACCCTGTTCTCTGACAACCCAGCAAAACACGTTCTGCAGGAGATGACATCCCTGTCCGAGCTCGGGTTAATAAATTCCTTCAGGACTTTTCCACAGCAAATAAAAGGAGAGAAATCTATAGTAAAGTTATCAAATATCACAAAAAGTGCATTGTAGCTCTGCAGGAGAGTTAGAAGAAACCCAATTTCCCCACGTTGCTGCTGCTTTGTTCAAGAAGACTCCACATGTAGTTGCACATTTGTATCTCAACCTGACGGCCGCTGCTCTGGCTACACGTGGGGTTAAACCAACGTGAAACACAGGCACAAGTGTTCACACACCTGGATTGCAAATAATCAGACCAAAATGCATTTATTTTTTTCCAACACAGCATCAGAGTTTCCAACACAGCATCAGAGTTTTATCCAACATAGCATCAGACTAAACCACCTCTCTGCCATCCATCCAGAGCGGTGGTTTAGTCGTTTGCTTTTCAGTTCATTCTTGGGTTGGAGCTCGGTGTCACAAGTCTTAAATCACATCTCTGGATTACAGATTCTATTTACCATCAGCTGTGGGAGAAGTGTCCCAGGGACTGGCAGGTGGCTGTTTAAAATCACTCAAACCCAGTTCTTTCCAAAGAAAACAGCATTGCTTCAAATGGATTAAAGAAACCCCAAAACAATAAAACCAAAACAACAACCACCAAGACACCACCTCAAACAGACAACCCCAAAACCAAACCAACCAGCCCACCCCAACCAGTTGCTTTCAAGAATACCTACAATTACTAAACTTAACATCCTTATTTGAGATCTTTGGCCAAGTTCTCTTCAGTCCAACCACCACTGGACTAGGAAAAGAGATTCTCTCCTGAGAATCCTGCATTAATTTCTTCTCATTTCTCTCCCAAGAGCCTCTCTATGAAATTACATTATCCCAAGTGTTCAGAATATTCCTGAAGAGCAAGCACTTAATAGGGTATTTAAGCAGATGTGTATAACCCTGCACTGCATTTAAGTGTTTTCCTGAAAGCATCCATTATTTAAAGATTGCTTCCAGCACCTATAAATAATTAAACTGAAATTGGACACGCGATTAAGGATTATGATTAAAGACCTGGCACTTAATTTATCAACAGTGACTGGCTCCACAACTACCTGCACACACACATTTGTTCTCCAAAGGCTTTTGGTGAGCCCAGACAGCTCAGGGACCTTTCCCTTCAAGGTACAGATGCATCCAGAGAGCTCAAAGGATGGATTTTGGGTCACAACCAGAGCTACCACAAGCTCAGGACATGGAGGGATGAAGGTAGGGGCAGACATCTGGCACCATCCTTCAGATTTTGGCCCAGGATGTGAAAAGGTCACAGGCATCACCACAACAGAGATCAAGGACACTGATTCTTCAGCTGGACAAGTACATCCAGTAGCTGTTGAGGAACCAGTCTTGAGGACATCTTCTAACACTGGGATGAGGCTGGAAGTTTTAAGAGTAAAGCCAGAAAATTATTAGCAATGCTGAGAGTTTCCCTACACAATAAATTTTCAGGTTTTATTTCCAAAGCAGAAGAAGTCAGAAAAACATCACCAAGTCTACTGAAACTTGAGTGTGAGGAAAGTAGATTTGTGACCTGGCTGCTGCTCCAGAAAAGCCATTTTCAACCAATTAAATCCAGGTATTCCTGAAGCTGTGAGAAGTCACCTTTGAGGGCTTTTAGGGACACTAAAACCAACTCTGCTGATGATCACAATAACACATCCTTCTCTCACAGCCTGGAAGCAGAGAGGTAAGAGAGAATGAAGGAGGAAAAGACAGGAAGCACTGAAACATTAATCTTTATTATTTGCTTAAAAATAATATAGTTCTCTGCCAATCCCACAGGAACACTGCTCACCAGTACAGGGGTCCCTCCAGCAGGCAACAGGAGGGATTTCAGTTGGTGTAGAGATTTCAGAGCCAGGAAAATCTCTATGGAAGGCAATTTTATTTCCCTTTTAGAGGTACAGCTTCATGGGACAGCCTCTCTGTGCAGCATCCCTTGTCACTGGCTTTGGCTGGGGGTGTTCACACACCAGAGCTACACGGTTTGCTGGGTTCTGGCTGCCTTCAGGTTGCATTGCACAGCAATGCTTTACCCTGGATGAACATCTGATCTCCTAGGATAGACCAGCACAGCCACAAACATAACAGGTTTCATTTATTTAAGCTGTTTAACAGTTTTCAAACCAGCAAGTGGTGGATTTGATAGTCAAGAGGCTGGCAGCAGTAAAACAAATCCTGACTTTTTATCAAAAAGATACAAATAACAAACAACACTTTATTGGCACTGCATTGATCCCACTCAGGACAGAAGCCTTGACCAGACCAGTGCACAGGGTGACTCCACCAGAACCACCTTGCACCACACCTGCACCATGACCATCACTGCCCTCCATCTGAGCAGGAGGAGCAAACCCCAGCACTTAAAGATCTTCTCCCACCCCCTTGTCAGACAACAATAAAGTTCTTCTCCACCAAACAACTGCTCCACCTCAGTCTCCTCAGTGATGTAGTAGTTTTGATGCATTAATTCAGAGTTCACAGTATTGCAGGGATCTCGATAAGAGCTGCCTGCTAATAACTGTGGCACAGGGCTCTGTTTGGCAGCAGCTCTTTATTTTGAAAAAAAAAACCACCACAAAGTCAAACTTGTGTAGCTCTTGAGTGCATGTTACTGTCTCCCTAGGGCTGCAGTAACCTTCCACACTTTTCTCACTGTAACACATTTCCAAGACAGGGCTTTAGGCTTTTTTTTTTAACCTTAAATAATCCATATTTCATGGCCTACAGAGAGGAAAGCCCCCAGCTCACCTCTCAGTTTTAAACCGTATCAAAGAAAGGTCCACTTGTGCAGTGAGGCCAAAGGATTTAATTCACAACTTGCATTGTGAAACAAAAGCAGTTCCTAAAAACCCTCCCCAAGTACAACACCTGCATCTTAGAGCAGTTAAAAGAACAGCTTCAACAATAAAGGAAGAATCAGCTGTGAGATGTGGGGATTAGCCCAAAGAGGAGCCCAACAAGGCTGTGTTTTGGGTTAACAGAACTTGGTTGTAGGAATCTGGCAGCTCTGCAGCCTGGCAGAGCTCCTCTGTCCAAGGACTCCGGTTAGGAGAGAGGAAAAAAGCAGGGATGGACCCCACCAGCTCAAGAACTGAGACATCTGGCCCAAACTCACCTAATAATGATCTGTTTGCTTCCACTTTCCTGGAGATGTAAAGGCATCTTTCAAAGATTAATTGGAATTAAAGAGTTAAACTCCCCACAGTGATCAAACAAGCCAAGAAATGTGAATATTCCAACTGCTTTGTCACAGAAAGCTGTTGGTATCTTCACTCAAATGATGGCAACTGAAGACTCCTGTTACTCTACCAAACATCTCTTCAGCTTTCTGCTCCTTCCAGCGAGGACACACACACACATGCAGTTTCTTAAGACATTTTTGTGGCCATTGAAGTTGTTGAGGCTGAAGGAGGTATTTTCTAAGTGCTTCACAACTAAGTTGAGCACTTTTCCCTCTTATTTCCAACCCAAATGATTAAGCTTGACTCACAGTCATACCTGGTCTTGCAGGTGTCATTGCCTTGAGGTGCCTATATGCACAAGCCACAGCATCAGAGCCAGGTACTATACTGAGAGTTATTAATTAAAACATAATAGGGCCTAACTCATTGCTTAAGGAAGATTTCAGCTCACAGAGGACTTGAAAAGAAGCAATATCAGATAAATCTTATCTTTTCTCTATTTCTGGAACATGATGGGGTTTGTCCATTTGCACACACACCCCCCCAAGAAGCTCTCAAGTGAATTCCACCCTTCCCTTCTTTTTTTCCTAAAACACTATGTCAGTTGTCTTTCAGCATTCAGAAACCCAACCCATCTCCTGGGTTTTATGCACCAGAATTTGGAGAAATAAATGTTCTGCCTCCCCACCCCCTCCCCCAGGAGTTCCAGCTGTTTGTCTTTGGGGTTTACAGGGATGAGTGACTGGAAGCAGAACACATTTCTCTTTCCAGCTTTACATTGTATAAAAAGATTCCAATATAAAACTGGCACTGATAGCAGCAATACTTCTCGATAAAGGACCTGCTCATAGGAACTATATACCTGATCACACAGCTTCAAATAAGGACATAAATTATGTTACATTACTCCATTTGATTCTTTGGGGAACAGTTAAGTTTAGAGCAGAGCACAGCATGAGTTTTTGCTACTGAGAAATAACGTCATTAATTGCAATCGACAGCATATTCAGTCAGATAGATGAACTCCACTATCAACCACCTCAGAATATATATATACAGCCCATCATCTCATGGGTCTGGCATGGGATTGCCACAAGGACTTACTGATCTAGTTGGAAAGGTGATGGAGAAGCAGATACTGGAATTAAATTTTGGATGCTATACAGTTTTTTGGTGAGATGAAAGGAGGCTCTTTCAACCTCATTCGGTTACCACAGGCCTTTCACATCACTTGGTTTTCACTAGATGGAGATTTAAACCAGGTAAAGGCATCTGAGCACGTTTCACACTTTCCAGACACTGCCTGACCCCCCCCACTGCTCCTTCAAGTGACAACTACTTCACCTTTGCCTCCTGACCTACCCACTTCCCAGCCCTTCTACTGCAGTAATTGATGGATGAGGGTCTGGTCTGATTGGAAATGGAGAGACAATGCAGAGTATTAACACTCATTTCTCCTAGAGACAGGACAACTGGAAATACCAATGACAACACCACATGCACAGGTTTGTGTTTCAAACACCCTGGATATTGCTCCAGGAGGTGTATTTTCTAGTGTTTTACATGCCCATTAAATCTTTGTGCTGATTTTCCTCCATCATATGGATCTCCAAGTTAAAACAGATTTTTCCTTTTGTTCTTGCTTTTTAAATAAACAAACATCCTTCCCATGAAAAATGTTTCTGTTGGCACTACAGACCTAAAAGAAAACTCCTGCCTGATCTTCCATCCCACTTAGATTTATGTATAGAATCATACAATCATAGAATGATTAGAGTTGGAAGGGTCATCCAGTCCAACCCCCCTGCAAGAAGCAGGGACACCCCCAACTAGATCAGGTTGCTCAGGGCCTCATCCAACCTGGCCTTGAACGTCTCCAGGGATCCAGGGGCATCCACCACCTCCCTGGGCAACCTGTTCCAGTGCTCCACCACTCTCACAGCAAAGAACTTTTTCCTAATATCCAATCTAAATCTTCCTCCCTCTATTCTAAACCATCACCCCTTGTCCTGTCACAACAGGCCCTACTGAACAGCCTCTCCCCATCTTTCTTGTAGGCCCTTGAGGTCCTGGCAGAGCGCTAGAAGGTCTCCCCGGAGCCTCCTCTTCTCCAGGCTGAACAGCCCCAACTCTCTCAGCCTGTCCTCGTAGGAAAGGTGCTCCAGCCCCTTTACCACCTTTGTGGCCTCCTCTGGCCCCTCTCCAACTGGTCCATGCCCTTCTCATGTTGGGGGTTCCAGCACTGGACACAGTTCATCGGCGAACTTGCTGAGGGTGCACTCCATCCTACTGTCCATGGCACCAACAATATTTTACAGTTATGGTGGTCCCTCTTTTTGGGGATAACTACTCAGGCTTTGAGAAGGAGCTATGGCAGCAGCTCAAGGGATGAGCCTCCTGACCTTGTGCACACTCTTATGAAAGGATTTAGCACCTCAAAATTTAGTAGCTCCTGGATTTTTACCACCAGAACTGCTGTTTAAGATCTGTCAAAACTCACAACCACCTTATCGCTGTAGTATTTAATACCTATCGGCATAACTCAAGTTCTACACTTAAGGTCAAGATAAAGTTGCCAAGTCCTTGCTGAAAGCAACACTTTGTACTTGTCCCACACATTTCACCCAAGTAAAAATACAGGTAACCATGTAAAAAATCCATATATTCTTATTTTTTTGGAAACAGCACGTGGAAAGCCAAGGTACATACTGTGTATTGGGACAGATGCAACCAGAGCCCTTCTCTACTGGGACACACATCCTGCAGACAAAAGCATGGGACAAGAAACTCACTGAATTAGTCTGTCTTTATTTTTTTTAATATGTAATGACTATCTAACAACAGCATGCATCACCACTTCTGCTGGTTTTAATATTTAATTAATATTCTTTTCCATTATTTCCTTCCTCTCCCCCCTCCCCAGCATTACAGACCTGAAAGTAAAGCAGCAGAGCTCTGGCTTCAGTGCACACTAGGAGCTGAATGCTAAACACCAACAACTGGTTAGCACAGCAGCCAGGCTCATCCCCATCACATCACTGACCAGGTATAAAATTGGTGATTAAACAAACATGCCTGACCTCATTTGTGAGGTTTTTATAACCAGAGGAAGCAATAGCTTGATTACCACATTAGATGTTAACACTTAAGAAAAAAAAAAATAATCAAGTGTGGAAGATTAAGGTAATAAAGTAGTTGACTGCAGCTGAACAGTTCCAGTACACCCAGTTGAGGGGGCTGAGTTGCCCAGGATATAACACCACCTCTCCTCACAAATCAACAGTCCCTGTACAGGAGTAGCTGCAAGAGCACAAAGGAGTTGCTGTGTTTTTATATTACAACAGACTTCCTGCATAAAAATAATATTAAACAAGGGTTTAGAACTAAGTATTATTAAAATAGCAATATTTCCTTAATGGCCTAGAGATGTGCCTCCTTGGTACAGACCCAGCAGAGGAGATGACTTGCAGAGTACCAGTATCTCAGTGCTTGCACGAGCAGATGTTCAATCACAGAACCAAAGTTAAAGAGACCCAGCTCTATTTCAGCATCTTTGAGGTATTTAGAGTCTAGTTCACCACGATAACTGCTTTAAAATAGCTTCTAGGATGATCAAAGCATGATAAAATTAAAGGTGAAACTGGGAAAGAAACAAAAACTCTTTCTAGTATAAACAGACTCCAGGTGCACATGAACTGGATTAGCTCACTGCTTTGATGATGCAATGATACTGAAAACCCCAGCCACAAATCCACACTCAACACATTTAACTTTCCTTCTATTTTTTTTTTTATTTCTCTCCTTTAAGATCACCCCTATCAAAGCCCATGATATCACTAGGAACCAAAGGAGACTTTGGCCTCTGATTCCTCCTGCAGAAGCCCTAAGTTCCTCCAAACACAGCAGGATTTGGAGGGTTTCATTCATCACTCTGTAAAAAGAGCTGGTAGCCTCCTTGATGGTTTGTCCTTCCACCAAAGCTGTCTTCCCCTGTTTGGGGGGAAATTTTGATTAACTACCATAAAGGGGAGACCTTATTGCTTTCTACAACTCCCTGAAAGGAGGTTGCAGTGAGGTGGGGGTTGGTCTCTTCTCCCCAGTAACAGGTGACAGAACTCGAGGAAATGGCCTCAAGTTGCACCAGGGAAAATTTAGGTTGGATCTTAGGAAGAACTTCTGTCCTGAGAGAGTCCTCAAGCATTGGGACAGGCTGCCCAGGGAGGTGGTTGAGTCCCCATCTCTTGAGGTGTTTAACAGACGGGGAGATGTGGTGCTTGAGGACATGGTCTAAGGGTAGACTTGGTGGTGGTGGGTTAATGGTTGGACTGGATGATCTTAGGGGTCATTTCCAGCCTTAAAAATTCTATGATTCTATGATAAAAGTCACACTTCATGGTTATACAAAAAAGTTTGGTTTTAGATCTTTATATTGGAGACTGGATTTCAGTTTATTTAAGTTAATAAAGACAAAGCAAAGCCCCAGATCAACAGCAGCACTAGTGTGTTCTTCCAAGGGAGATAACACCATCAAGCCTGCTACAAGTCCCACCAACACTGCAGCCCTTGTTTTCAAAGATGTTGTTGATCTGCTGCCTGCCATGGAGACAATATGCAACAGCTTCTCAGAGCCCTTAATGGCATCTGAAATAGAGCACATCATGCTGCTTTCACGACAAGTACACACAGAAACAGTCAAAACTCAAAAGTCTTCTGTAGTCAGTTGATCTTCCCATGATATTTAAGTTTGGGATCGTCATTAAGATGCCAAAAATGTTTCCAGTAGAGGGAAGATATAAAATATTGATGACATTGGGTGTCCATCAAAGGTTTTTCTTTGCCTTTGCATCACATTAAAGGAATGTCAGACAGTTGACAAAACTGGGATTTGTCACATTCCTTGGAATAACGTTTCCAACTCCTTTATTGCCTTTTGGCTGAAGAGACTCAAGCACCACGAATCAATCTCCTCCATTCAAAGGAACAACATTCACTGGAACACAGATCAATATTCCTTTCATTACCCAACTTGCTCATCTTGAAGGCAATTAGCCAAGATCTCCACTCTGCCCTCCAACAGCATCCCAATTAGGGGACACTGAAGTTGTCTCTTGCTCTTGGAAGGGTTTGATTCCCAAACACATGAAGTATTTCAGCAGATATAGGTGGGAACAGTATGGTGCATAACACTGAGGCAGACAGAGAGATCTTTGATCATCTTTATATACCAGATTTGAATGATGAGGTCCTGGCTCTCTGAAATTCCTGTCACTCACTCAGTGTTATACCCTGGCTCCCTGCATAATTATACCATCTTTAGTAGTAAATGGAAGACCAAGCAAGATATTGCACTTCTGTGAATGACTGTGGGTTGGGCAGTGAAGAGACTTTGATTTGTTTGGGGCTGCACACTCTCCCTCTTCTCACCACCCCCATTTATTTTATTTTCCTTTCTTTCTCCCAAGGAATACAAACATTTTCCAATGCAGAAGCACTGGACCAGCTAACACCCCTTCCAGAGAGAGGGGCTGCAGCATCACTAGTGCAGCTGTAGCAAAGCCCAGCCTTGCAAAGCAACAGGGCCAGCTTAGCACCACACCCAGAGGAGGCACCAAGAGCATCTGCTCCAGTTTAAGGACCCAGAAGTCCCTTTAAATAACAGGGAGCAGGTCTGCACTTATCATGGGGATGCAGGGTTGGGGGGTTGGCTGCTGCCAGCTGAAACTCCCTGAGCACTGTTTTGGTCCTTGCTTTGAGTTCAGTTCTAAATCCAGGTATAATCCCCACTGATGCCCCATTACTGTGGCTCACATTCACAGAACTTCAAAAGATCACCCACAGTCCACCCCCCTGCCCAAGCAAGATCACCTAGATTAGATCACACAGGAACGTGTCCAGATTGGTCTTGAATGTCTCCAGAGAAGGAGACTCCACAACCTCTCTGGGCAGCCTGGCCCAGGGCTCCATCACCCTAGATCAGGGAAATAGTTTCTCCTGATGTTCCTGTGGGACCTCCTCTGCTCCAGCTTGGACCCATTGCCCCTTGTCCTGTCACTGGCCATCCCTGAGAAGAGCCTGTCTCTGTCCTCCTGACACTCACCCTTTACATATTGATAGACATTAATGAGGTCACCCCTCAGTCTCCTCTTCTCCAAGCTGAAGAGCCCCAGCTCCCTCAGCCTGGCCTCAGAAGGATTGTTCCACTCCCTTCACCTTCGTGTTCCTGCACTGGGCTCTTTTCTATGTCCTTCTGGAACTGAGGGGCCCAGAACTGGACCCAATACCCCAGGTGTGGTCTCACCAAGAGAGAGCAGAGGGGAAGGACCTCTCTTGACCAACTAGACCCCCCCCTTCTAATACACCCCAGGATTGGCCTTCTCATCCACGAGGGCACATTGGGGAACACACCTGAGGCCACTCTTTGGAATAGTGAACAAAAAAAATTGCATGTGACTTCTTGGATTGCTATTGCAGACCTGCAGCACCTGCACTAAAAGTAAATAATAATCACTTATCTATTAGCAAAGCCCCCAACCAGTCCCAGCCCTCACCCCCAGCAGCAGCTGGGTACCACCGTCCATCACACAGCCAAGGCGGGGTGTCAGCCCGTGTCCATCACCTGCCCACCCCGCAGGTCCCGCAGACACCTCCTCGGCCACCACCACCACCACCTGCTCTCAGCTGTTGTCCCCTCGCCCCCCGGGTTTTCCCCAAGGGAAAATCCCGTCCTTGAGCTCCCGCATGTTGTCGTGCTCCCGGGTCCAGGCTCAGCCGTGCCGGGCTCCAGGCGAGGCAGGGGACATTCCTACACGCAGGATGCCATCTAGTGATGGGAGAAGCGAGAGCAGCGCCTCTGAGCCCTCCGAAGCCTTAGCAGATGAATTCCACCTTTACTTTCCACAATAAAAGTCCAAAAGGAAAGATTCAGGGGTCAAAAAAATAAAATTAATTTGTCCCCCTCCCACCCTCAACCGACTCCATAAATCAAAGCACTCACACGAAAGACATGAAGCGGGGAAGTTCTGTGGTTATTAAAAACAGATGGCAAAGACAAATACACACACAGGAAAAAAACCACTCCAGCACACAAAGAGCAAACCTAAACAAAACCCATGGCAATTATTTCCTTGTACATCACCCTGGTGAAGTTTCATGACAAACACCAGAGACCAGAGGCTGTTCAGTAGGGCCTGTTGTGACAGGACAAGGGGTGATGGTTTCAAAATAGAGGGAGGGAGATTTAGATTGGATATTAGAAAAAAGTTCTTTCCTGTGAGAGTGGTGGAGCACTGGAACAGGTTGCCCAGGGAGGTGGTGGATGCCCCTGGATCCCTGGAGACGTTCAAGGCCAGGTTGGATGAGGCCCTGAGCAACCTGATCTAGTTGGGGGTGTCCCTGCTTCTTTCAGGGGGGTTGGACTGGATGACCTCTGGGAGTCGCTTCTAACCCTAATCATTCTATGATTCTATGATCAGCCTCAGGTTCTGTACTGCACACCCAGCCAGCTCCTCCTGTCTCAGGGATGCCACTCCTGAAGAGTGCTGGGAGGTGAAGTAAGCAGGGCAACAAGTCTTCTAGATAACACCAAAATGATGCAGATAAACCCACACATGCAGTTTCATTCCCATGGTCAACAACTCCCTCAAGCCATACACAGCAGTCAGCATTTTTCCTTTTATTTTCCCCCCATAGAAAATTGCTCCCACAAGGAGAAATGGATCTCAGTGACCATAAACATCACAGCTCTGGTCACCACCT
>VXBZ01004542.1:22486-41725 GCA_013399135.1 Heliornis fulica | reverse complement strand
GGAAGAATCTGTGACCTACATTAGAGCAAGGCCCTGACAGAACCTGCAGCCTGTGGAGAATAAGAGGCAGAGAGAGAGACAGAGGCCCATGTCAGAGCAGGGTTGCTGGGGGGGTTTGTGACTCTGTGGGGGACCAGGCTGGGGACAGCAGTCTGGGACCAAGAGACATTTTATGAGTTGATAGCAGTGACCCACACTGGGGCAGTTGGTGAAGAGCTGAGGCCCTGTGGGAGAGGACTCACATTGAGAAGGTCGTGGGTGGGACCCTACGCTGGCACAGGGAAAGGGTGTGAGAATTTCTCCCCCCTCCAGCCCGTTATGCACCAAAAGAGTCTGGAGAAGCTCATGGTGTGAGCCCTTGAGGGAGACAGAGGCAGCATCGTTCATGGCTGGTGCAACTTGTGCCTATTTCTGAACAATAATCCTGCATGAGGTGATTCTCCTGCTCTGGTTTGAATTTGTCATCATCACCTCATCGGGATAAAGGACAGTTCCAACCCTCACAATTTCAACAACACACCAACCCTGTTACACCATGGGGTGTAAGTTCCATGGGGTTTGGGTTCACTGCCATCAGTAACTGCTGAA
This sequence comes from Heliornis fulica, assembly GCA_013399135.1. Classification (NCBI taxonomy): domain Eukaryota; kingdom Metazoa; phylum Chordata; class Aves; order Gruiformes; family Heliornithidae; genus Heliornis; species Heliornis fulica. The sequence goes on along the minus strand of VXBZ01004542.1, from coordinate 41,137 downwards.
ATATCCCCAGATAACCCCCTTCATGGAGATGGGTGCCCTCAGGAACCAATGACTTATCCATCCCCTATCCCCACTGATACCCAAACTCCCTTTAGGTGTACATGGGGTGAGACAACACTGGGAGGGAGCACCCCAGGCTATCTCCATCCTTGTTACAGGCCAAAACAGCTTCAGGCCAGGGTTGAAACCTGGTGTCAGAGAAAAGGCAGGTACAGGATTGAGGCCATGATGGTGACTGCCGGTGATTGAGAGCATTTCAGAAGATAAACGGGACTTCACCAAAATAGTCTTTCAGCTTGTCAGTGGAGAACAGCTGAAGGGAGATCAGCAAGCAAACATGAGCATTACAATAACCACAACAAAAATCTCCTTACAAAGCACTCTCAGAACTCCAAGTTTAGTGACTGAGGTTTCCAAACCCTGGGGACAGAGACTTGTATGATTTACTCTGTTTGTTGCCTCGCCCAGTAACATCTCACTGCAAGAAGAGGTGACTCATTTCAGGGTCTGGGTTGTTTCTTTTTCAGCAGTTTTCAGGTAGATTCATTAGTTTTCTAAAATTATGGGTTAGCTACAAGGAAGGACACACACATCTTTTTTTCTGAATTTTTATCAAGCAGCCTGCATTTCCAGGGCTGTGAGTTGGCCAAGATGAGGAGAGCCCAGCAGGTTCTCTCCAACACCAGCATTGGAGCCTGTGGCTCAACCACCAGTTTGGAATCAAGTGAGAACCATGGATACAGGATAAGAACTCATAAGCAACACTGAATCTCAAATAGGTTTTAATCTTCCCATACAAGCTGCATTGTGTAAAACATCCAACTGGTTGCAAACTGGTTGAAGCCTCAGAGTCTTCAAGGCAGACATGATTTCAGTCCTGTAACTCTCAACATTACATGAAACCAAAACTTCCTTTGGAGTTTTAATCGCAGCATGTTTGCCTGTTCCAGATAATGTTGTGAGATAATGTCTGTGATAACATTGTGCTCATTCATGGGAAGGATCTCAAGTTGTTCATGATTGCCAGGTGGTATTTGTTTAGCATTTTTAAGTAGACCAGATACAATTCCTAAAGATCCTACAACATTGTTAATCGTTCCTCCAGGATATCGCGCTGTGAATTTCAGAATCTAATGATTAGGATGATACCCTGATTTTATTATTTACAGTTGTCATGGTGACTCAAAGATACTTTGTAAAATTTTGCACTGAGATCTGTTCAGGAAATTTTATGTAAATATTTTCTGACCATGCTTCCATGGCCTGTCTGTCTCAGATTTAATGCAGCTGAAATTTGGGTCATCCTCATACCCAGGACATCAAGGACCACATGGGAACCTGGAGCATTGGAGCACTGTTTCGAAGCATGTAGAGCCAACCCTCCAGCCATCACTGGCAGGTGCCCTCTGCAAACCCCCTGGGAGCAGTCCCTCTTCCCAGTGCTCCCCAGCAACCTCTACTGGGAACATCTGAAGCAAAACCATCAGCACATCTCCAGCTGGAAAGCTCAGAGGCTTCCATGAGCTTACTCACATGTTGGAAATTTCACAAAGGTTCATCTGATTTCTCTGTGGTAAACATTTTGGCATAATGTGACATTATAAATTGGGGTGACTCATGATGCTTTTTACCATGGAATGATCACCACCTAAAAATTTGTTTTCAAATCTTGTAGACAGAGAAAAAGTCAAACGTTTGTTGTACGACCTACAGATTCCCCGATCAATTTGCAAACCCCCAGCGCATCAAACTTTTAGTATGCTCTAAAAATGAGGCATTGGGTGTGTGTCCGCATTCTAACCAGTGTTTTTCACCCTCTAGAGAACAATTATTCTAGTATTTCTCTACTGACAGCAAAGCATTTCTTTAAACATAAACCCTCCAGAATTTAAAAGACTGGGCTGGAGTCATCGTTGTTTATATCACACTATTTTTGCTCAGAAACCCCCACTTTTCAATCCAATGCCTGACACAAATTTCTCCAGCAGTTGGAGATTGGCACTTATGGGGATGCTGATGTGTCAATTAAAGCTTCCAAGACTTGTCTCTAGTTTTATTTAGTTATTTCAAACTTCAAAGTTTGGTTTATGCATGGCAAGATCTGATAGGATCATGTCTATCTACTGTTCCCTGCCACCATTAAAGTAAATTTTGATTTTAAGTGATCTTCATCTTTCTCACCTGCACCCTGCACAATAACCACTGTTTTACCTGATGTCTTGTCTACCTGGATATTTTTTAAGTGCTGAGATCATGTGTGAAAAATCCCAGATCAATAACCCTGCCAAACACACATTCCCTTCTCCGGTTTTCCAGCAATTAATTCTATTTGGAGTGCTGAAAAATTCACCCTGATTCACTATCAGCCATTCAACTGCCAACTTTTCCATTTATTCAATAAAATATGATCTAGAAGGGAGAGATTGCTTTAGGTTTTTTACCTTACATGGCAGTTTATTTACATGCTGAGTAGCTTAACCACTTCACTTTTAATTTTCTCAATAATACCACCCAGTCCTCGTGAACTGTGGAAATTTTAGGTAGGAAATGACTTTCAGTCATTTGATGGCTCAGTCTTTCGAGGAACTTTATTTTTACTAATCACCTATAATGTCTTATGGGCTATTACTTCACCTTTTTTACACCACTGGCTTTAAGCAGAAAATTAGCTGGTAGTAAAGCCTGCACCAATTAGAAATATCAGCCATCTGCAACAAGATGAGTGCTGATCACATAAGATTTTTTCCTTCTAAAGTATCACCCAGGGAGAGTTCAGCATAATTTGGGACAGCATAGGTTTTCTTTGTTTAGTGCTTTAATGAAGGTCTTTATTTGGACAAGCTGGGTGAATCACATCCATTGTGTATTCTGTGTGCTGCAAAGGAGAAATTCTTTGAAACCATCAAATTGTAACACCAGGTAGCCCCAAAAAGCAGTTAATCTTTGGATGAATCCACCAGAAGGATAGACAGAGAAGAAAATTTGCCATAGAATCCCAGAACATTTTGGGTTGGAAGTGATCAAAGATCATTTAATCCCACTCCCCTGCCATGGACAGGGACACCTTCACTAGCTCAGGTTGCCCAAAATCCTCATCCAACCTGGCTTTGAACCCTGCCAGGGATCCAGGGGCTTCCACAGCCTCTCTGGGCACCCTTTGCCAGGGCCTCCTCACCTTCAGAGGGAAGAATTTCTTCCTGAGGTCTGACCTACTCCTGCCCTCTTCCAGCGTGAGGCCATCACCCCTTGTCATCATTAGCCTCTCTGTTAGAAGCCAAGATCAGTCTGCAAGGCTGAAATCTTCAAGAGAAATTTTTACCTCTTTTTTAAAGAGATTTTTAAAGACAGTAGCTTAAGTTTTTAAACAAAAGGAAAAAGAAATAGGAAGCCTGGACAAGAAAGCCATGGGAAAGAGCACACCACTAAGATACAGTTCCAAAAGTACAACACATGGTGAACCACTAATTACACTCACACTAACTGGTCTCATTGAGCAAATCCACCATGATAAGATTAAAATAGCCCTGGAGCAGTCTGAACTAAATGCCAACATGCACTTAAATCTCTTCCCTTTTCCCAAACTGTTTTTCTTTCCTTTGCAGCTTCAAACAACAGAGGAGGGAGGAGTTGGGGATGGAGGAAAAAAATCAAGCAAATAAAATTTCTCCCTTCTGGGAAACAGTGTCTTTCAAAGTACCCCCCTTGCTTTTATTCTAAGTAGACCATAATTAGAGCAGTCATTGTCATGACAATAGATTTACTTTTATTGCCACCTGAAATTGTGCATGACATTTTTATTTTCTATGGATGCCTCTGGGGAAGATGAGGCATTGAGCATAGGATGGTGTTTCCAGCTGCACCTTCTCATCCTTGGGAAGCTAAAAGAAGTGCACAGGGTGGAAAAGTAGTTCAGAGTGGTGTCTCCTCTTGCTCCTTGGCAAGTATTAGTGGCTTTACTCTTTACTTGGAAAACCTTCAAACTTGTGTGACCAAAGCCCTGAGCAACCTGGTCTGACTCTGAAGTTAAAGCCAACTTTGAATCCACCCCTGGGTTGGCCAGTTGTCCTGCAGAGGTCCCTCACTACTGACCTCATGCTATGTATCTTGGGGTCATTCGCAGAGTCATGGCATTGAAAGGTGGAGAGGGGCTGGTGACAAGGGCAGGGAGGGACAGGACAAGGGGCAATGGCCTTAATCTGGAGGAGGGGAGTTTTGGATTAGGTATGAGGCAGAAAAATGTTATCATGAGGGTGGGGAGGCCCTGGCACAGGGTGCCCAGAGAGGCTGTGGAAGCCTCTGGATCCCTGGCAGGGTTCAAGGCCAGGTTGGATGGGGCTTTGGGCAACCTGGGATGGTGGGAAGTATCCCTGCCCATGGCTCTCAGGTCCCTTTCTGCCCAAACCAGTCTGGGGCTCTGTGGGCAAGACTAGAACTGTTTTGTTAAATTTCTTGTTCTGATGGTGGCTTTTTTTTCCTTGGTTTTAATTTTGGTTTCAGGTTGTTGGAGTTCTGTATTAATCTTAATTTTTATTAATATTACTATGACTGTGATAATGAGATTGTTTAGCAGAATAAAGTAAAATCCATACTCTGACCCTTGTTCTCCTAAGTTTATGTTTTGACATAGCCCCAGCACTTTGAGGGGAGGGAACAGCAGAAGTCAAAGATTACCATAGTCATTATAACCTTTACACAAAAGCAGTGTATCAAAATGTAAACTGTGCCTGTGCCAAGTAAATGTTAATGAGTAGTATCTGGAAAGGTTAAATATAAATACATATAATTACAGCTTGCTAGTGACAAGAAATTATTAGTTTCTTTCTTTCTGGGAAGGCATTGCTCCAAACTACTAAACTGAAATAAAAGTATATATCTACTCCTGCAATCACAATAGCACTTGGTGAGCTACAATTACATCAATCAGTCAGAAAGAAGTTGAATACATATGACTGCTAATGCCCTGGATGAGTTCTGTGTTCTCCCCTCACAGATAAATGTACAGAGATCAGTCACAAAACTGCTCTGAAATTTAAAATTTGCACTGAGAAATCCCTTCAGCTCGTTTATGTTTTAAAATATGAGATCACAATTTTAGAAGAAAGAGCTGGAAATCAAGCACAAAGAATAAATCTCTGTTTTCGTTCATAGGCAGGATAGAAAAACGTGTTTGCTAAAGAAATTATTTAAATGCCCCATAATGGCATTGGATTGGAGGGGGAAAATTCATTTCTTCCCCTGGAGGGCAAAAATAAAATCTAATATGCTGCTAACTGCACTAAAAACAGAGCCATTCCAAGCTGACATTTGCAATTAAAAAGAGAAAATATTTAATGGAAGCTTGTGAATACATTGCAAAATTGCTTTCAGCCTTCAGAAAATTTTATTTTATTATAATTTACTTAAACTACCGCTGCACAGTCCTTGTATAGCATGCAGAGTGAACATGGCTACTCAGTGAGGGTGTCCACAGCGGTGTTTAAAGATGCTGATATCCCAGTTTAAAGTGAAGATACAGTTTTAGCACCACCTGCAACTTTTTCAGAAGGAAATCTTGGGATTTTCATTTATAGTGCACCTGGATTGCACCTGTCACCTCTATATACAGTTTTGATGGAAACCTAGGAATTAGGAATTACAATCATTTCAGCCTTGTGAAGTGAGACCTCACCCGGGGTACTGTGTCCAGTGCTGGAATCCCCAACATAAGGACATGGACCAGTTAGAGAGAGTCCAGAGGAGGCCACAAAGATGATAAAGGAGCTGGAGCACCTTTCCTACGAGGACAGGCTGAGAGAGTTGGGGCTGTTGAGCCTGGAGAAGAGGAGGCTCCGGGGAGACCTTCTAGCGCTCTGCCAGGACCTAAAGGGGGCCTACAAGAAAGATGGGGAGAGGCTGTTCAGTAGGGCCTGTTGTGACAGGACAAGGGGTGATGGTTTTAAAATAGAGGGAGGGAGATTTAGATTGGATATTAGGAAAAAGTTCTTTGCTGTGAGAGTGGTGGAGCACTGGAACAGGTTGCCCAGAGAGGTGGTGGATGCCCCATCCCTGGAGACATTCAAGGCCAGGTTGGATGAGGCCCTGAGCAACCTGATCTAGTTGGGGGTGTCCCTGCTTCTTACAGGGGCTTGGACTGGATGACAACCCTAATCATTCTATGATTCTGTGAGTTTACATTGCCACCTTGTTTAGTTTTGGTTATTTTTGCACTGTACATTTTTTCCCTCTGTTTAAAATTGCATCATTCTTATCCAAAGAGTATATATTCACAACAGATGCAAGATAAATTTGAATTAAGTGTATTGGAGATAGTTGTGCAGTGTCTGAATGTTTTATTAAGGTTATGGAAGGGGTAAAACACAGAATTAGGGCATTTTTACATTTCTACAGCTTCTCCATTTACTTCCTCACCACAATCCCATCTGCTTCAGCTGATCCCATGAATGGTTGAGGAGAGCAGGGCATGAAAAGGGGGGAGATCCACTACAAATCTATTTAAATCTTGAGTAAATGGGGGTGCATTTCACCAATATATGAGCTAATTGATCAGAAATGTGACACCAGTAGAAACAAATCCTGCTCTGCCTTTATGGCAGTGATGTATTTCTGGTTTTTCTTTTCCCTAAAGTGCTAGAAAACATGGGAAACCCAACCAATACTCTTCCCCCTTTTTCCTCTTCTTCCTTTGTAGTTTGGTAACACAGTAAATCCTTGTCAACCACTTTCATTTAACGACGTACATTCTGATTAACTATCTAATGGTTTTAAGAGATTAAACCCATTAATTCTGATTACAGGGCCTTAAAGCAGGCACTAACTCTTACTTTAACTCTGAGAGCATTGCCTTAGCGAAACAAAAGTGCTTCAAGCACAGTCTGGCACATGCTGGTGGCGGTTGCAGTAACTACCAGCTTCTGCTGCTCTTCAGAGCTGGGTGCCCCCTTGGTGACTCCCCAGCTCATGTTGGGGACAGTGTGAGTGACAGAGAAAGGTCCAGAATAACAGAGAGGCTATAAAAATATACTACAACCCTTTAAAGAGGAAAGGTGAGAGCCATGTGCTCTTTATTGCCAGGGTGAGCAAAGCACTTACCACAGTGTTGCAGTGAGAGACGCTCAGCCCTGGTGCAGGATGTGATCCAGCGATGGGATGCAGGTTCCGTGGTGGGGAATGCTGGCAGAGGGGACCTGTACCCTCCTGGTCATTCCCATGCCAGCACTTCTCTACATATACCTGATAGAATAACCAGAACTTTAAAAAAATGTCAGGCCATTAATAAAAGATCATTTCTCTTTTGACCTTTTAGTAGTAGGTAACATGCTTGTAGCGAAATGAATCTTCATTTTGAGTGTAGCTGGGCAAGAAATAGATTTCTCGGGCTGATATTTGGGATCTTGCATGTTTTTTCCTCCCAAATGTTGATTAAAAATAAAAATCTATCAATTTCTTAAAAAATGATAATCAATAAGCAGACTTAAACCAAGCTTGGTAAAATATTTTTTCCCCATTATCTTAAAAATTAATTCAGCATTGACCTTTTTGGTTATCACCTTAATTGGTAAGAAATAACCATATTATAAAAAAACCAAAATATTGCTTCAAACTAAGAAAATGGAAGCTTTCAAGTAACACATACTGAAATAATCATTAAATTTTAGTAATTTTCCAACACTACTTACTCTTCTTAACCTGAACCTGAGTCAGATTTGACCTTTATGCTATTTGTAAGGCACAGCCACGATTGTTACCATGAGCCCAACAGCAGCTCAGGGACTGTGAAACTTTGGAACAAGTGCTCTGCTTTTCCCCATTAGATGAGGACATCCATATGCACTTGATCAATCTTCATGCCAACACATCTATCGAGCGCGGCTCCCGCCCGACAGCTGACAGATGCGCCGGGAGGGCTCTGAACCCCCCACAAATGCCAGACATGAGCTGTCTCTGATGCCTTTCAGATCTACAACTCTAAACTAAACATTGGGTAAAGACCTTGTTGCATCCTAAAATACTCACCATTTTCATGATAATTTATGAGTCAGGTACTTAAAATGTTACCCAAGTTACAGTATTTATATAATTTCTATCGTGATTTTTGCATGGTGGGTGACACTAGCAGTAATTTGCAAGGTCACAGCACATTCCTTTATGATATCTCTTATTCCAAAGCCTGTTTAAGTTTTCTGCTTTAAAACTGTAATTAAAGCTTTCAGGGAAACCCTTTCCTACTCTTTCTATTCTCTTGCCATTGCCTACACCATATCCCATGCAAGAACCCAAAACATGTATTTGCCTCCTACACCTCTGGCACAGCCAATCTGGAAGACAGTCCAGCCTCTAAGTGTCCTGTGCCAACTGGTGTGCAATGTCAACATCTTCTTTTCATGGAGGTGCAATGGAAAGATGCTGGTAGAGCTTGTGGCGGCCTGGGACTTGGTGCACCAGAGAGCACTGAGATGGGATGGACAGAGATCTCATGTAGCTTTTATAGAGAGATTTCTTTATTTGTAAACTAGCTGAACTATGGAAGGTATGCCAATAGTATGTGTGTTATCTGTTACCAACACTTTCCATCATTGTTATGAAGTTCTATCCCCTAAGTCTAATGGGAAAAAAAAAAATAAAAGGAAAAGTGATTTTTAATGGGTTTTCTTTCTCAAATCTGTTCTGTGGAGCAGCTTTACATTTTTTTTTTTTTACTGGCTTCTGAAAGTTTTCAGTTCCTGAAGAACAGGCTGCTGTGGAATAAATTCAGACCCTTTAATTTTGCAGGTTGGATAGTCCCATGGCAAGGGGAGTCCTGTCTCCTTACACTTCTCTTTATTTTGTCTTTCACTGTGCCCCTACACTGCATGGCATCCATTGCTGGATTTCCTTACACCATTGAGGACACATGGGGACACACACTAATCAGTACCAAGCCATATCCATACATGATCTGGTCCCTTTAAGTCTAAAGCCATCACTCAGTTTCCACCCTGAACCAAACATTTATCTCTCCAAAAACCAAGAACAACCACCACCACCCCAACCTGAAAGCCAAAGTCAAGGGCAGTTATTTATTTCACTTCTTCTAGAGAGTGTTTGTAAAAAATGATCCCCTCCCCAACTGTTCTTTCTATGGTCCTGGTAATTGAATTAAAGCAAAGTTGTCCAAAAGAAATGAATTTAGCATACCAGATAGCCACCTAAAATAGCACACATTTGAGCTGCCTGTGTAGCAGCCAAGTTGATTTAAATCAACTAGAAAGAGAGGTACCCTTTAATCAGGTCAGCTGACAGTTATTAGATCAAACCTGCTTGAAAATTCAGAAATTTAGCAAAAAATAAATCTGCTCCGAATCCAACACTCTCCTCCCACGAGGACCCAATGGATAAAACTTTTTTAAGACGTTAAAATTATGCTGGTTTGGGGAATAAGATTTAGTAGAGCGTGTCAGGCTTTTATTTTACTGTTTAGCCTCCTCTGTGACTTTGGTTTAGTGGAAAAAGACACCCCATAAAACCAAGCGCCACCGAACGAGCGGAAGACAGAAAAGGTCCAATTCTTGGCTGCTTTGCATCAGCCTTTTACAGCTGTTTAAACTAGACATAATATATGACAAAGTCTAAAAGAGCTGCATTTTGTGCTTGGCTTGGACAGCTTTAAGTGAAAACAAAGGGGAAAGAGGAGGTTTTGTGAAGCAAATAGGATGTTTCTGAAGTTTGATCTACGTGTGTTATCATTAATTTCAACCTTTTTTCTTTTTTCCATAAAAAATCTGTTTGCTAAATATAGAGGGAAGTTACAGGTGAGTTTATTGTGCCACCTGAGATGCCCCTGTCAGTGTCTTTTAATTGTGATATTCTTCATGGCTCTGAACCGTGGAACAACAGCTGGGCTGTATCCTCCAGGTATGGAACGAGATCTGCTCTGTTCTCTCTTATTTTGCAGATGTTGTGTACAAAGCTGGTTCAAAAATAGATTTTTTCCAGCCTGTGGGACAATTCTAAAACTTTAGTATTTATTTTCCTCTCAAAATTGAGATTAAAAGGTGCACTTCAGAAGTATTTTAGGGAGAACATATTCAGGAAGGAGACCAATTTGGAAAGGATGGATTTTTCCAATCAAAACGAGATATTTAAATTAAGATTAGTAAAAAAACCCAACAACAACCAACCTCAAAACTGAGACCATTCAGGCAACCTGAGACCCTGACCTTGGTGTCCCCACAGCCCAGAGAGAAGTTTGTCTCTGTCCCAGTAAGTTCCAGTGGCTCCAATACCAGGAAACAGTTGTGCTCTCTGTTCCTCGAAGTTTTGCTAACCAAGCCTCAGTGACTTGGGACAAATCAGCCTGACTGTGAGCCTGGATTTAAGAGGATACAGTCTGATCAATCATGTTCTTCTAGTCAAATACAGGACAGAAAATACCCACAAGGCTTCTTGAAAGACATATCCACTGGTGGTATTAATTTTAAAACTCTGTCTTTAGCAGCAGCCCTTACTTGTACTAGAATAGGCTGTTTTAGAAGAGTCAGGGAGGGTGGAATAGGTTCATTCATTAGTGATGGGGATGAATCTGCCATCTCTCTTGAAGCAGATTAGACTTTAAAGAAAAGTTGCCTACATTTGATTTGGCTTACTGTAGCATGCCCTTATTAAAAATACTTCTATAGGATAAGCTTATGTTGCAGACTGTCATTAAGCCACCCTTCCAAAATTCCTTGTCTAGACAGAAAAGAAGAAAAAAATATGAAACCGTGGTTCATGGAACTGATCACAAGTAGAAGCTTTCTCTTCTTTCCCTACCAGCACCAAGCAAGTACCTATGTGTGCCCCCCACCTCTCATCAAGGTCAGCCCACCCCTCCTTGCCCTCAACATTATGCAAGGATTTGGGATGTAAGAAGAGGATGAGTCCGTGGGTGCAGGTGTTCTGGTCGTACTCTGCACTGAACACCCAAAGGTGCTGAGCGTGGGGTGTCTGAAAGCCATGGCACCAGTGTCTGGCAAATCTGCATTGTACAAATATGCAAACTTGAGTCCTAGCTGGCTGCACACCCTGACATTGCTCCCTCCAGGCCTCCAAGATCAGCTCTTGTGTGCAGCAGGAGCGAGAGTCCAAGTGCTCCACTATGTTGGATCTATTTACTTCTCTTCCCATTTTTAGCCGCGCTCGTACTTGCAATTTGCCGCCTTCCAGCCACTTGTAACTCAAAGGGAGCTGAAAGCTCTAGTGCAAAACAGCATCTTGCAGAATCAAAGGCTTCAAGTGGGCCCTAATCATTAGACTACATTGAACTTGGGACTATTCATATGCAGAAAAGATACAAAAGCAAAGCTTCATATAGCATTGCTCAATTAATGTCATAAGCAGCCACAATTATTGGGCTGTTGTTTCTAAGAATAAGCTTAGTCTGCTTAGAAATGCAGGGAAATGGACACAATAACCTTACTTGTTGGGTAGTATCTTTGAAATGTCATCTCTGATGCAACTTTATTTTTTCCCAGACAGCTCAAAAAGCTCTTCCCAAGTCTTTGGGGAGAAAAAAAACCCCCACATCAACCAACCAGAAAATATAGCAATTGTTATGCTAATCACATATGAAAAATAGGCAGCCAGAAACATTCAACAAATGTTTTTTTGGGCTTTTCATAGAATCATAGAATGATTAGGGGTAGAAGTGACTCCCAGAGGTCATCCAGTCCAACTCCCCTGCAAGAAGCAGGGACACCCCCAACTAGATCAGGTTGCTCAGGGCCTCATCCAACCTGGCCTTGAACATCTCCAGGGTCCAGGGGCATAAACCACCTCCCTGGGCAACCTGTTCCAGTGCTCCACCACTCTCACAGCAAAGAACTTTTTCCTAATATCCAATCTAAATCTCCCTCCCTCTATTTTAAAGCCATCACCCCTTGTCCTGTCACAACAGGCCCTACTAAACAGCCTGTCCCCATTTTTCTTGTAGGCCCTCTTGAGGGACTGGAAGGCTTCTATAAGGTCTTTTGTGTTTGGTTTTCTCAAGTGTCTGTACCACACAAGAACACATCCACAGTGGAGAAAAATATAACTTGTGGCTTACCATAGGATAATTATTAGTAATGTATGATCCCCCTTCCCTGTCAGTCTTCAAGGCCAGGTTGGATGGGTCTTTGGGCACCCTGGTCTAGTGGAGAGTGTTCTTGCCCATGGCAGAAGGGTTGGAACTAGATGATCTTTGAGGTCTCTTCTAGCCCAAACAGTTCTATGATTCTATCATTTCATTTCGTATTCATGCAAATAATTAGGGACTAAGCCAGGACTAAAGTATTAAGATCACAGCTCGTTCACCTGGAGCTTGAAAAAAATCTCAAAAAGCTTGAAAATCTCAAGCTTTTCTGTTTCCTGAGTCCAGAGTTTCATCCTGCTTTTAACCATGCTTGAGCTGGAAGACAAAAAGAACAAAACCCCTGGACAACTTAGGAAATATCATTGGCCTCATCTCCAGGAAGATATCTTAGCATGAGTTTACTTTAAGCTGGATATTTTCTGGGCTGATGTGCATGCCTGGTGTCTAAAACAATGCCTAGAATAGTTAAAAACAATTTATTTCCTTTCTGCAACCAAAAAAAATGATTGAACCATTGCTAGTGGCCATATGAAGAAATGAAATTTGTTTGCTAAAATGACAGTTGGTTTTCTGATACATTTTTGTGAAGTCTTGGTAATTTTTTTTTTTTATTATTTTATTTTTTTTGGCAAGTCTAATTAGTACTTCTTTCTTTTCTTCAATTTTTAATGCCAAAAGCCAAAAACTCTTAAATACTAAACTTAAAGCAGTGAGCCTCATGCAATGGAAATATGCTCCTACGGACTAAATTTCTTTGGTAGCTATAGGGCTTCTTTCCTCTACTGTAAATTACATTGCTTAAAGGGTGGTTTCAGTGTCAAGGATTTGCATACACATACAGAAATAAATCACTTACATAAAGCAACAAGCCTAGCAGGCATGTATCAACCTTTCTGATCTTCCCCAAATGGCTGCTCATTTTTTCATACATTTAAAAAAAACCCAAACCAACCCAACACTTCTATCTTTCCTGGAAGAATTATTATACTTTTATATTCTTCAAATAATACTGTGCAGAGAAACATCTTTTATGAATAAATGAGAGCATTTCAGGTACTTTAAGAAGGAACAACAGAAGAAATTCAATCTTTGCTGTCCTAGTTCTGAGTTTTCATATTTAGTATTTCCCTCAACTGCAATTGCTTGAGGTGGAAAGGAGGAAGTTGTTGCTGTGTAGATGAAGAAACTAATTTTATTATCTAATAATATTGTCTGATATGATGGGGGGAGGGCACCCATTTTTTCATATTTACTATCCAGGTCCCTCTTACAAACAGTTAGAAAACTTCTTAATATTTTCCAGGTTTTAATATTAAAAAGAGAGGTTGCATTAAGTATTTTGTACCAAATGTAGTAATACTGCACAGCATAACATACAGTGGAGTTTACCTGGCCCTACCACAGTAGAAAGTTTCCAAAATTGCTCTGCTTTGCCTGTCAGTAAGGATTTCTCTAATTTTCATTGAAGGTTTTTTTTGTTTAATAAAACAATCCCAAGGTACAAGAAATAAAAGCAAAACACACCTTTGCTCTGTCTTGTGGCTTAAAAACATCACGTTTCACACCCTTTAATTTCATGGTCCATTTTCTGGGGAAAAACAATATTAAAAGTTAACACAAAAGATTCTTCCACCTCAAAGTGTAATTATTGCATTTGTTAAAAACACACGAGCAGACCCACTAGCTAAAGAAATCAATGTGATGCTGGGGTCTAGAAATGATCAATTGCATGCAAAAGTTAGTCAAGCAGAAACAAAAGGGAAACAGTAGGATATCAGAGCACAAACTTAATTGCTTAGATTTCTTAAATTTCTGAAGTGAAAGGTAATACATTAAGGAACCTAATTAGATATTGATTTAAATAAATTTAGCCTCCTGGTGACTAAGCAGTGTTTACTAAGGGTTCTGATGTAAATTAAAAGCAACAAGTTAAAAAAAAAACCCCAAACATTTTTGTACCCCTGGCTATAAAAAAAAACAAATTGAAATGAAAGTCTCATTCACACAGAACTTGTTTGACTTGGGAACAGGCATCAAACACACCAGATTCCAGACACTGTCGTTCCCTGAACTAATGAAACAAACTCAAAGAGCATTGAAACAGCAAAGTGCAATTTCTGGGAAATGAGAGTAAAGCTCCCACCTTTCTCTTTGCTGGGAAGCAGAGATACACACTGGTGGAAAGGTCCCTGGAGGGGCACCCTGCTCCCCATCTCCTGCATCTCTACAAAGAGCCATCGCTGGGTTCACCACTGTTTGGTCAGACGTAGTCTCCTGTGCCCCAGAAGCAGATCAAGGTGGGAAGATATTCTGGGATGTGAGAGAAAAACAAGAAGTGAGCACAAAATCTTCTGGCTCATGATCTCCATCCCCCTTCCTTTGGTAAGGTGCTGGGTACTGTGGTCAGATTTTGGAGTTAGCCCTGCTTTGGTGGGGTATTGGGCTTACCCACCCAGGTCTTCCTAGGGAAGGATTCCCTCCTTCCAGAGGGAAAACTTGCCAGGCAACTCCATAAAAACCAGGGCTCAATCTCTAATATATATATATATTTTTAATATNCACCCTGTGCCAGGGCCTCACCAACCTGTTCCAGTGCCTCTTCAGTTTTTATTTAAAACTACATAATTTTATTAAAAACAAATAAAACAATAATAAAGAGAAAACAACTTGTAAAAATAAAATCCTCTTCCCTCCATCTCTCTCATTTGTCAGTTCCCAGTGTCTGGCATTCTCTTTGACAGTTTTGCTGCCTATTTTGTGCTTTCCCTCTAATGCATGGTTTGACTGTGCCCTATACTTTGGCTGTTTCTTTGATGGTAGGATGGGTTGATATTCTAACAAGCTTACAGTAAAAAAAAACAAGCATTACACTTGATTTGTCATGGAATCATTTTACAGATGTATTCAGTTGTGAAGGGGGGAGTTATTGTAAATCACTATCACCAAACAGAAGTGAATTGCTACCAACAAATTGAAGTGACAGTTGCCAAAGAGACAGCTATTGTTTGTGCCAATCATTTCCTCCTGAATAGTTTTTCTGTGCTGCAGCTTTAAGCAGCACTGAAAAGGTCGTTGTTTCCATTATGGAAAAGTGCTTGGAACCTCCTACTCAGTTAAAGTTTTATTTTACACACTACCTGAAAATACAACAGCCACAGAACACCAACCAAAAGATATGTTTAAGTACCAAAGTTGGATGATATCTTCCTTAGACAACAGTTTTTAAACTT
Source organism: Heliornis fulica (assembly GCA_013399135.1). Taxonomy (NCBI): domain Eukaryota; kingdom Metazoa; phylum Chordata; class Aves; order Gruiformes; family Heliornithidae; genus Heliornis; species Heliornis fulica. Next base: position 25,819 of record VXBZ01004542.1, on the reverse strand, counting down.
AATTTCTTTTATTTCAAATCTTGTCATCAACTGTTTCTAAAACCAATTCTAAACTTACTCTCTGTTTCAGTAGTTGCAAACATTTAATGTTTCCTTTCCTTGATTCTCATTGCATCACAGTCCTTTGGACATCTGCATGTCACTGAGCCACAAACAGGGTGTTGCCCATTGACAAGGAGCACCAGGTACTGTCTAGTTAATCACAACATTGGAGGAGCTAATGGGAGCTTTGGGTTGACTTCTCCATAAAGTGATAGCGAGGTGCTAATGGAACTAGTTTTCTCTGATTTAAGGTTCCCCACAGATCCTAGCCAATGTTTTGGTCCTTGTTGACATTGTTCTCTGAACTAGTTAAATTAGCTAGAGGTTTGGTTTAGATTAATTATGATATGAGGAGCTTGACACTCTCCATCTGGAGCAGTTTTCAGTTGTCGCCTGCTGGGGGATGAACCATTCAATTATAAAAGAGACATTTCACTTACTAAAACATATCACTTCCAGGTTCCCTTTTACCCAGCTAGGCTGCTACCAGAGGGGTTCAATGATGCTCCTGAACTGCATCCTGAGGAACCCTCAGGCTTCACTGAAGGAAAGGGGGGTGCTGTGGGGGTAGTGGTGTGGTTCTGGGACCAAGCAACTGAGGAGCAATTCAACTCTGTTGCTTCCTTCCCCTTTGCTTCTCTCACCCTATTCAACATCAAACCTAAAAAAATAAAATCCCTATTAAGTTAGAAAGATCCAAAGCTCCCTGGCTGGGAGCTAGGATCAAGAATTCCTTGTTGGTGTGATCAAATGACAATTATATTAACACACTGTCCATAACAGAAAACATAACAACCTTCAGAATCCTTTTATGTATTTTTATATTTAAAATTACAACTCCAACCCAAGACCCCCACAAACCCACCCCAAAAGTAGTATTATTCTATGGGCTCACCTAAAACATTAGCAAAAGAGATTTATGGAACACAAGTGTTGTAAGACCTGTAAACCTGGTGTACTTCAAACTGTAAGGAGGACAGTGGCTTGGGACTGTAGTTTTGTGAATACCAAATCACACTGTGACACAGAACATCCTACCTGGATCCTCCTCACAGCAAGACCACAGCTCTTTCTGGAAGGTGCTACCTTGCTAGTGCTGCTGCTGCCCCTAAATGTGCTGCCTTGGAGGATTAGCTCTTCCTTCCCCCCCAGCAACTCAAAACAAGCAGATGAAAATTAATATGGCATGGTATTGTTTTAGTGTGGATGTAATTAGGGCTTTCATAGATGATATGTTAATTTTTTAACCTTATTATACTACCCTTCCATGTTAGTTGAACAACTGAATTTTCTCATAGTGGATTTTTCCAGAATTGGGAATTTCCAGGCCATCAGAAATACTTCAAGCATTTCTTCTGCACCACAGATTGAGATTTTATTTCCAGGTCCTTTCATCTAACCCAAGAACTCGTGCTGAAATGAGATAATACATTTTAGGAAGAGATTCAATCTTATTTTAAAGATCCTCATTGGTGGTGTATGAAATAATTTCATTATTAATCTGTTCCAGTGCTTAATTAGCCTTGTTAAGAACACAACTAAGAAATCATCTGATTTCTCTTTGACCTTTTCTGCTTTCAGTTTCCTTCCATTTCTGTCAAAATTTTCAGACAATGCTTCTCCCAGATTCTCTCATTAACACCCTGGCTGTTCTAGAATGAGGTTTTTTAGGGGTTTAATACCCAGGGTGGTTATATTCTAACACAAGCTCTCTTCTTTCTTGCCTAGAACAAAGGTGGTCTACCTAGATAACAAACCTAATAAAAAACAAACCCAAACAACCCAAAGAATGCAAAAGACAAAGAAACAAAATATGCATTATTTCCAAATAGATATGGTTTGTTATGAAATAACTGAGTGGCTCAGTTCACATTGTGCCTATATTTAGACAAAAGTGTAGCATTTAAAGTTCAATCCCAGGAGATTTGCTAATGCCCAAAATTTATTGCTGCAGCTATAAGGGATGCACTGCAGTGCATCCAAGGTGCTCAACTGCTAAATCCATCATCCCTTTGGATAAGGTAAAATCACTAACAATGGGAATAAATGTAGGAATAAAGGCCAACATTTCTCTAGGTACTATGAGATTTTCTTTCTTTGCTCTTTATCTTCCCACCACCACCACTATATTCATATTTTTAAGAAAACAAAACACCTGACACCTTTTCAGGTGGAAACTCCAGGTGTTTCCATGTTCTCTCAAAAGATAAAGCTCTTCTTGCTGTTTTAGTGTTCCCAGTTGGACTTTGGGATTTCACCAGGCTAGCAATTCAGCTCATCTGCTTTGACTGTCTTGTACATCCCCTTGCACCCATCCACAGATCTCTGGATGGTCTCCAGCTTTTGTTGAAGCCAACAGCAGAGCCCTGAAGAATTCTAACCTGCTGAGTCAAGTGAGGGGTAAGACCCCCCACACCAAAGCGATATAGTTGGGTTATTGATCCCTCCCAACAAGTTTATTTGCTCCAGAATGGGGTGAATATCTAAAAAAAATAACCCCAAAGTCTTTATGGTACTTATATGGGTGATAGTCAGAGCACATTTTGTTGTATGTATTTGTATCTCCCCAACTCCTACATATAGTTTCCATGGGAAAATTGCAGAATGCCTACGCATGTTAATTTTTAGTGCAGCAGGCTGCTAAACCTATCATCTCCCAAAAATGTCCTTTTATAGCCTTGTCAATCAGTGTATAATTAGCTGGATTTACATGCAGAACAGATGGGAATTTTGGAAATGTTTCTTTTACTAGATGCATGTGAGAAGGAGGAAAAAAAAAAAAAAAAAGAAAAAAGAACCATGACTTGGGGATTTAATATATATGTATTCCTAATGTGATGTTGGATTAAATTAAGTTCTAAAAATAGCTGCAATAATGTGTTCAGCAAATCATGCCAAGCATTATCAATTACCAGCACCAAAAAAAAAAAAAAAAAGAAGTTTCCCTGGTACTCAGAAGAGAAAGTAAGTAAATACCATATTTCATTATGAAAAGTAAACATCAGGTTTATGCTAATGATTTCAAGAGATGTCCTTTTAAATGGGAATTTTCAAAAGGTTTGGGGATACAAAGGCTCTGTTGTTTACAGACATGACTGGAAAGGGCAAGAAGGTCTGAAATCAGAGGCAGGCAGCACGTTCAGGCAGTTCTTAAGAAAGAGGAGCTCCCTTTACCTCACTGTACTGATCATAGAATCATAGAATTTTCAAGGCTGGAAATGACCCCTAAGATCATCCAGTCCAACCATTAACCCACCGCCACCAAGTCTACCCTTAGACCATGTCCTCAAG
>VXBZ01004542.1:0-16227 GCA_013399135.1 Heliornis fulica | reverse complement strand
CAAGGGAGGAATAACAAGGTATTTCTGGCCATGGTCATAGAAGTCTTGATTGTCTCTGGAGATCTCCACAGTCTCCAAACTCTTCCCAGACCTTTCCAGACCACATCTTCTGTATTTACTATGTCTGATCATTGGTTTTGTCTTGTAGGCAGTTGTTTCTTTCTTTCTTTAATGCTTTTAACACTTGCTCTCTGGAAACCATGCAAAAATGAAGGCAGCCCACAATTAGCTGTTGTGTACACAGGAACAACACTCAGATAGGCTTTGTAACTAGAACAAGACTCACTTTATACCCTCGTAAGCTGAAGCTGGAAGAGGCTGCAGCACGGTGGGCTGGGTTACACTATCACCTTCCACACCATCTTTTACCACACAGCCATCAACTCCTTCTGCAGAGGTGAGAAATCAAGAAAGGTGCTGAAGGCTGAGCCTCCAAATGGTCTTTTAGCATCTGTAACGTCCTCTACTCCCTGCCCCATCATAGAATCACAGAATAGTTAAGAGTTGGAAGGGACCTTCAGTGGTCATCTTGTCCAACCCCCCTGCAAGAAGCAGGGACACCCCCAACTCGATCAGGTTGCTCAGGGCCTCATCCAACCTGGCCTTGAACGTCTCCAGGGATTCAGGGGCATCCACCACCTCCCTGGGCAACCTGTTCCAGTGTTCTACAAACTGACCCTTCCCATTGCCCACCCCACTGTCACTCACTCCCCTACCCCTGGAGCAGCACCAAATCACTCCAGTCCCATAGATGGAACACTTGAAAGGCTGAAATTCCCAGTTCCAAGACAGCTCCGATATAACTCACTCCAGCTAATGCCGAAAAATTAACACCGACAATCCTCGCGCTTTTGTTTGTTTTTTATCCCTGCTGAAGAACAGCAACACACATAACATCTAATTCTGCAGTCATTATTCATGTTGCATAATGTTTTATTCACGTGCCTGGCTCCTGTCAGAGCACATCAGCCTATTCAGAAGAACACAACACCGTTTCGTTTCGGGTGAGCAAAGGAGCTGAGCTCGAGGTCCTTGGTGAAATGTTTCTACTGGCTCATGTGGCACCATTAGGATACAACTAGGGCTCCTCAAAAATGGGTTTGCTTTTTGGAAAGTTTTCACAGGTTCAGTCATTCTCCAGGAAAGTGAGCAATCCCACTGGAAAAATTAAGAATTTATGTTGAAATTGCTCTTAAATTAAACAAGCAAAGGATGATTATTCTGCAAGAAGGAGAAATCATTTTCAGATCAGAAGTTTGTTGTTGTTGCTGTAGCTTTGGTGGCAAGAAACATTTGCTTAGTCACCAACCCCATTTTCAGGAAGTCTCTAAAAAGCTCTGGTTTGGGTTTCTCTCTTGTTTTATTCCTCCTTTCACCATATGCTGTTCTGACATGCCGATACATCACGGAGCAATGCTGTCAGAGCCTCCCTCTAGAGCTTTTACTAAATACTACTAAAAACAACTGTACAGGTTCATCTATCTTACAACAAAGAAGATAAAAAAGAAAAAAAAATTGCATCCAAGCCAACAAGTTTCCAGTAGAGACCTTGAAAGCATTCCTCTTTAATGCTGTTTAACAGCACTAATTTCAGTGCTGATGTGTGGCCAGTTAAAATTTTGGCCTGATGAAGGAGAAGTGAAATACCTGCAGGAAAAGGGTTTCTGTTACGTGGTGCTTGATGTGGGAATTAATGGGTGCAACTCTATGGGCTGTGTTATGCAGGAGATCAGACAACATGATCATAGTGATGCCATCTGGCCTTAAAAATCTATGAATCTACATCTAAATTCTCACTTGAACTTAGGTAACCTCTCTCGAAGCCCATCTGCACGTTGAATATTCCTGTTAAAAGGCAGTTGCTAGCAAGCCAAGTGTACTGTACTAGCCACAATCAGCTCTATTTTATGTAGCCACTTAGAATGGGTTTTGGCAATAAAACCCCAGAAGAAAACCTGATACCAACCCAAGCATTTGGATCTATACACATGATCAACAGAAAAATAATAACTAGACTGTCCCCAAGCCATTTCAGGGACAACCATCAAGTGCCGATCAACCACTCACACCGAGCCCTGAAGAGCAACCTCAGCAGCCAGTGGTTGATGTCTGTGTAAAACAAACCCTGGGAATTAATTAAGATGAGATGATGGGTAAAGACTTGCACAGAAATTGGTCTTTGGGACCACAGAAAGCTTAGGAAGGGAAATCACGCATGTTCTAAGTGAGACAAGTAGAGAAGAACACCAAGGGTGAAGATCTTGTGCCTCAAGTTTGATTTTTTCCCCTGATAATTGTTCACCCAAGGCCTTTCTATGCTGACTGGTTTAAAATCAGGACTTAGAAGAGAACAGAAAGGGGCTTCTGAAGAGTTTCAGTGGCATAGAGGGAGAGGGAATTCCTTCTCCTGGGTCTGACAGCTGCAGGCTCATGTCCCCTGCACCTCAGCTTCCTAAAATCATTTTCTTCTGTCTTTTGTTAGTAACCACAGGGTTAAGACAGCCTTTAAATTATGCATATATACAAAAGGAAAGATGATATTATTTAAGCACAAGGTAACTCAGTCTCATATACATTTATTGCAAGTTGGTTGAAGGCCCCACAACACATGAGCAGAACTTGGATGATCCGACAGTTTTTTATGGTCTCAAAGCAATTTGGAGATGCCGTGTCATTATCTGAGGTTCCTGGGCTCTGAGAGGCAGGGGATTGACAGACATAACTGGTTCAGCTCTTTCATTCCCTCTCTGCACAACGTCCTCTCGATTGCTTGGAAGGATTTAATGAGAAGTCCTGGCTAAAACAACACTCTGAAAGTTTTGAAATGGATATTCTTGGTGGGTACAGAGGAACAGCGGGAGCTCGGTCCAGAAGTCATTGAAGCAGAATTGCTGTTTACTTTGCATTTAGAAGCAACTGAGAGTAAAGGAAAAGAGAATGGGTAGAAGTAGAGTATCAGCATCAACTTTTATTCCTCAGGGTTGGGTTTATTTGGGGCAGCATGGTCTTTTTTCTTAGCTTATTTGTTGTTTTATTTAAATACATATATGCACTTTGGATCTAAGGTTCTTCACTCAGTTGGATTCTAGTCCCCATGAAAACATGTTCTGTATGATCAAATGTGGGTTATTTCTACTGAGGTTATGTGGGGAGATATATTCATGAAGAGACTGCATCCTGCTGGTGCAAAACAAACACAAATAAAGAGACAAGCCAGGAAGGAGATCTGAGGAGAAGCAAGTAATGAAAGGAACGTTTTGGGCACAATCTGTTATTTGTTATTATTATACTATGTCCATACTCTTCTCCCTTATTCTCAGCACTGTGTGTTTTAATTGTCCCCTGAAGAAACAGTTCTGTAGATACATCCACGGGGAGCAAAGGCTCTGTCAGTGACAACCAAATTAATTTCTCTGTTGGAAGCATGACTGTGACTTAAACCCCTGGAACAACGTAATTTTAGCAGTTTGAACCATCTTTCTTTACAGTAACTGTTGCCTTTGATACGTCAGAGGCTGAGATAACACACCACCAGCGTGGAAGACACCAGTAACAAGGAGTTAGTAGGTCTGACTGCAACACTGCCTCAATTTTGTCAAATCAGTACATTGATTCATGTTCTATGAACAGAGAAAGAGGCCTACAAGTCACATCACAACTATATGTCACTTAATGTACACAAACCAGCTCAACACATCTCAGCAAAACTCGTGGGTTCAGCTTGCACCGTGCTTTAAAGTCCAGCACGGCTGGATCAACCCATCGCTCTTCAGCACCAACCAGGGAACAAAGCCCAAGCTTATGTGTGGGAGAAAAACACCCTTTTCTTTTGTATCTCTGACTATGGTAACAAAACCTATATGAGATTCTATATGCACCTGCACCTAAAAACATCTGCAGGGTACATTGGCAGTGTCAAAACACAATCTGCTGTACCCCCCGCCCGCCGAAGGAGTGACTTCACATTATCATCCTCCTCCCTCAGAGCCACTGTTATTTTTCCTTTTCAAAAGAAACAGATGTTTTTATCTACACATGATTCATAAGCAGTGAAAGAGTAAGAAAGCATTTATAGTTTAAGAAAATTAAATACTCCACTGGCCTTTGCAATGTTAACCCTTTCCTCTCGTTGGTGCAATAGCTGATACTGCCACAGAGCGGAACATCATCCAGTGATGAGATGAACTAAGAACTCATCCAGTGTTTTGCACTGTGGTCAGGAACACTTCTCAGACACAGCTTTGGACCTGGGGACCAAAGGATTTCATCAAGTATTAAGATTTGCTGATCCACACTGAAAACACCAGAATGATTTTAACTTCAGGGTGGATGCGAGGCTGGGATTTCAAGCATAACCACCTATACAAGTACATAAACATGAAATATTTTAAATCATATTAGAGGAATGATTTAAAGTACATAACCCAGCATTAAAAATGAGGAAATTTCTGATTTAGAACATCTGTTCAAGTCACTGCATCCCATTGCAGGAGGCAAGATTTGCAGCAGGAAGCTCCTGAGAACTATTAGACGCAGTGATGTAGCTGCCACTTCCAGGTCAGTAAAGCCCTTAAACAGCAGATTACTGCAAGCCAGGAGAGAATATCCAGAGGAATTATCTCTCTGTGTTTGCTCAGCTCTCACACTCCAGCCCTGGGCATGTGCTCCTGACCACTAGCAGAGGCAGGACACAATGGGTGGATCGTTTTAGGGCTGTCCCCCCCGACTCTTCTGTGCCCCAACATCTCAGGCTGCTGCAGCTGGGTGCAGGAGGGCTCACTGGTGCTTTAGATCTTTTGGGGCAAGGAGCTCAGAATACCCCACAAAAGGAGATACCTTCACCCTCCATGTTGTGTGTTCAGCTGAAAATGTCCAACTCCCTCCACTCCCTCAACTGAATACAGAAGGCCAGCAAGGAGGAAGAGGAGCAACCACTTCTTCAGCCCCACTGAGCCACAGCAAGGGGGTTCTGCTTGAAGGAGGCAAGCTTCCTCTTTTTACAAGGGCTCTGTAAAACCCTGGCATTGTATCTAAAGGACTTTAATCCCCACACAATGGGCAAGAGACACCACCCAAAAGAGCAATGGCCACCAAAATAGCAGCTGAGCACCTCAGTGTGTTGCCTATCGCTTTCCTACGACCTCGAAAGCCCAAGATGGGTAAATGCCAAACTATTTATTGTCAGGAAGTGCTAGGAAGAGATGTGGAGTATCCTTCATGGAAACAGATAGTGAGAGCCATGGGAGAACAGCTGAAACCATCTTTTTTTTTCAGAGGAACACAGGTACCTTTATCTCTGCATGACATTTGTTCCCATATGTAATCCTTTCCCATGGATAGTAGTGGGAAAACATGGCAAGGGAAACCCTGCTGTCCTGGGGTCTTGTGTGCATTTTCTTCTTGGTTCTATATAGTTCTTAATTATCAAAACTTCCTATATTTTGTAGTGTATATATGTGACTAGTTCACACTTTTGGGGTCATTTTAGATGGCATCACAAGTCCAAATAGAATATACACTGAACAGCACATTTATCAAAAGCTTTATCTTGGGTGTGCTACCTGGTGTTTATTCCACTTTAAACTGTTATCCTCAAAAAATATAATCTCTCATAAAACTGAAAGGGGAGAAAAACTCACCTTTATTCACTTGGCTTTTGTTGAATTGTCCAGTGTGATTTGTGAAGTCAGAGAGCAGGGTTTAGCTGCACCTTCCACCTCCTATTCTAAAACAGCTCTTGTGTTTAAAACAGTATCAGCGAGTTCAGGGCACTCAGTTAAAATCCCAATTTATGACAAAAATTTCTGTTTTGTTGGCACAAACCTATTAACTCTGCTGAAAAGAGTGATGGCATTTGCAACTGGCTAAGGGTTGATAAGAAAACTTGGTCTACTAATTGGAAAGAAAATTTACACACTGGCAAAGCCATGACAGACAGGAGAGCCAAAGATAGCTGCAATCAGTGTTTTCTAATTCAAGGTTGGGTTTTTTTTTTTAAAGAAAGAAAGAATTCATAATATTTGCACTATAATAAGAGACATTTTCAAGGTGATAACTTTATAGACATTTGCATCTTATTCTGTCACTCACAGAAAAATGAGCTTTGTCACAGACCAAAATTGACCCTTATTGCTCAGTTATGAAATAAATATAGAGGATATCAGATCTGACCTAGTAACACTGGCTTAAGTTTTGTGCTGCAGGCACTGAAGTTCCTAAAATAACTGGGATTTGTAACTGAAGACAGCACAGAATTCAACTATCCAAATGGAAAATAAACATCTCTTACTTGGCCTCGTACTGTTCAACCAACGTGAGAAGGCACCAAGTGGAAAGTTTTAAGTCTACAAAAGCTGCAGCTTACTTCAGGTAAGGCTTCATATTTCTGGAACAGAACAGACATGCTGACAGGTTGGCACCAGCTGCCCAACACAGGCAGCTGGAGGTGCCACCAGCATCTCCTCTTCCAGCACAAACACTTCAGGTGGATGGGCAAGTCTCTGTGTGGTCTGTGACTGAGAAACCCCCCGGAGAGACCCTGTTTCATAGCACTGAATTAAAGCATCTAACACTACTCTACAATGGGATTATCATTGTTCTTTTATCTGAGTTTCAAAGCAGCTCAGGAGAGTGACCTTTCCTCAAGTATTTCTCTCTGATTCTTTCTGATCTGAATTTTCTGTAGAGGAAGAACTAAAAGAGAAAGAAAGAAGCTTTCCTTTCCTTTTTGTACTGTTGGAACATCGAGAGGTGCATCTGTTTCCTTTTTGGAAAGTTTTTGGAAGAGCTTTTTGGAAGCTCTGAGATTTTTGCATTACCTGGGATAAAAATAATTGTATCCAAGATACAAAACCTTGTGCTTCAGGCCAGAGGTCAGCTGCTGACTGATGGAGTAAGGGAAGAAAATCCAACCATCTCCCCGTGAGAAAATAGTTTCCCAGTTGCCTGTTATGGGTTTCTCCCACCTTCCTCTGGAACAGCTGTCACAAACAGAGGTTAAAGTATTTCCAGCCTGCTCCAGTATGGAAACTCCCTCATTTTGAAGGCAGGGCTTTCATTTTTTTCTTTCAGCATTTTTGCTATTGATATACAGATTTGGATATACAAGGTTTGCTAGTGTATATATATGTTGGTATTAAATGTGAAAGTACTTCTGTTACTGAATTTATTTTAAATTCCTCTGGGTAAGGTTACATATTATCATGCCCCAGGAGGGTACATTGCTAAATCCTAACTCACACTTAAATGCAAGTCATGTTGGTGGCTTATGTTTGCATCAGTCAGAAAATCCTGGGACTACTTGTGCTATCAGCCTCTTTGCTCAGGCAATAGAGTAAGAAGAGATCATATGCATTTAATTCATTGTCTTTTAATCCAGTATCACAGAATCACAGAAAGTCAGGAGTTGGAAGGGACCTCGAAAAATCATCCAGTCCAACCCCCTGCCTGAGCAGGATCAGCTAGATTAGGCCACACAGGAAGGTTGTGAATGTCTCCAGAGAAGGAGACTCCACAACCCCTCTGGGCAGCTGTTCCAGGGCTCCATCACCCTGACAGTGAAATAGTTTCCCCTGATGTTCCCTTGGAACCTCCTCTACTCCAGCTTGGACCTATCACTGGCCATCCCTGAGAAGAATCTGGCTCCATCCTCCTGACACTCACCCTTCACATATTTATAGACATTAATGAGGTCACCCCTCAGTCTCCTCTTCTCCAAGCTGAAGAGCCCCAGCTCCCTCAGCCTGTCCTCAGAAGGGAGGTGTTCCACCCTGATAGTGTTTGAATTACCAGGTTTATTCAGCACTATAATTTCCAGGGAGATTTTATTGTCTCAAGGAAATCTCAAGTACCAGCTTGATGGCTTGAAGGACTCATGTAAAGTTTGAATCTAAAAGAACTTATTAATCCAACCCTTTATGGGCTATAATCACACACAAATAATAAATCCTATACATTGTCAATGTCAGATCTACCTCTAGAAACTAAGTACCTTACAGGTAGAGATATAAATCTTAATAGAAAAAGTAAGTGTAAAGATTAGCAGAAACACAGGGGAAGGACATTTATAATGTATATATAAAAGTCTCAGCACCATTCACAGATGAAGAGTGACAGAATAGGGAAGACCTGTATCAGAACAGAGTAGACTTCCAGTTGATAATTCCCAGAAGTACAACCCAGCTGACAGAGCAGGAGTTAAGGGTTTTGACTTGAATGCAACAGCTTATTTTGGTGAGCACTCTGGGGAAAAAAATATAAATAAATAATAAAACCTGCAGTTATATCAGTCTGGCTTCTAGGGCATTTCTACAGTGCAGTGTTCAAGCCACTGTAACTGAGGTTACACATGGGTTATATATTAATAAGAACAAGTCAGGGTGAACATACTAAATGCTGGGAAAGTAGCCTAAAATTGACTGGATGGAGTCTGAGCAGCAAAGCAGCTGATACAGACAGGAGTAAAACCTGAGGAATCAGCAAGTTGTGCAAGTCTAGAGTGGCTGATGAAGTGTTACCTGAGGATAAACCACTGCAGGAACCTCAGACTCTGTATCTCTTCTTTGAATGCAAAGGTTGCCTGGAAGCGATTCTGGATGCTGCAGAACATCCTAGATGCTCTCAGGCAGCACTTGATAGTTTACAGACTGATGCCCCAAGACTTCCAGAAAATGTAAACAGATGGCTGCTGCCTCCTTCAGTCACAGGTCACCTAGTGTGTCCTCACACATGGCTGGTCTGTTTGAAGACAAGCCCATCCATCCTAGCTGTATCCATACACAGGTCAGTTCTGCACTGCCACCCAGACTGGCAAGTTCAGGGCAACCAAGCAGCAGCCTGCTAACCCTCACCCAGAGAAGAGCCTGTATAATGTGTAAATCTTCCTGTCACTGCTCTGTAAATCACATCTTCAGTGACCTGTAAGCCATGTATCTGCTACTAACTGGGGTTAAACCCAACGAGGTGGGAGTTCCAGCCCTTGTCCTGCATTCCCTGGGCAGATGCCACCAAACTAAGCTCTCCAGTAGAACAACAGTGCTGCCACTCCTATGGATTTTACCTCTGCTCATCTCATGGATCATGACTCTCAAGCACAAAGGATGTCAGCAATTCAAGGGAGGGCAGGCAAACAAAGCAGAATCCTCCTGAGAGCACAGCACCGTGAGCTAGGGGACCTGCCACACGTCCATGAGAGGGTTAACTTCCCCAGCACTTCATCCAGGGCTTGCTCCTGCTCTGACTGCCCCAGTGCTCTTCCATCTGCTGGTAGGTGTGAGGGGAGAGATTGTCAATATTGAGGCTGCAGCTGCTACACCAGACTTCATCTGTTCTGGAAGAGGTGGTGGAAGACAGCAGAGAGGCTTGTCTGTCTCAGGAGGAAAACGCTCTGCCAGGAACCTCCTCTTCTCACTTCCTCACCTCCAACACAGCAGAGAAACCAGCTTTGGATTCTTAATGTTTAACAAGCACAAACCCCAGTTAGCATCCATTTTCTTCAGGGCAATCAGCAAAATAGTGGCACATTTAGGTAACAAAACCTAAATTGTTTTCCCACTCTGGTCAGAGAAGGTCCTGTGTCAGATGAAGGAGGTAAGGAGTCCAGGTGTAACACAGAAGAGGGGCTTGGGGGGACATGAGGAGTGGAGGAGATAGAAAGAGAGGAAAACCAAAGCAGAGAAGACATGAAAAAATCTGAACACAACAAACACCAACCTTCCAACCCATCCTAACGCAGGCCCGTGTAGGTAACTACAGCACAGGACACCTATGCCTCATATGAAATCTTCTGGAAGTTTCTAGGTACTGTAGCTTAGATGAACATGAAAAGAACAGCCTCTGCTTATCCTTGACCAAGCACAGTAGAGAATTGTAATCACTCCCTAAGAATTTGATAGCTTGCAGAGAGGAGAGGTTCAGTAATAAGATTTGATAAGACATCACCCTTGGGATAGCTTGTAAATAAGCACCTCAAAAGAGTTACACAACCCTAACACACAGCTTTTGTGGCAAGTCTCTCCAGCACCAGGGGCTCAAACCAGGACTTTAAAAGGTTATGCCTGCCCAGCAATGACCCCTTCCTCAGAGAAAAGTTCCTTCCCAAAGAGATTCCTCAGAGAAATGTTCTTTCCCAACGAGGTCTGCAAGGAGCAGAGACGGGCTCCTCCCTCTCCTTAACCCTGACTGAAACCAACGTCTTCGGGAAGAGGATCAAACTCCAGATTTTTGCCAGCAACAGAAAAACACATTGTTTGCACAATAATCACCTCCCTCAAATGACAGCTTGGTGTCATTTCATATCTTTATGATGCCATCTGACAGCCAGGGTTTCTAAGGAAACACCGATATCGGGGGAGCTGGAGGCAATGGCAGGAAAGGACAGAAACTAAAAATAAGAGTCGCCCGCCTCTTCCAGACATTAAATCTGCCTGATAAAAAATTGTAAACATCTCCTCCTCGGAACAGAAACATTTTTAAGACACCCATAGAACTCCAGCCACGTGGAATCATTTTGCACTGAGCAGTATTTCACTAAAAAAAAAGCGAAAAATATTCTAAAACATTTTTTAAATCACGTTCTTTGAAAGGATGTTTGGGAAAATATGGTGGCCAGGTTCTCAATGCCCCAGAATAAATGGAGAGATTATAATTTTGCACCACTACAGCCCCAAGTAGTGGTTAAAGTCTCATGTGGAACATGAATAGAACAGATTTCACCTATTTTGAGTGCTGATGGCTTTCATACAGGCAATGTGATTTCTTTTTCTTTTGTTATTTAATTAAACTGACATGGGGGCGGGGTAAGAAGATAATGACCCTTCTCTTGAGCACCGACTGGCATCAGATACCCAAAGGACTCCAAACTCACCTGCAGTAAATGTGCCCAAAGAAACGATATCACAACCCTTCACCTGAAGCACTTTTTAGGTCAAGCTGCAGTTGAGTTAGGAGGAAGCAAAAATATACTAAAACAACTAATTTTTGGGGCATATAGTGTTCTAATTTTTTAAAATGTCATTGTTCAATTAGCCCAGAAAAATAACAAAAATCCCCTCTTGGATGGATATGCATCATGGATATTTCCTCATCCATGATGAAATTAGGGATGTGCTGTAAAAACCCCCTGTAGCCCAGTCCCTAACAGCACACAGACAGCTGAAGATAAATATATTTTGTAATAAATTTGACAAAAAGCTCACTAGAAGCACTGAAGTGTTTTGCCATCTCTCCCAGTTATGTAGGCAACCACAACCAGTTAAGCAGATGGTTTCACCCAATGCAAGTCCTGGGCTTCAGGCTTTGTATAACTTGCAGGTGTTTGACTCCCAGACAGTTGGTGACACAGATCAGGAGGGAAATATTGGTTGAATTGAAGTCTCTTTCAGTGTGGTTTTAGAGACAGCAGCCAGATATTTATTTGGGGTAAAACTCTGACATTTTGTGCTGCTAGTTTTTAACCAGAAATCCAGAGTGCATCAGCTCAGCAGCATGTACAGACCCCTAAAACCCTGTACCAGGATTTACCCTGAAAACTCTCTCTGCACCAGGGCTGAAATAGTTCCTATGGTAAATGGCTGAGGGAAGCAGACAGCCTGTACAGCATAGCTGTAAAAAACACCACACACACATATATAAAGCAGATTAATTGCTCCCATGCATCATGATTTAAAGGAGCCTCCAGTCACTGGCTTGTAAGTATACAACTACACTGTTAAGGGCACAGAAATCACCCAACATTATTCTCAAAAAGCACTGGGACATATCCCCAAAGACAAGCAAAGCCAGGAGAAGAGAGATCCCTCCTCCTGCCCACAGCATCTCCCAGCCCTGCCCATGTCAGAAAGCAACTGCCTCCCCTTCCTTCAGCTGACTGAGGCAGAGAGATCCAGCCAAGCTCGAACCACCAAGGCTCATTAGCCACATTAAAGGATGGTTGGTGTATCTTCTCATTTGATGAAGCACAAGAGTGTCATACCCACTTGCTTGAGCAGCCAAACAGTTCTTCTCCACAGGGCTCCAGGGCTGGAAGTGGTGGGAGTGCCCAAGGCTTTCCAGCTTGCTTGAATCAGAGCCTCAGTCAGTCTCTTTCAATACACCCAAGGAGTGTTCTGGCACGTGGAAGCTCATTTTTAAGTATTCCCATGGATGCTCTAAAAGAATTCATCTGGCATCAGAGGTGGGTTAAACATTTTCAGATTCAAACAGACCTTACCTTAGCACCGTGTGCTGGAGCCCTCCTCCCCTCTGTAACATCACCAAGCTGCAGCCCAGGGGATGGGTTCCACTTAACAGCTTGCACACCCTTAAAATATAAAACAGAGGGTTTGTTTTCTCTCTCATTACAGTCAGAGCCACACAAGTTGATTTGTGCTGTTACTGAGTTTGGTCTTTTTCAAGTTTGATTCACGATGATAAAACAGGAGAAAAAACCCACAACCTGATGCCTGATTTAGCAAGTGGGCAGAACAAACCTCCCAAGGTGGATAACCACACCAACCTTTGAAAATCACAGAGTCACAGAACATCAGGAGATGGAAGGGACCTCGAGAGATCATCCAGTCCAACCCCCTGCCTGAGCAGGGTAACCTCAATTAGATCACACAGGGACGTGTCCAGATCGGTCTTGAATGTCTCCAGAGACTCCACAACATCTCTGGGCAGCCTGTTCCAGTGGTTTGTCACCCTCATGGTGGAAAAGTTCCTCCATATATTCAGATGGAATGTTCCAGCTTGGAACCTTTTCCCCTTGCTGTGTTGCCATCCACTGGCTGTTCCCCTTCTTGCAGGCTGCTGGGGAGAACAACAATTGGCAGCTAATCCAATTTCAGAAGGAGCTGAAGACTGAGGAGATGCAGTAGTTTACCATTTGATAGATGATTATGATGGATTAAACTCTTCATTCATGTGACAAAATTTTAATAAGAACAGCAAATGACTCTGAGAATAATGTGGGATGTCTGCAATTGTTTAAGGATTCTTGGTGAATAAGTAGGAAATGAGAAAACATGAGAGGAAAAACAACAGGAAGATTTCCAGTCATGTTCTAAACCACTTAAAGGATTTCTAAACCTTTTTCATGACAATTTGGGAGCTAACTATAAACTACTATCAAGACCTGGCACAGAATGGCCCAGAACCAAAGTGAGGTCTTGAAGGACAATCTGTCCCACCACATCTGTGAAGCAGTGTATGGGTGAAACCTTGAGAAGCTTTCTGTAAACCAGAGCTCATGCTGGGAAGAAAATAGCTATTACC
Source organism: Heliornis fulica (assembly GCA_013399135.1). Taxonomy (NCBI): domain Eukaryota; kingdom Metazoa; phylum Chordata; class Aves; order Gruiformes; family Heliornithidae; genus Heliornis; species Heliornis fulica. The sequence continues at coordinate 2,976 of VXBZ01004542.1, read as the reverse complement.
AGGATGCTCATATTGTCCTAGGAGAAAAAAATATGGAAATCTCCTAAATCTGGTAACCACACACTCTGTAGACTTCAGCATAAAGAGGGACAGACACCAAGGTCCTGTACAGGCTAAACAACATTCCTCTTTTCAGCTGTAAAATGTTGCTAAGCATGTGTTCATGTTTTATGTAACACACTAACTTGACTTTCACTTTTTTGTACTCCCAGTTCTCCTCATTTATATATATTTAATGTTCTACTCTCAACTTGGTGCCTTCGTTTCTTGTACTGAAAAGTGTGTTCAGCAAAATCTGGTTTTCTTGAAGCTCTGTCATTATTTACTGTAATTTAAGACCTTTAATCAATTTTCCTTCCTCTGTATTGACTTTTAGACCTCAAGTCCAACCCTGTCATTACCTTGCCTTATGTTGGTGACAATATCTGGTTTTATGGCTGTTGTTTTTTGTGGGTTTTTTTTTCCTAAGGCTACTGCCATGACCTGTTTCTTTACTGAGATTTTTAGGCATCAGCTTAATGAGGAAACAGCTTTTTCCCTCCAAGATGTGTATCTGCAAACCCACTGCAAAACTGGGGGCAGCTTCAAATCTGTGGCCATCTACTGCTCTGTGCATTAAGGATCTGAAGCTTCCTGGTGGGGTTTCATGCTAAAATTCTTTGGGTGAGGGAGTTTGAGGTTTGATTTTGGGGTTATTTTGGGGTTCTTATGATCTCACTAGTTGCCTTTCAGCATCCAACATGTGGGTATTGTGTATGACTCATGGTCCTTATGCTACTTGGAGCTGGGATGAATGGCAAATACCCTGTAGAGAGAAACCTGTTCCCTCCAAAGGACAAAAAACCTCTCCACAACCTTGCTCTTGTGAAGTGTGCTTAGGAGTCCCAGTGAGAAGCTGCTCTAGCAGAAAGGAATTAACAAGGAGCTTTATTCATATTCAGGAGCATGGAAATCTAAATTGCTCCCATCTCCTCCCCGAGCTAGTGGCAGGGTTTTAGCACCTGGCCCTTCAGCACTGTTCTGGTAGCACATTAATGGAAATAAGATCCCTACAGTCAAGGATTGACTGTAATTCAGGCTTAAAACACCAAGTGCAAATTTTCCAGACAATTTTATACTCTGGTAGCTTACCACTTATGCTTATCTCTAAAGGTGAATGCAAGGAAGAAATAGAAGAAGTTTGAATGCCTGCATCTCTTTTCCACAATATCAGATTCTTTCCCTTACAGTCCATATTGGTTATTAGTTGATTGAATATGATGTGTCAGCCTATATATAAACCAAATCTATGGTTCCTTTTCAAGAAATATATCAGAGGATAAAAGAATTTCCTTACTGCTGCAGACTTGTGGCCACCTCAGTCTATTCCTGCCAGTGGGCAGCAACAAATCCATCACAGAAAATTGTAAGAAACCCTGTCATAGGCAAATGCAATCAAAAGAATGATTTATTTTTTTTTTTTCCCCCTTGGATGAAATTAGCCTCTAACCCAATGCTAGAGGCTGAAATATGCCTGGAAGAATGCTGATGCATGATTCTTCAGAAGAGTGAAAGATGGAGCCAGATTCAAACAACAGGTACCACTTTTTGCCCCAGTTAAACTTTGGGCAGTGATACTGGAAAACTTACAGCAACAGCTTCCACTACTTCTGCAATTGTTTTTTTTTCTTTTTAATACATTGGTATTTCTCTTGTACTAAATTGAGTGTTTGACAGCTTATTGTTCTAATTGCATTATTAAAACAGCAAACAGCAGCAGCCAGCTTACTCCCAGTACATCATTTATTATTTACTGGAAAATGTAATTTCAGCATATCTCCTTTGATTTCTTTTATCTTGAGCATTTTGTCTCAATCTTTTGACTCTCAGCTCTTGCAGCAGTCTTCCAACTGTGAGTGCTTCACGCTGCCTCAGTGTTTCTGAAATGCCTTCATATTTTTTTCCTATGTTTTTATTTTTCTTTCTGACAGACTGGCAATTAACAGAACATTCTGGTTTAGTATCTAGCTTGCATAAGCTGAATAACCTCTATTCCCTGGTCTGTATTGCACTTTGTGCATACTAGCACTTTGATTACTAGTTTGAAAACTGCTGCATATTAAATGAAAATCTTGTGTTGATGCCCAAGATGATGTGTAGGTGTATTTTTCAGCAATGTATGTATTAGCCCCTGCACTACTATTTTTGCCCTGTATTTTTAATTTCCTCTAATACTGCCTAGTTTTGTCAAATATTAAGTGATTGCTACCCTACAAATGTTATGGTCTCATATTTTTTCTAGAACCCCATCATTGCCTCTTGCCATGAGAATCTTTTTTTTCTTCTTTTTCATACAATATCTCTTAGCCAGTATTTAATCCACAACAAAAACTATCCCTCACACCTCAGCATCTTCGATCATGTCATGTTCTGAAACACTTCTGGCCAGGGCTTTCTCTGAACCCCAACAAAATAATTACTAATCTCTTTATGGATGGTGCCAACAAGGGCTGTTGGAGTAAGAAACCCTCACCAGGAGAATATTTAGGAAAGACTTCAGGAAGATTTTAAAATTGCACCTCCATGTGCAAATCTCTTATTAAAATCTAAGCAACTGCATGAGTGGATAAGTATGGGGATCAGATTCCCTATCACTGGGAGAAAACACTAAGTTGTAATAATTTTCTAGCCAGCCATATTTATTTTATGCTTGTATTATTTTTGAAGGATATTTTTAAAATATGAGTACGAGGTTTCTGGTGATTTAATTGCAGACTCCGTCTCAATTGTTATATCGGGTAAGATTTTGAATTCTTGATTTTTATTCCACATATCTTGTTTACTTCTGTGGTGATGGGTTGAATATTTAATACATATCAGGTATTTAAGTTACACAGAGAGGTCTGGTAGCACAACTTGTATACATGTGGCTCCAAATCCAAGATTAAGGCATTACTAGACAGAATATGACCCTATTAAATTCCTGAAGCATCTTTC